>JBBDHG010000030.1:750000-760000 GCA_037951165.1 Lophius americanus | reverse complement strand
AGAGCTGCTGAGCTCTTCTCATTCAGTTACAGATAAGTGTTTTTCTGTTTCTCTTTCCTCTTTCTCTCCTCAGCAGGAACTGCAGCCCCCTGAGTGAGCGTTCAGCTGCACACGACTCAATTCTCAATGGGTTCATTTTCAATTGGCTCCCTCAAAGCTTGTTATTATACTCTGACCTACAAATTGGAACTTCCTGTTAATACCCCCATCATCTCTCCTGCTCCCCCTTTGAGCTCGCTAAGAAGGCCTGTCTATATTTACTTAACACACATCTGTGAGTCATTATTCCGGTGTGTGTGTGTGTGTGTGTGTGGCTGCACATACAAATGGACACATCAACCATTTGCTCTGGATCTTAAATCAGCTCTTTACTTTATCACCTCTTGAGATACAAGTTGAAGCTTTACTGACTGTAATTCCAACTGCAGATGAATAATATGTTACGACAGTCATAGGAAATAATACCGGAGGACAATCTGACAAATCATTCTAACTGTGCTCACAATGTTCTAGTGATCTTGAAAATCACAAAGGCGCTGCTTTCATCAGCAGAATGATGTCATGATGACAACGGACCTCAAACGATTAAATTCTTGCCCTTTAATGTAAGTCTTTCTGTATTGCCGCTCAGGAATTGAATTGTCATTTTGAGGTGTTTAATTAATGGTTTTGAGGCACGATTGCACATATTTCTATTACTGAGAGCTTCATTTGTAAATAAGTTGGGCCCAGAGCACAGAAAAGTACTGTTCCAGTGGATCAGGGGCGAAATCTACAGTGCTTGGAGTCAATTGGACATCAAACTGTTAAAAAAAAACATTCACTACAAAGAAACAATTAATTATTCAAATCTATCAATAACAGCGTCAAATAATGACTTTAACTCAGCAGAAGAGACCGTTTCACACCCTCTGCCGGAATCTCCACTATGTAGGGAAAAGGAATTAGGATTAAAATTTGCAACCAGAAAAAGCAAGCAGAAAAATCCAACTGCCCAGATTTTCTGATTTTCCATAAATATCCTCTTCTTTATTTCTGTACGGTTGCCAGAATGTTTGTTTAGATTCTCATTCTCCCAGGATTGATTATGAAGCAAGTTGAAGATGTTCTACTTCTCATTCAAAAGAGGCTTCCTGAGCTCCAATTCACCAGTACTGTGAGTCATCATTGGTCATTAGAGACGCTCTCTATGTATCAAACACTCCTCTGGAGGTTGAATATCTGCCTCCCCTCAGTCAGTCAGAAATGACACACAAGGTGTATGACGGGTGAGACATCTTCAACTTTTTACAAGAGCACATAATTTAGCCCTCCTTCAAATCATAACATAGCTCATGACATGTATAGAGTTGCACTACAGATGTCACTATGTCACCTGAACCTTTTCAGCCAACATAAGCATATTAGTATAGAGATGATAAAAAAATGCTATTTGCAGAAATGTATAGTGACTAAGAGGGTTGTGAGATTATTTAATCGAGAGGTTTCTCAGATCCAGATCCATCAGGATCTAGAACAAATCAAGCCCTTCCATCACTACATCTCAGACTGAGTTTGATTAAGTGCGAGCTCAGCACTTAAGGCATATTTGTGATATTCGTCAACCAATTGAAATTGTTCTTTCAATTGTTTTAAGGCATTTTATTCATCCTTGTAGCTTCATGATTAAGTTTTTTAAGTTAATTTAAGTCAATTTTACGATAGATCAAATCATTTGCATGTGGAATAAAAACATCTTAACGTGTCAGTGGCACAAAAGTGGGCTGTGAAAAATTTAAATTTCAAATATAACTGATTAAACCAAGGCCCCTGGTGTCTTGCCAGACAAACACTTAAAAATAACTATTCTTAATTTGCTGAAAACAGCAAATTAACTTGAAAACAGAACATCTAGTTAAACTGAATCGAGTTATACTTTTTAATGTTTCAATGTTACATCTCGCAACCTAACACGCAATCCTTTTTACCAAAGTTATGTGCACCTCGTACATACACAGAGATTGCAGTTAAATCCAATTGGAAATGATGAAGCACCTAATTTCCTGGATGTGGTAGGTATTAAAGGCTACTCTCAAATGCCCTCTCGTCTGACATTACTGAGGTCGGAGGTCACAGGAGGAGGAGCAGGTGAGATGACCCCTGTTCTGATCTCCTCGACCAGCCCACTTCATCTCCTTAATGACAGCTCAATATGTCAGAGAGGCTGAGCAGAGAGCCGGGGCCAAACACATTGTCAAACAGTGAAAGAGGCCTGGAGGCCAGGATCTGATGCTGCAGTCAATGAGAAAGAGGAGGAGAGGACAGACAGAGAGAGAGGAGAGGAGAGGAGAGGAGAGGAGAGGAGAGGGAGATTGGAAGAGAGGAGAGAGAGAGGAAGAGAGGAGAGGGAGAGGATAAGAGGAGAGAGAGAGAGAGAGAGTGAGAGACAGCGAGAGAGAGAGAGAGAGAGACAGAGAGAGAGAGAGAGAAGAAGAACAAAGATAAAACAAAGAATACAGGAGGGACCGGAGAGCTCGACCAACAATCACAGACCTCCACCTCTCATCGTCTCTGAGAGAAATTAAATATTGATCAATCCAAGCAGTGTGAGGCAAAGGAGAGGAGGTAGTTAGAGCAGAGTGAGTGAGGATATAAATAAATATATACATCAACTGAGGGGGGTGAAGCTAGACAGGTGAAATGGGAACCTGAGAATTTATCTATGGCTACCTTATTGTTATCAGTTCAATTATCTCTACTTGGCCACAAGTTCCACTTTTAGAGTCCTCCCTGTCTAACAAATGATTAAAGAGTGTACGAGTCAAAACCTCTCTCACAAAATCTCCGTGTCCTTTCCTGTTTCGAAAAGAAGTTTAGAGTCTTCACCTGTCTCACAAAGTCTGTAAGAGTCCTCACTTGTCTCATATACACTCTTGAGTCAAAACCTGTCTCACAAAGACTATTTGAGTCCTCAACTGTCTCACAAAGACTGTTTGAGTCCTGAACTGTCTCGCAAATACTGTAAAAGTCTTTGCCTACCTCATAAAGACTGTATGAGTCAAATTCTCAATCACAAAAACTCACAGTCCTTTCCTGTCTCAGATAGACGGGAGGAGTCATCACGTCTCACAAAGACTGTAGGAGTCCTCAGCTGTTAAAAAAGACTGTAAGAGGCCACACCTGTCCCACAAAGCATGTAAGAGTGTTCACCTGTCTCAAAAACCCTGCAATAGTCCTCACCTGTCTCACAAAACATGCTAAAAGTCTTCACCTGCCTCACAAAGACTGTAGGAGTCCTCACCTGTCAAAAAAGACTGTAAGAGGCCACACCTGTCAAACAAAGACTGTACGAGTCCAAACCTGTCCCATAAAAGCTTATGAGTCCTCACCTGTTCCAAAACAATTGTAAGAGTCCTCACCTGTCTCATAAACACTGTACGTGTTAAAACCTGTCTCACAAAGATCGTAAGATTCCTAACTTGTCTCCAAAAGCCAGTAAAAGTCTTCAACTGTCCAAAAAACCATGTAAGAGTCCTCACCCGTCTCAAATAGCCTCTAAGAGTACTCACCTGTTTCAAAGACTAGCGTCTGCTCCTGTCTCCAAAAGCCTGCATGATTCATCAGCTGTCTCAAAAAGCCTGTAAGAGTCTTCAATTGTCTCAAAAAGCCTGAAAGAGTCTTCAACTGTCTCAAAAAGCTTATGAAATTCATCACCTTTCTCACGAAGCCTCTAAAATTCCTGTCGTATCTCATAAAGCCTGTACAAGTCCTCACATGTTTCACAAAGCATGTAAGAGTCCTCACCTGTCTCAAAAAGCTTATGAAATTCCTCACCTGTCTCACAAAGCTTCTAAGAGTCCTCACCTGTCTCACAAAGCCTGTATGAGTCCTCACCTGTCTCACAACGCCTGTATGAGTCCTCACCTGTCTCACAAAGCCTGTATGAGTCCTCACCTGTCTCACAAAGCCTGTATGAGTCCTCACCTGTCTCGCAAATATTTTAAGAATCTTGACTTACCTCACAGACTTTACAAGTCTTCACTTGTCTCACACAGCCTGTTAGTGTCCACCCATTCCTCACAAAGACTAAGTGTCCTTACCTGTCTAAAAATGACTGTAAGAGTCCTCACTTGTCTCACAAACAATGGAGGAACCCTCACCTACCTTACAAAGACTGGATATTGTCCCCACTTTTCTAACGAATATTGTAAGTCTTCACCTGCCAAACAGAATATAAGAGTCCTCACCTGTCACAAAGGATAAACATGCCTGAGATGTCAAAAAATTAAACAAAACAAAATGGCTACGCATGGAAAAACAACTACCCCCATCTTTTTACATAAATAATAATGGAACCATAATGGATCTTGGGCTACATGGAGGAGACAACGCTGAAGGGATACATTTGGCGATGGCAGATTTCATCATTCAGACAGAGCTATAAATTCTTGGGGAACAAATACAAGCACAAAAATACCTTTACCTCTAGGAGGAGTTCAGATCTCTGAAAGGGTAATCATGAAATGACAATCATTACAAAGCAGAGTGAATTAGGAGGACCAATAAACCACGGAGACAAAGAGAAAACTCTAGGGGGGCACACCAGCGTTGGTTCCAGATAAAATTCCGTATTTGATCTCACAAGAAAGGCAAACATGACATAATTTGATTTTTTAATCAACATATGAGAAAGTGAGGTCATGTGAATGGGAGCAAACCGTCCCTCTGCAAAGGCTTTGCCTTCATCCCGATCCAACTAAAAATCTGACCATCTCCTCTTTTTTCTACTTCTCTTCTGCTAACATTTTGAAATATTCTGCAGCAAACAAATATAACCTCCTTGGCAGTGATATCAATTAGCTGTCAACAAAAAATGACCTACCTGCTTATTTACAGTCTGTCTTTGGACAGTTTGTCTTTTCCAAATTGATTTGAAACACAGGAGTCATCTGATGGTGAGATATCTGCACCACATCCTCCAAAAATGAAATGTGTACAACAATATTAAGAAAGGTTCCGCTACTAGAGATTAAATTAATATATTACACACATATATTATAAAGACGGTGGATAAAAATTACATTATGGAATAAGCAAAATCCTATTGTTGGCAAATTTATACAAAAACAGCTTTCCCTGCAAAAATGTCTTCCTAAGTGTTAAAACACAGGTTTGTTTCAAGAGTTAAGGCCCATTCATGCACAACGTTAAGGCTAAACGTCTACAGAGTCAAATAGAGCCTTTCTTCCGTTCTCTGCGTTCATTTTACTATCCATGTGTTATATATATGTTATAATCTGCTATGCACATTATCAAACATCCTCCACATCGCAATTATTGTTGTTTTTTAAACTTTTGAGTCTATGTTTTTTTGGTTGTATTTTCTTTGTGGTTTGATATCTTCAACACTGTCTGCTCTGTGCATACTTTTTTCATTGTTCATAGTAGTGGTATTTGTATTATTAAAAGCCCTTTGTGTTACTTTTTTATGTATGGAAAGTGATACATAAATAAAGTTTGATTGATTGATGTATCAAAGCCAATGTAAAGAATATACGCGGCGCTGACAGACATGTCATCTGTTTTCTTCTATGGATGGAAAATAAGTGAACCTCTAGTAAAACCATTATACACGCTAGAACAACCAAAAATCTTATCCTAATTACCTCATCGGGGCTGGAGGCCTGGTAGGTGCGGTTGTCGTCACTGAAGTCCTGGTCCGCTTCAGCCGAGTCCGTCTCTCCATTTACGTCGGCGTGGGACTCGTAGACGGGAGTTACATTGTGGCACAAGGCAATGGCTTTCACAGCCTCATGGATACGACTGATGACACTTTTGCGGACTTTGGGCCCTGATGTCTGAGTCTTCCTTGATGGAGTGGATCCACTGTTACCACCGCTGGAGGGCTGGGAGGTCACCTGACGGGAGGATACATAATGAGAGCAGGGAGAAGGGCGCAACAGTTTAATCATTTATATTCATGGAGATAGTTTTATTTTGTCATCATGGTCAAACTAGAACATTCCCAATCACTACAAGAAATTGTGTTATTAACCAGCAAACTGAAGGTCATCATTGGACTTTTGTTCAAAGACAAATTGTGTTTTCTGCCACTAGCCTGAAAACCGTAGTACAATCTACAACTTTGTCAGTATTTGATTATGGTGCTATTGTGTGTTCATGCCCTTCTCTTATAGTGAAGCCTCTTATTCAATTGTATCATTGTACCTTACATGAAAAGGTTGAGATTGTAGCAACATTGCTTTTGTTTATTTATAAGGCCCAATTACAAAAACTACCAAGTTACCTCAGCCCTCTGGTTGAATTTACCAAGGTCAGAGGCAGAGATCATCTCAAAAACCTTAACCAACAACAAAAAAGTGTTTAGCAAAAACAGGAACATCACTTTTGGCTGAAGAGAATCACAGCGAAGCCTACATCAGCAGCTGGCCTGCTCAATTTAGCAACAGACTGGAAGCGGCAAATAGACCTGGGACGGCATCTCATGTGCCAGATCACACAACAGCACCATCCTTGTGGCCAGACGTGCTTCTAACATCTGCGTCTTCTAAGCAGGTACTCATGGGCCATCAACAGTAATTGGTAGCACCATGAGCTGGTAAAGCAGTGCTGGAGTTGCGGCTGACTAGCTTGCTGTGAGCTAATTGAAGAATGGTGTAGAGTCTTCGCTGGCCACTTCAGCCTACATGGCATCACAGGAACTAAAAAAAAAAAAACAAGGGGGGGGGGGGCTTGGAGGTTGAGGTGCAAACCATGGGCCAATGCTGCTGGGCACAAGTCAGCGTTTGTTTGTCGCACGCACCCGTTTTATCGATACGTGCTGCAAAGACCCGGAGTTTCCTGACTTCCACAGGTCTCACTGTGTGATCCACCAACAATCGCTACTAACTAACTTGTGGATTTCTTCCACGTAATGACGCTTGTTTTGAGGATTATTACCTCTATACAGGCAAAAGTACTGCAGCACCACCTGTTCAAATCTTTACTGGCAAAGGTTGATGCTGCAATGGAGACTTGCTTTTGCATGCTGAAGTCCCTTGAAGAGTGCTGCAGCAGACCGCTACTTCTGAAGACACAGAATGAGCAGCACCAAGAACTTTCAAATGATGCATGGCTGCTCTATCCGGGATTTTTTGGAGATCTGATGTCAAACTGAATGAACTAAACTCAAAGAACTGAAAATAAAGCAAAGAATTGAACTGGCAGACATGATCAGTTCTGTCAATTCTTTCAAAGTCAAAATGAGTCTTGCATCTCTGTTTAGAAACTAGAGACTGACTTTTTTCCCAAACCTTGACTGACTGTCAGAGAACCATGGGAGATGCTAAATCTGAACACTTCTGTGTCCCTTTGCTTCCAGTAGATACTGAATTTCACATCCGTTTTCAGGAAATGAAAGCCATGGCGGACAATGTCAAATTCATCACAAATCCTTTCCTGCCCATTAATGGCGAGATGGTAACTGTCAACATGTAGGTAGCGTTTTCTGTACCAAATGGATTAGACATGGAAGTGAATGAACTGCAAAATCATTGAAAACTTTTAGGGACGTGAGAGTAGAGAAATGTACAGGACCCACCTGACTGACAGGCATCGGTCTCGCTGACTCTGAGACTAGATGTCTCTAACTAAGACCCCAACTCAATACCACTAACTGATCATCTGCTGTCTCAGCGTCACAATGAAGTTATTTCTTTGCATTTCCATGTTAACATGTTCTCACCCAAACCGGGGTCAGTGTGTTTGTGTTAATATCTGCATTTTATTTTTTTTAAAGGCAAATTAAAAAAAAATGTTTGGACTGTCTGTTGTTTATTTTCTAAATATCTATTAGTGGCCTACTTTGGTACACACAAAAGGACTTGGTGTTGGGACTAGTGATCTAGAGGAACCCAAATCAAACATAAACAGAGCAGCCCGACGATTAAATACGTTTAAGATATGAAGCATTTTAAAAGTTGCATACGCAATTTATTTAATAATCCGAATCCTCGAAATTTGCACTGCTAGTTGGAGTTATGTTTCTCCCTACAAGATCCCTGCACATGGCGAGATGTCTGAACCTCACTGCCACTTCACTCTGACACTGCTACTCTTGCGTAGTGACACAGCGAGGGGAAGCAGTGCATCACCATCTTTTATCACGTCATATTGGCTTTGAGGGTCTTTTATGTTTTCCGCTGATTTGACATGAACCATCAGTTTAACTGGTTGGCGTCCAGCAAGCAAACAGGCCGTCCACTTTATCAGCTTTTTGACACCGGCGATGTGCTCCACTGAAGCATCTGATTCTGACTCATTATTAATCTTTAAGCAGCAGCGGAGGGGAGAATAATAAGGAATCAAGATGACAAGCTTCACGAGGGATCAGGAAAATATGTTAGACATACAAGTCGGCTGTCCGAGCTACATGGAGATGACGTTACTGAATAAAAGCGAGGAGAATTATTAGAAACAGATTTGTAATAAAATTTGCAGACATCAGTGTTTATAGTAATGTCACTAGTTCCAGTCTATTCCGTATGACAGTAAATATAAAGGTCTTTAATTTCATCGATGCTCGAATTTAGATGGAAGATGGAAGGGTGTTTGAAATAATAATGATTAAAACAATAACATCATCTTGAGATCCAGTAACGTCATGTGACAGTAAAGAGGCAGCTGAGCAGCATTGTTTCATTAGCTGAGATTACACATGAGGGAGTGGCAGATGTGTGGCAGATGGTTTCAGTGTCGACCAGCTGTTTGGAGTTGGCTGACAACGAACAATATGATTCTGTCAAGAAGGCAGCCTGATCTGAGCCACACACTGAGGAAAACACTTGCTCAGACTGTGAGAAGTCGCAGAGGGACACTCCATGATGAATGAACAATATGGGCTTCTTTCCGGGAAGGAAAGAAGCCCATATAGGCTTTGCTGAATATAGAAATTGATTAAGCTTATCTACAGGGAAAGTTGGTAAAAACAGAGTCAAATATGCATCATTTTCACTCCGATACTCCTCTATCACAAAAAACACTCTAAAATTGTAAGTCTCAGGTTTTGTTTGGTTCTGTCTATTGGAACATACTGGAACATTTAGACTACATACCTTTTAAAAGGAATGAAATGCTTTTATTGCTACAGGATACAAAAACAGGAAGTTAAGGCAGTTTTGGTGATTGTGTTATTTGTGATTATAACTTAAATCAGTATCACACAGGGAAATCCAAATTGATATTGTTAAATGGATTTCAGGACATTAAATATTCAAAGAAAATTGAATAGCGTCGTTATTTAAATGTATTTCCTGTGTTTTTACTGGTTTCTGTTTGTGCAGCCAACGCCAGGAGGTGGTGGTAATTCTCATGTTCCTAACAAAAGAAGAAGAACATGCTGATATCACCACCAGGCACCGTAAAACGAGTGTGCAGCTATAATAATAATAATAATACATTACAAGCAGCAGCAACACGCAGCGGGCGTCAAAATGTTTGGTGTGGAAATAATGGAAATATAGGTTCATTGTGAATCAATCATCCTTTTATGGCAAAGCAGAAGAAGGAACGGAAAATACGTTGTGAAAATTTCGTTGAATTTAAAAAAATTGACTTGTTGTCAGAATAGTGCTTTTCACTATATTTCACAGGTGCCTGGTGGTAATTCAGTACTACTGCCTGTATGTGGTAGTAATGCTGCAGGCTTTCTGCCAGTGCTTTTATTAAAAGAAGATTAGGCTATAAATGCCAGCTTATAACTCACATGGGTTTAACACTAGATCAACAGCTGATACACGCTACAGTCGAAAAATAGATTGGTGTGGAACTCGTTTAAAATTTTTGATAACATTTTTACAGTTAAGCGAATACATTTTCAATTGAATTGCCCATCCCATAGCAGAAGAAGTTCCTTTCTCAGCTCATCATCAACACCAAGCTTTGTTAGCAGACGGACGAAGCTTCCCATCAGCTTTGGTGAAGGCACTTTTTTTCAAATACTACGTTTGTTGAGGCTCTCCAC
>JBBDHG010000030.1:595000-745000 GCA_037951165.1 Lophius americanus | reverse complement strand
AGTAAAGACTTAGAAGTTATTTTAAACTGAATCCTAACTCATTTTAAATAATATCTTCATCTTTGCAACTCTTATCAGCACTTTTTCTATTTTAATTTTACGATTATATATACTTTTGCTCTTTACTTTTTTATAGTTTATCTATGTATCTATCTATCTACTTTTTTTTATTTCATGGATCTGCAAAATACTTTAAATTAACCTGGTGTTTAAAATAGGCCAGAAAAATAAAACTGCCATGCCTAGCCTTGAAAATAAACACTAAAAACAAAACAAATAATAACACCATGCAAAAGAATGAGGAGCAGATCAAAGTACCTGATGGGGATGATATAAGAGAAAAGAACTACAAATCGGAAGAGGTTGGGGTACCAGGGACCCAAAAATCCTTGCACAGCTACCATGACAACAGATAGCACCACCTGGGCCAGGAACAAGGCCTTGGTGAGGCGGTTCAGCTCGAGATCCAAGAGGCCAACCTAGAGAGACAAAAGGTATATTTGCATTATATCTTTATTTATTCAGATAATATAAGTAGTTTGAGAAAAGTTATATTTCAGTCAAGAAGCAAACTCCTCAATACTTATTCAATGTTAAACTTATTATTCTGCTTAGTTTCCTTCCCTACCATTTCAAGCATATGATAGGACGTACATCAAAATAGACGAATGATCAGGGAGGGTGTGCTAAGAAAAGACTGAAAATTTTTCAATAACAAATAATGGGAAATATTAACAAAGAGACTTCAAACGCACCCCCGAGGTTAAACCTCGCTTTACATAAAAACGTTATTCAAACTTAAAAAAAGTAATGAGAATTGGTACTTAATTCGTATAAGTCAGCATTTTGATATATATTAAGGTTTAGGTATTAACATTTTGGGTAATTTTTGCTCCCTTTCAGATTCTACAATGAGTTTGTATTGTGTCACATGACTTTAAAGAGGACAGCTGTTCGATTGTCTACAATTTCTCTCTAAAACATCTACTCAGACCCTGAATGTTCACTCCACAGCCATTGTTTTACCTCCAAACATAGGAAAAAGAGTGCTGTATCGATTTATGTCACAATGTAAACAGTCATAGTTTGGTTTAATGAATACCTGATTGTCTTCTTTGAAATCTCTAAGTTTGAACTGAAGCTTTAGGGTCAACATGTAATTCCTGACACCAAGCACAGGCTTATAAACAAACAGACTGGGCAAATAAAAAAGGCATTCTTGGCTGCAGGCTATTATCATGTTAACTGTCTGTCTGAGATAAACAAGTTTTAGGTGGTCCCAACTACAAGCTGCCTTATTGTGATTCTGAAGTGTCGTCTGTGAATGCAACAAAAGGTCAAAGGGCCTCCAAAATAAAGTTCTAATATCGAGATGATTCTATGGAGAAAGAAAAGAACAAAAAAAAGGGGTCAAAGTTGTCTTTTATTTTCAAGTGAGTCTCCCAGCCAAGAGAGTAAGCGGGAAAAAGATGTCAAATAAAGAAATGCCCTTCCCCTTTCTGGCAGCGCCCACAGCAGAGCCCCGCACACAGAGGACTTTCTTCTGACGCACCACGCTTTAAAAAATAGCGAAACATAACATCTCTGCTCCCGCAAATAAAAGAAGGTCTTCTGAAAAGAAGGGGATGGGGAGCAAGCACATATAAAAAGCAAGAAAAATTCCTCCTGGGCCTTAACCCCCACCAAGCCCCTTCCCCTGATGACTGGGAAAGCGGGGAGACCAGTGTGACTGATTTATCAGTCGCTGTTAAAGTCCCAGTAGCAGAGAGCGCAGAAGGGAACGGTAAGGGGAGTGAGAGGGTGGGTATCTCCCCACCCCACTCTCTCACTACATGGTTCATGGTTGAGCTCTTGAGAAAAATAGGGGGTCTGGGTGGATTAAAATGAAGAAAAATTAAGACGGAGAGCACAGTGCATGCCTGAAAAGCAAAGGATCCCCTTCTGCTTGAACAATGGCTGGTCTAAATTTTCCAAGCCTTGCCGGGGATCAGATGAAGTCATTATTCATTCAGTCAAGGGGGAAAAAGGACTCAATTACTTCAACCTAAAGATGCTATCAATGAATAAAAAAGTGCATATTTTACTCCATTCAACTCCGATCCATTAAAAGTGAAAGGAATGATTAGATCTGCCTGTGTGGCTCGTACTCTAGCATGTGTGTGAAGTCTGATGAAGGATTGCAGCCCCGGAACATGAATATTCATCGAGGATTATCAGGAGTTCCATCAGTGAGTAGTGTGTTGTTCCGTGTTTGTGTCACTGACAGATCAGGAGAATAAAGTGGCATCGATTGTTGAGATCTTACTAAACAACTTAAAGTTTCTTTGTTCTTAGAGAGCCACGGTGTGAGAGACGAGCGAAGGGTGCCGAGTGCTGGGAATTGAATATGTAGCTCAGGACGACATTAAACGACATTGCTACAGCTCTTTGTTAGGACAGAGGATCGTCTGATGATGAAGAGGTACAGAGTGAATCTATATGTGACGTCCTGTCGGATTGATCAGATGCAGGCATTGTCCTGGCCGGTGTCGCAACACATTATATGAGGCCAACACGTTCTCAAGATTTCAGCCACCCTCTATCGACTTCTTCCTCCACTCTCCAGCCTCCATATTGGCACTTCTGACATCATCTCCTTGAATTATTGAATTCCTCTCAACTGTCGAGCTTACATAAAACAGCGAGCCCTGCAGTTCGACCAGCAGCCTCGGTGTTCTTAAAAAGTAGAAGGAAAAGACAACGATGTCAAAACCTTGCTGCAGGACGAGACGAGTGTTGTTCTTCTGATGGCTGCAGGTGATAACTCTGTGTAAAAGTATTTGAATGGTGGACACACTGTCACAAAATACGGAGAGACTGCTGATGACTCCTTCTGAATGTTGTTCCTGGTGTATAGTTCCGCAAGTGTATTTCAATCCCCTAGGGGTCTATGGACAGGTAAGACCTGTCAAAAGCTCTGACATCATTATATTACATGGAACAAAAAATAATTGATGAATTTGCTCAGAAGCGCTTGGTAACAACTGCATCAAATTTGATAGAAATAACACAAAGTTTATATTATGTTCCACATTCTTTGTCGAATAGGACCAGGAGGACTCTAAAATTGGAACAGTTGGATAGACATTTGACCCAAAATGTGACAATAATGGGATTTTGAACCCCGAGTGGGATTTTGGCAGAAATATTCCCCCTGTGCCTACTAGGGGGAGCTATGTGCACATCCTACAACCTTTGGCTGTGACATAAATCAATATTCATATGAAAATCTTACATTACACAGATTTTTAAAAAATTGCAAAAACTATGCAAAAGACTGATTAGGGTCCTTCGGGAAGAAGGACTGCGGGTGATAACGTTGGGTGTAAACACTGAGATAGTGCCGATGGCTGCCTCTGAATGCTGACCCTTGTTTATACACAAAACCACATTCCACATTGAATCTTATATTTAGAGTCACGTTTTCATTTATCTCCTCAATCTGGGACCAAATGCTCAGTTGGGATTCTTTAGGCTAATTAGCTTCTGGTACTGACCTTTAGCACTGGCAGGTCCAGCTTTATCTAGGGAGTCAAGGTTAAAGAACCACCTCGCCTCGGTGATTGATTGGTGATTAGAGGCAGGAGACGCTGGATGGCAGATGGGAGCATGGAACAGATGTTACTCTGTGTGCGGTGCGTCAACCTCTGCATCATAAACATGTACGTTTATGCCTCACTAAATGCCTGAAATATTTTTCAGTTTGCATGTGAAAAATTATATCATTTCTCGGAATCGTAGGATGCAGAATAATCATATCTTCATAAATCCATTCTCAGATTTTATACAAAAATCCAACCTTCTAGAAAAGGGGGGGTCTACTATAGCTCAGTGGGTAGAGCGGTAGCCCTCAACTGGGAGACCAGGGTTCGAGCCCAGCCCCTGACCCAACATGCCGTTGGGTCCTTGAGCGAGACCCTGAAACCTCAGCTCTTCGGGCGTTTCACAGCGGCAGCCCACTGTTCCCTTAGGGATGGGTTAAATGCTGAGATACATTTCACGACGTTGTACTGTGTTATGTGATAAGTAAATTATATTGTTAAAAGAAAAACAGCACCTTTGTGATTTATTTTGTAAAAAGCCAAACCAGAATGGTTGATCCAAAAAAAAAATGTTCTCACCTGTCTAAAGTTGCTATAAATATGAATCCCAAACATTAACCAGCTCCAGTTTGAAATGTTTGTGCTGCATTTCCTTTTTCTAGGGTCACAGTAAACTGAATATATTTGGGTATTCATTAAAAAAAAGACCTTTGACAATGATTATTTCATTTGATGATCTTCGGCTATAAACATTGTTGAATGTATTTTCTAAACTTAATTGGCATTTTAGAGGATTATTGTTGATATTTCTGTTGAAAGGAGAATCCAAAAAATATATATTACCATCCTAAAAAATGACCAGACAATGAATCGATACATCAAGAATTGTTCCACGATTTTCTTTAGAAAGTCAGAAAAGAGAAAAATAATCTGAGCATTTAAACATCTGAAACTTAAATCAAAACCTGGAAACCCGTAAAGTCGTTTCACGTAATATGTATACCGTTCTATTAATATCCAATGGCATACTGTCCAAATGTCAGACTGAAGGAGCTTTTGGTCGTTTTAACATTATGTAAGGTCCTTCAGGAATCCATTTATTGTCGGGGAACATTTGAGAGACACAGACTGAAGGACATTGTTGTTTGAGCTGGTGGACGGGGAAGATGACCAGGTGTCTAGCCGGCATTAATGTGCCACCTACAAGGTCTACTATCAGTATATGTGTTGGGTATCAATCACCTACTTTGACCGCCACTTCCTGCATTTCCAGAGTATGTTTTCACCAGGGTGTTTTGTTTCATAAAGTTTTGTTTTAAAAAGCTTTAAGAAGTTGTGTGCATGTTTTGTTATGAGGAGCTGACTCTCCAATGTAGCATCCTCTAAAATACATTTTGGATTATTACTGCAGAGCAAGGCATCTACTATTGGAGACGCCTATTATATACAGGATGGTCACATGACTCTCCACGGCTGCTGAATGTAATAGTAGTAGGACATTTCAAACACAGCAGAGCTCAAAGTATAGCAGACTCTCATGGTCAAGATGAGGAGGCGCTCATCCAGTATGCATTGGAATTCAACTCTCAACCTACTGAGTGTAACATGAAGCAGCAGAAAAACAACTTAGACAGCCGACCTCTGCTAAATATGATAGACTGGCAAAGTTAGAGCCACCGCTATGATGATCTCCGTTTCCTCTGGCAAATACGGTTAATAAAAACCAACTCTTCAGAAAAGGGAAAATCCATCAAAAGTCATATTTTACTTTTTGAACACTACATTTGGTTGAAATTGATATACTCTTATAGACAGAGGTCTTAGCAGGAACTAGGAGGGACATGTTTTTGAACACTTCTTTCTGAGATCTGACTTTTATTCGTATCATAACTTGGTTGGTGTTATGTCTCTCAGAAAAATTAAAAGCCTTATATATGAATTAAATTAATCGAAAAGGACGTAGAAAGTTCTTAAGTATCGAATCATAGCATTCACCAAAAATGTTTAGCGGTAAAATATATTAAACACATTTTTGTTCTGACTTTGCTCTCTTCTGAATAATCCCTCTTTAAAATTGTGCCTTCATGTTTAAAAAACATTATTGGTGAATAAAAAACACATTTATTTGTAGTACAAATAAAGTATGTACTAGTATTTGTAACACAAAAAAACTGAAGACAGAATAAATAGTTTTTACATAAAACATAACTGTCATCGCACGGCCACTGACAGAAACTGATGCTGTTGACAAACTAGTAAGAGCGGAGAAAAGTGATGATGAACTGTTTTTCTCCAAAAAGCGATGGATGAAATTGTAAATGTATCAATTAATTTGGTCACAAAATCTGCATAGGCATCCGTTTAGCTGGTTGAACGGGAGTGAGCTGTCACAACAATGAAGAGTGAACTCATGAATTCTCTGTGTCAGTTAACAGATCTCAGTTATTGACTACTATTTAGTAAACTTCTGCCTCCTTTCATCTTTCCGTTTCATTCTGGACCTTTTTTGATGTTTATTCTCTAGTCTCTCAGCTTTTACAGCATGCAGGACTGCTCTACCAGGAGTTTCAGTAGTTAACTCAAAATGTTTTATGCAAAAATAGTATAAAAAAACTTAAATAATAATAATAATAATAATAAATTTAATTTATAATGTACTTTACATTTTACACTTTACAAATGTCCTGCTCAATTGTTTGCCTCGCTATTTCTTATTGGAGAATGTGCGCCGCTTGACTGAACATGTTTAAAAAACGACCCAGTGGCAGCAAGTGTATGCTAAAGTGTGGAGGCCCAAAGATAGAGTCCTTTGGGACGCCAAAGGTCAAAGGTGCCACCGAGGCGGAGGCATTAACTATGGCTATTGAGAAAGTCCTGCTGGATAAGTAGGAATGTTTCGGGGCAAGTGAGGACTTACCTAAAAGATTTATGTAACGTGAAACTGTTAAAAAGGTCTGATAATGGTCAGTAGTTTTCTAAAAACATGCTTTATTAAAACGCTGAGCTAAGTTAATTAAAATTGACTATTTTCCACAAATTACAAAACTTGATCTACAAATAATTTTAGAATTCAGAATTCTTTACTATTTACAAACATGCTGGACCAAATGGTTTGTCATTTTAAATAAAATGACAAATCTACCAAAATGGTACATATAGAGTGTCTAAGATCTCAAATGAGTTAAAAAAAAAATAAAAAACTAAGCAAGACACATTTTAAAAATTTTTTTTTTTTTTTAAGCGAGGACTTTAAAGGTTTAAAAGTACTATCACATATTGCGATATTACCCTTATTATCTTACCTCAGGCATTGGTTTGCATTTACTTCTTAAACTTCTTATTTTTACATCTCACTAGATTTAATACTTTTTACAAACTTGTTGTATATTTTTTGAACATTTTGGAGGAATCTCCGGCTTAATGTTTTCCTTGGGGAACAATGAGGTTTTGCGTCATAATTATTTTTTTGTATATTACTTTTCATCTCAGCGAGCGTTGATGTAATTTTTGTTGCTGTCTGGACAGTAGAGCAGTGACAACAAAGTCTCTGATGTCTTATCTTATCAGATGTAAAACCAATGTGTGATATGTTAATGTTTTTATTCAAACACCACATTTGTGTTTGTTTTAACTCCTTTGACAGAAAAAGTATCCAAATACTAATATTTTAAACCTTTCTGTGGTGAAGTCGATGACATATTTCCACTGACTTTCTATCTCACCAACAGAAACTCAGTTACTTAAGCAGTCACCTTGTTCTTGGCGTAGGACGTGTTGAGAACGCTTCTTGTCTCTTTGCCCGTGTAGATCACCACCCCTATCACTGTGCCTGCCAAGGAGAGAGAACAGGAAAGTAATGCTGCTCATTAACTGCACCCCCATCATTTCAAACACACACACACAAAAACACACACACACACACACACTCATCCTGGTCGAATAAGATGGAGTGCATGAGAGGAAAGACAATAAGGCTGAGCTGAGGCAGTTTTGTGTCATTGCCACTCAGGCCGACAGACAGAAGCTTAACATGCTCGGACTCTGAGGGCCTTCGGCCACGCTGCTGAAGCTCATAAAACCTGATCAATATGCTGCCATCTTTAGTTGCCAATTCATTAGTGTGGCCTTATTACACAGGATTAATTACTCATTAATATTAAATGAGCCTAACAGAGGAGTGTACGCATTAATAAACCTAAATGCAGCCTCTGAAATCCCTGAGCTGTAAAAAGTTAAAAGCGAACAGGAAATCTACAGTGGCTGTGAGGAGGGTTCCACACCCTGAAGAGGAAGGTGATGAATCGCTGAATCGCTCTAATTGACTCCTGCCTTCGGAAAAAATATTGAAAAACGTGATAAAGTCTTTATTGCACAGCAGCTTCGATCTAAATATGCAGAGAAAAAATGCTCTGGTGATAGCTTGACTGGTTCCTAAAAGACAGCGATGAACTGGGTTATCCGGGCTGGTTCAAGTACCCAGAATGCAGCTGTAGAACCGCTGAAGTGTCTGTCAAGGGGAGGCTTGAGGAGTACAATGAAATTCCCAAGCAGAGATGATGTAAGAGGTTTAAGTCTGGCTTTTTGTGGGATTGTGTGTGTGTTTGTTCTTCTGGTCAAGGTCAGGCCAGAGGGGAGAGCAACACCACTAATCAATGATGTGGCCATCGCTGTGAGCGTCACAAACACTCAACTGCCACAGCCCTTTCTGTGGGTTATCGCTTAGCTGGAGGGAGGAAGGGTTACTCAGAGTTCCTCGATCCAGCACATTGCCCAGTCAAATCCAACACCATTAGGGCTAGATGTTGGAGCTGCTATGATTTGTACATTATTACATTATTTGAGATCCTTTTTATTGACATTTACATTTTTTTTAAAGCAAATATGTAAAACTTTTGCTAGTTTTCTAGTTCTTGAATGAAATTTGTTTCTAATGATAGTAAATTAAGAGTCTTTGAGTTTTGGACTGCTGGTTGCTCAAAAGGAGAATGTCATATTTGAGTCTCCAATGAGAATTATTCAAATTTGTTTGTCATTTAAAAGATTCAAATGCTAAAACATGGTCTGTCAATTGGTTATTGATAAAACATAATGCTATTTGCAGTTCTAGTTATTAACCTAACTGCATTACATCTCGAGCACATAAACAAATGAAATACCTTTCATTTTATAGTACAATACGCCAGGGTGCTTTTTAATGTTTTTTAATGACCAACACTAGGTTTGGAAACTGGTTTAGTGTTTCTAGATCATATCATGTAAAGCAAACTTGTAAAATGTCAGAACCTTTCATGTCTGAAAAATATATTTATTTGTAATAAAGAAAAAATATTTTTAAAATAATTTTATCTTTATACTTTTTTTTTTAAATATTTTTAATTTGTAATTTTATAAGTATTATTTTTTGTGATTATTTAATTCATTTATTTTGATCTTTCCTTTCTTAGTGAAGAAGTTTCTTGTAAAACTTACACACATAAAAAATGACATAAATGCACCTGCATAAAAATAATTTGCAAATTAAAAGTGCATAATTTAGTAGTGTGGGTGATTTTTTTCTGTCTTCCAATGGTAATCGGTAAATGGACTGTACTTAAATAAGGCATTTCTATTCTGATCCAGCACTCAAAGCGCTTTTACAGAATAAGTCAGCATTCACCCATTCACGCTTACATTCATACAGTGCTGGTAGAGGCAGCCATGCCAGGTGCCCCCTGCTCACCAGGAGCAGTAACCATTCATGCCATCATGAGAAACTTGGGGTTCAGTATCTTGTTCAAGGACACTTCGCCATGTGGACCACAGTTGTCAGGGATTGAAACATCGACCTTCGGATAAATGAACAACCCCTCTACCAACTGAGCCACCGTCCCTCCCAATATTTGCTTTTGTTGATAGATCCGTTGAAGCATATGGATGGAATCCCATTTTGATGAGGAGATACACTATTTCATTTCATAATAGCTATAAAATTATTTCCAGACAAACTTGATATGAACTCACCAGATGCAACAACTGTGCTTGCCCAAAGAGTGTTTTCAATATTCAGACTCTCATGGATCTGTGGGTCTGTGTCTTCCTACGGGACAAATGAAAAAGAACAAACGTCAACAAATATCCTTTGTCTGTGTTTGTGTCAGTGTGCGTGTGTGTGAGCTTTAATGTCACACTATGGTATATTACATGACACACAGCACGGACATGTTTCATCTGAATATCAACAATTTGTTGGGACCTATAAAACTATAGGTAACAGATTTCTGGCACTTAAGTCCAATTTGAGAAGGAAAAAAAACTGTACATGGGTGTAGCTGCTTCACTTCAGCATTACTCGAATATAACTGATAAATCAAAGATGGTTTGTTTACAATTTTTCAGACCTTGTTAAAATGTTTGTCTTAAAGCCACCTAGTTATTCTACATTTAAAGTTTTAAATGTTCCTCTCTATCTGTTAAGTTGCAGATTAGAGTTATTATCTCCATGAAACAAAACAGCTCAATGCTGTGAATTTATTCCTGCAATTAACCAACTTGCAATTAGTGTTGTTCAGTGAGGTGCTGGAGAAAATAAGCCAAGCAAACCCAGGACCATGAAGATGTGAATTATTGCTTTTCGACAGAATAAGAGTCTCTAGGGTTTCCACAATAAATTTGACTCTAAAATTAGAAGAAACTGAACTAATCTTAAAGGTTTGTATTTAATTTCATACATGTACGTATGTGTAGATAAGTACATAATTATCAATAAGAGAGCTTGGAGCTCCTTGTTTTGTTTTTTCTAATGTTGCTGAAAGTCAATACTTTTTTTGTGAGGCTTAAAACAGGAAGTAACTAACTGGCAACATTTTCCAAACAACTCGCAGGTTTTGTTAGTTGTTAATAGTAGTTTTAAGGTCTGTTTGAAAACAAAATTTCACACAAAGCAGTCAAAGCGAACATTGAAATGACTTCCTCTGCATTATACTTCACGTTTTGGGTGAGAACACTTTTTCACTAAGAACAAAATGATCCTGAGAGTTCAGTTTTAAGCTAAAAAGAACAGTTTTTATACAGTTGTAGTGGAACAGTTGGGCTCTGCTTTGCCATTCATTTTCACAAGCACCTGACACAGCTGTGCTGAATGCAACGATACAGTAGTCCCTTTATCAATAGTTTCACCAGATTTGGCAAAGCGGTAGAGGCTGCTTTTAAAAATCTGTATAGAGAGTGCACATAGATGAGATTTCAGTGATAAATAAGCCCCCGGAGAGCTTCTTGTTTCACCGCACCCCTCTCCCTTAAATAAAGGCCAGAGCTGAAAATGGCTTAAGTCAGTAGCGCAGAGTCGAGGCTCCAGTGTCAGCTCAAATTGCCCGATATGATAATTATGATACCTAAGCACCCACATCCTGTCAATCCACTCAAACATGGAAGAAGTGTATGAAAAATAAATGGCAGGTTGAAGGATGCTTGACCGCTTTGACATTGGCAGAGCACGGTGTCCATAACTGCAGAGGGTCTCAATAAATACCACAGAAACAAAGCCACCATATCCGTCTGGCGGAAAAAAGAAACCCTCATAAATAGGTAAGTTCATTCGCTGCGGGTCTGTGGGAACCCATTTTTTTCCCATCCTGCTCAGACTAAAAGCACACGTTATGCAAAGGAAGGCTGCGCAGGATGAATAAGCGGAGGAAGTACTCGCTCACTAAGCCTGGTGTGTGGCCAAGAGTGAAGACGGGCCACAAAGCCTCCCTTTGTACTCCAGTTCTCCTCTCTGTGGGGGCTGCGCTAATCTGCTATTAATAAAAAAATAGAAAAAATCACTGAGCAACAAGGAGGACTAGATGGATGGAGCAGCGAAAACCTGCCAGTGATGTAAGGGGAAAGCCTGCGGGAGATAACAACGGGCCCGACTGACACACATTGTTGCAGCTTGTCAACGACGTGCAGTGACACATATCTTATCTGTCAGTCCCGCCTCTATGGTGAGAAATCTGCATGTGTTAAAGGCTTGTTTTATAGTGTCTAAATATGTCAGCCAGCTACTGTACCCTTGTGAAGTTCCCCTCGAAACTGTGGATGTCCAGCTGAGGCTTCTGAGCGTAGACGTGGGCGCTGACGGTGAAAAGGTCCTGAGACAAGACAGAGAGGGGGGAGAAAAGGTTTCAGTATTTCATCAGAACTTCCGCCTTTTCTTTTTTAAAATGCTTCTTTCTTCTTTTTTTTCTCCAGTACAATAACATTTTTAACATGAGTGGAGAGAAATCTTTGCAGCTTCTCAGGGATTCATTGTTTGTAGAAATGTATTTGTTTAAATGCTGCAAACATTTTAAATAAGTGTAAAATAAACTCCTATCCTGATTTCTTTTAAAAGGTGAGTGGAAAAGGGATAATAAAACTATACCTTCATGTTTATTTTGGAACCAATGATTATGAAAACTATATAAAGCATTAATAATGTGCCACATCCTGTTTTTAGCTCTGCTGAGGAAGAGGTTATGTTTTCACTCCAGTTATTTGGTCTGTTTGTTTTTTTGTCAGCAAGATGACGAAAAAACAACAGACGGATTTTCAAGACATTTTACCAAGATGTAAGTATTGGAATGTCCTAAGGATAGTTCCATTTTGGTGACTTTATGTGTTTCGCAGCACTTAGAATGAAATAAAATTAGATTAAATAAAGTCATTTTGACGTCACATTTTTTTGAGACGCTCTCTTGAAACTGTTCATTATTGCTGCTTTGGTTGTTTGATTCCTATTATGTTTCTTTGGGGGTGAAGCTGGGGGCTCAGTGGGCTGAACAAAGATGGTGGTGCAGTAGAAGGCACAGGAGACAAGCAACTACGGAGTATCTGAGAGATACTCGGAGAGTTTGTTGGAGTTGTCGGTAGATTTAGAGAAGGGCAATAACTCAGAGATTGGTGGAGAAATCTGCCCAAATTTTTTTTCATAACCTTTAGTACTATTATGCCTAGTTCCTCTGATGTTTTATACTGCAGAGGAACAGGAAATGATGTAACACTGTCTATTTACAAAAAGAAGAAAAAAAAAGTTGGTTTAGAGGGAAGTTTTTGCCCTCTGCTGAGGTTTAGGCTGTTTAAGTGCAATTTCCAGATTTTTTTTTTATTGGATTGCATCCCGTCCCTCAAAGAGTTGCACTCCCAAAAAGCACGAACTCAGGGGAAGGATGAACCATTGGCAAGGAAAAAAGCCGTTATCAAATGTAGGAGTAGATCTGGATTACTGTGTTTTCCATTTTTGTTACGATACAAGGCTTTTTTTTATTTTATGTTGTATATATATATATAGGGACGTTCACTGATGGTTGACAGTCCCTGGACATTTATCACAAACTTACATAACAATCAATTTCAAATGTAAAAAGTAAAAATAGTAAAAAAAAATAAAATAAAATTTAAAAAGTAAATATGAGGGAAATGAAGAAAACAATTGTGAATTGTAAATCTTAAGTGTCATGGAATTTTATCAATTAGTTCTGTGAAAAATCCACACTACAAATTGCTCAAGTTTCGATCTTCAAAGGAATGTCCAGTATAAAGAGAATGAACCGAGCCATTCGTATACATTAACATCAGATTGAATGTAAGTGGGTCATTCAAAGTTCCAGAAATTACATTTCTGTATGACAACAATCACGAAAGAGCAACATAGAATCGTCTGGACATTTGGCAGAAGGAGAGTCTGGGAGACAAACCCTCAGAATAAATCACTCAAAACTGAGGGACAAGGTTAAACAAGGTCAAATATTAGCGAAAGTGAAGACAACACTCGTTATCAGCATTGAGCAGCTAAATCTAAACCCTTGCTGAAACTTAAACTCTCTGATCACAAAGAACCTTAACTTAAATCGCATGTTTAACAAAGCTGCTTTCAGTTCCAGATCGTTCCTGCTGTCCATCATGACTAGTGTTATGACTGATAACAGAGCCCAAATTCACAGTCGGGTTAGCCGTTAACCAGATATTCACCACATTCTAATGGATCCTCACCCCCACTGCTGGTAATCGCTGTGTGCAGCAGACAGCAACCTTCAGTTTCCAGTCAGTTTCTCCATCCAGCTGATCTGTTCTGATGAAACATGAACCTGAAGAAAGGAGAGGAATATGCCGTCAGCCCAAGTCAGCACGGTTACCACTCATAGAATAAAGTTGGAATTTAACGAGTATAAAAAAAAACATTATATTTCATGAATAAATTCCAAATATTACGAGAATAAAATCAGCATACCAAAAATAAAGTTTGAATTAAATTGGCATTTTACAATTAAAAATGTCTACATTTTATGAGAATAAATCCTTTATAAAGTTAATAAAGCTGTATATTAGGAGAAATAAGTCAAATCCGACAAAAAAGTTGTAATATTATTTGCAAAAACGCGTGATATTTCCAGAAAAAATTGCAAAAATCGACAAAAATAACTTATTATACAAAAAGTCTGAATATTATGAGAATTATTCAAAGTCCTGATGCTAAACTTCTACTCGACACGGAGTGCATCGATGATTGACAGATGTTTCACAGATTATTTATAACTGGAACACTTTGGAATAATGACACAATTCGATTATGTTTTCCTTAGATTTAGATAAAATAGTATTAAGAAAGTATTAGTATAACTAATACTTCATTTTATAAGTTATTTGAATGAAACAAGTATAATAATAAATATACATTTTTGAAAACCTTGTAAGGGAGAAAATTCTGACTTAAGTAACTTACATGAACCAATTTTGATGATTTCTTTCTTAAATGCCACCCATCTTAAAAACACGTCTGTGTGTTGTCATAAAAACACGTAAAAATCCTGATATTGTAATAAACTGTTTGTGTATAGCCATTAATCCTGCGCCTCATAGCCTGATGCTCTCTGCAGAGCCTCCAAGGAGACAGCAGGGTGTGATAAACGTTGAGGAGTGGTGACCTGTATTGATCTGAGGTAATATTACATAGGAAACTGATGGATGAGAGCAATTATTTGACAGAGGGGGTAAAGGGCAGCCATAAACTATCCCTGGAGTGTTAACTCTGATGGAAAACATTAACACAAGGAGGATGATTCATGCCTCCTTTCTGCTGCGATGGCACTTCAGCTCCTCACATGACCTCGCCGAGACACGCGCGTTTTAAAGACAAAGTATACGAGACTGTATCTGTGAAAGATAAAGATGTGTGTGTGTGAGTTGAAGGCAGAAAGATGTCAATAAAAACGTGTCAAGATTATTGGCACATCAAGGATTGATGGAAATGAAGTCCTCAGAACATTTCCTCCCCATGCCCCTTAGAAAAGATCCGGGATCTGACGCAGCTCATTGATTTATTGGAATTTACATCATCAGTCACTGGAAGAATGTGACATAAATCATATGAGATCAGATGATGTCTGAGGACTGCCAGTGTGGAGGAAAGTCACTTTCCCATCCAAATGATCTTGACGCATTCTGCTGAAGTGCCACAGAATCAACAAGGTTCACATAAAAGTGTTCCTATTTGTCTTAGTTGTGTTTTAGATTAAATAACATTATGATATTTTTATTTTGATCAGGATAATTTCTTGTATTTTAAAGCACAGGTCCTCCTTCTCATTGATGAAGTCCCACCAGTGTCTGCTCACCAGTTTTCTCTGAGGTCCTCAGGAATATCATGTCTGCAGGAATCCTTTGGTTCTGGAATACGAAACACAAAGTGAAAGGGATGGTTTGTTATAGAGCACTCAGTCAACACTCAGTCATAATGCCCTTTACATTTCCCTGAATAATTAAACAAGGTCAATACTTTGAGGAAAGGGTGAAAAAAAGACTGTTCTGAACCTCTGTCTAGCTCACAGTCATAGAAGCTTAACTTGTCCTCTTTCGGCTGTTGGATTCATGTTGGCTGAAGTGTCAAACTGTGATTACCTGCATGGGAACGGAAGCATTTTAGTGTTCTAAAATTTCTAGCTCTTCTTTTGGAGGTGTAGGGATGTGTAATGATGCATCAAAAATCAATGTCCCAAACCAATAGCTGAGTAAAATGATGCTTAAAATTAGCAAAAATATGAAAGGAGGTGAATACTCATACTTGAGAAGTAAAGTCATTCTATAGTAATTCTTAATTGACAGGCTTCTGAAAAAGATCTAGAAACTTCATTTGTTTTGAGTGCTATGCATTTGAATGTAGTTGTGGCACATTTCAATAGAGGTAGCTGATTTTAGTTCATTTTACGCTGCCTTTTCTGCGCAGGGCCATTGCTTTTATTCTGCCCTTTTGTTTTGCATAAACGCAATGGAGTCATAATGGCCAGTAGTTCCACCTCTGTGGAGTGGTAGCAACAGAGGTGAATCAGACATCTGTATAAACATGAGGTGCAAAGGCAGGAGGTGTGGTATGGAGTTTGATAGAAACAACAACACGGCGATTGCTTGTAAATAAACTTTTGTTGTCATAAAACTTAAATTGGGGAACAAGTAAAAGTGATTGCTAAAGAAACAACAAGAATAAGTCCTGTAGGATGAAGTTCAGCAGCAGATCAGATTTAGTGTGGCTAACCAACAATTGTTTGATACATTTCTTGGATAGGACATGACTATTTAGCATGGAGGAATTAAAATATTTCCAGTAAATATTTGCTGTACCGTGTATAACTGGAAGCAATTAATGAAAATTACATTTATTTGGGACTTTGGTTCGACACCTAACTGTCTTTTAAGCCCCGCATTGGGTCAGTAGTAAAGAAAATAAATTACAGCCGGAGAATTTAATTTTGCTAAACGAATCGTTATACTCTACAGGTAAGAGAAGAATCGTCTCACAGCTTATACAGCTTATACTTCCAGTGTTGGATACAGAGGTTGGGTACCAGAACAACTCAGAAACAAATCATCATTCCTTCAGTGCTGCCTATGATAGTCTCTGTAGATTTGTCCTTACAAAATGCATCAATGTTTTAAGCATGAGCCTCTCAACTGCATTTACATTACATTTACATTCATAACATTTAAATTGCTTGCAGTTTGTTTTTATATGTAAAAAATCCCTCGTACTTTAAACAACTGCTAATCCTGTATGGCTCATCATATAGTATTAAACTGTACGATTAAAGATCTGATGTTTCCCCTGCAGCCCATTGGCCCGTTCTGACTATTGACAATCGTCAATAAAGATTTGTTTCAAAGCGCTGAACCAGGCAGAGATTTTTTTGCTAGCAACATGCTAACACAACAGAAATGACCTACACTAATCATTTGTGCCATCCTATGTACCGAGAACTCCAAAAATAAAGGCACCGCCGTATATGGACTCATAAGTGGCTAGCAAGATGAATAAGACGCTTGGGTGGCTAGCACGTTGTATAAAGACTCCTAGGTAGCTAGCATGGCGTATATGGATTTATAGGTAGGTATATGCTAGTGCAACATATATTGACTTGTAGGTGGCTAGCACAACATAAAAAAAGACTGGTAGGTGGCTAGAGCAACATATAAGACTCTTAGGTAGCTAGCACAATGTTAATGGACTGGTAGTTGGCTAGGATAACATGTATGGACATAAAGTTGGCTATGATGACTATGAACATTTTTGAAATGAAATTCCTCAAAATCCTATATGGGGTCAAAAGCAAGTGCCAAGTGCCTCAAGCTGGAGTATATCCAGCTTGAGGTACACCAACCGTCCATGTTCCTTCATCCCTAGACTCTCCAAAGAAATTGGAAATTTTACCTTTTCAACAATGATGAGGTCCCCAACCTTTATGTCTGAACTCTTCACTTGAACTTTACCTGAAGGAAAAGGACAGGCAAGATGTAAAAGACAGCGATGATCCTGGAACATCACTTTAAAATCAGACTCTCTGTTTTTCTAGATATTCTGTGAATTTTTAAAGAGCTATGAAATAAAATGCAACTATTGATTTCTGCCCCATTAAAATGAGGCTGACTCCTAAAACCACAACCCACTTCTTGTGACTGCTCCTTACTCTTGCTCTCTCACCTTCCACCAGATAGATTACCTCCTGCATGATAACTTGACACCCTTCTGTTTTCATCTCTGGTCTGAGGCAGACACTAAAACAACGGCACACAGGGTCACTCCCTGTTTTAATTGCCTCAATATCCGTTACGACCCTCCTTCCTCTGTGATCACAAGCACACATTAACTGTGTACCAGCAGTAGATGAGTGTGGTCACAGATACCACACAGGAGGATTTCACCACACATTCAACAAAGGGATGGATTTTAGTTCATACAGTCCGGAGAAACTGAGAGGAAAACAAAAATCGATGCAATTACAGTAAGGAGAGCTACTGTTCTAGAGTGGAACCAGTAGAGCGCCGTCTCTTAATTGCGATGGGAGAGCTCTGCGCTGGAATATCCGTTATCATGATGTCAGCAAACGTTTACAAGCAGAGGAAGCGAGCAGATGGATTCCTAGCAGTCCTCTCACTGACCTCGTACTGTGAGCTTGGTATAGAGTTGAGAGTTAATTTCATTGTCCCGTTGGTACCGCCGCACTTCGTCCACAGCTTCACGCATCATTGTAACGGCTAACACAAAACCCTGAATGACAAAAGAACAAACGTGATTGTTTACAAAGAAAGCTTCCTTTTACAAATGGTTCAGCATATTAATTCATATAATAACCCGTTTTTTTTGTAATCAACGAATATCAACGTTAAGTGCCTTTGGATGCATGTTAATATTTATTAACCACAATCAACTTATTAACAGTTTCAAATAATTTGAAACACCAAAAAACATTTGTGCAAATCAATCAGAGTGAAATCTGCAGTTTACTTACTAGAGGGGCCCAGTATGTGTACAAATATCCAATTTTCAGAGATGGAACAAACTGAGTACAGGCCACCACTAGGAAGTAGAGATTGAGAAAGAACTTGAACTGCTGGTAGAGAACCTGAAATCAGAGAGATGAGTGGACATGTCACAAAGCTGAGTAGAAGAGGACGGAGAGGGGAGTAGCAACGAAAGGGCAGGACGGATGGGTTCCTGTAGATCTAAGCTGGTGCTAAGGAGTTCACATCCACCATAAGCAAACTCAGACATTATGAGGACATCGTTTTTGAATGTCACTATTCGAGTTCAAAGTTCAACTGGGTCTTTTTATCTTTTGGTATCTTTGTTTCAGATATTAAAAAATGAAAAACAAGTGGTTATTTGATTGAGGATGAGAGATATATAAAACATATTTTTCTAATTCGAATATGATAAAAAATTAAATCCTTAGAAACATTAATGAAGAAAAGTATTTTCAAGGGCACTAAAGGGGTTGGTGCTTATTATTCAATCATCACTTTATTTCTCAACAATAGCAATTGATTTAGCAGTAAAAAAACATTAGAGGGATTCTCAGCTCCACTTATTTGTCCTCATCAATTCCTAAGGTCTCTTAGTCTTAATATGAGATACAATTTCAGCAGCTCTGAAATCAAGTTAATCTAATGTAACTGGTATTACATTGATCAGCCACAGCATTGGACCCAGTAACTGTTTCCAATGTTGTGGCTAATCATTGGATATTTCACATACAAGGAAAATGTTCCCCATTCTGCCAACGGTTTGAAGAAATGTATTTCTAAGTTGTTTTGATTCAGCTGTTTTGGACTGTTAGCTGGTTCAGTACATGATTCATCCTGGAGCTGATGAGACACCAGTACTACTGGTTTACTACATAATCCACCCTGGAATTGATGAGACACCAGTCCTACTGGTTAACTACATAATCCACCCTGGAATTGATGAGACACCAGTACTACTGGTTTACTACATAATCCACCCTGGAATTGATGAGACACCAGTACTACTGATTTACTACATATTCCATCATTGAGCTGATGAGACATCAGTACTACTGGTTCAGGGTTATAGAGATCCCAGGTGGAGTGGACTCAGTGTTTGTCAGTGCATAACAATATTAATAAATAAATAATAAATGTGCCACTATCCCTCATGATCATTGAGCAAAATGAAAAAGAGTCATATTGTTATCTTTCTATTTTCTAGTAATTTTATTTTTTCATACTCTATAAACTATAAATTAACCTTTTTTTATCTCCTACATTCCAATAAATTTCAATTTCAATGTTGTATCTTTAAGAGAAAAATTATATAACCCCTAATTTTAAATTTTTCAATATCAATAGCAATAATTCTCCACAATAACTCATTCTCAACTTAACCTCATTAGCATACAACTTGGGCACTGGTTACTTAGCAGTTATATTTATAGTCTATATTCCAGGTGTCATGGTAGCCTAGAGGAATGCTGGTTGCTCCAATAATCCGTGACTTATAATGGTGGATCAACAGGGAAGTTTCCTGAATAAAAGAAAAACAAAGTACCACCTGTGGCAAACTAGTGGCTCTTTGCTACTGGGCCATCCATCAGCAGGGATTCCCTTGCTTCCGATTAATCTAAGGTCAAATTTGAATAATGTTTGCAATAATGAGAGTCAAGCTCCTAGTCACAGATTATCACAGACAATTGGATCAATGGGCAATGCTCTACGGTTAATGAACCCCCTGACCTTTGAGGGAAAATGCACACAGCTAAAGTCAATTTGTATGTATTTAATAATTCAAAGTGGAGGGAGAAAAGCAGAGAGGTTTTGTTTAACATCGGCGAGAATATCTACGTCTCTAATAGACAGTCGACATTTTATGGTCGAAGCTGAAGTCAGCGGTTTGGTTTTTAATAAGTAAGTCTGATGGATGTCTAATGACCCCTACAGCGGACACTCTTGGCTTAATGATAGGAGAGGTAATGACTAGACCCCTGATGCTATACTTAGCTTCACATACTGTTGATTATGTAAAGCTCAAAGTATATAACATGAATGGATGAACTGCCAGCGGTGGAGACGAAGGGCCGAGATTATATTTAAAACTTTTGTTTCCAAATAAAGTGGTAGCATGACATGTGAAATACTGAATCTTACCTAATTAAAAAACATTAAAAAGACAGGAGTTTGGTTGTTTTCCCACTTTGGTTGTTGAAATCCCACTCACCCCAGGCACAAAGGTGAAGATGTTGTACTTCTGGTTTTTGATTGTGTTTCTGGGAAACTTCTCTTCACATTTCTCTGGACAGCCCAGCCACACCGTCCGGGCCTTCAGTTCCTTCTTCCTCCGACATATGCGGGTCAGGCAGTCACAACAGCTGATGGGGAAAATTATTTCATGTAAGCAACTTACACCAAAGACAATCAAGACAAGCAATATAAGGGGCTGGAACTGAACCTGATTCAATTTCAACAAATATGGCAACCCATGTCCGTTCAGATCACCTGAGTCATGCATCGCCCTCCAAATGAAAAGTTTTTCTATAATTAGAATAAATCACGAAAATCTCAATTCAATTTTATTTATTCAGCTTTCTTTATGGAAAATTCCACCCAAAGTTTTAGAGTAAGACTAAAACGATAATGAGAATCTTTATCAAAAAGATATGAAAACAACTAATTACACAAACTACGAAGGAGTTTTAGAGTCACATAATTGTTTTTCCTAATTCGGACTTTATTCTCAAAATTCTGAATATATTCTCAGAATTCTGACTTTATTCCCAGAATAGGACATCAGGTTTTTTTTTTTTTTTTTAATTGTGACTCTATAGTATAAAGTTCGATTTAAAATTAAAAAAAAACTTTTCATGTAGCCCTACGTAAGCCTAATCGTCTTCCGTACAAAATACCGAATCATAAAAATATTATTAAAAAATATTGTAAAGTCAGATGAATCGGATAGATTATTTATTAAAACCTTAAAAAAAACAAAGTGTGAGAGCATGAACGTAAATGACAAAAAGCTGTAGAGAAACAATACATTTCTGCTAAAAAAATTAATAAAATTCTAAAAGTTTGGGAATCTCTGTGTAATAAGGGTAAATGTCAGAAAACATTACTTAATTTGTGCAGCACTGTTCATGCAAATATGCAGCACAAAGAGTAAGAATATAAGCTTGGAAATATAAAACTATAGTTAAACGAAACAATTTGAAGTCAGCTAACTAAAAATGAATAAAACAGTTTATAAATTAATAATTTATAAAAACCCATTCCCCACAAGGCAGTGATTATTTCAAAATACCAAAGTAAAAGTTTCTGAAATGTTCAAATGATATAAAAGGATTTAACTTCATGGGTTTTTGAAGCACATTCCATGTTTTAAACCCACTTTTGCCAAGTTGAGTGTGAAAAAGGGGGTGCAGTTGAAACAACCGGAGAACAGAATAGGAGGAATTAAGTTAAAGGTAGTGGAACTAGACTACTTCATCTAGGGACCTACATAAAAACATATTTGTCTGGATTAAATTATTCAACAATTTCACAGCATTCAGCAAACGGTCTTCAAACTAAAAGAAAGCTCAGAATATGCTTCTGGCTATAGAAAAAACAAAGAACGGGTGTTTATCTACTGCAGACAGATGACCTATTTTACAGCCACTTACAGTCCCGCAACCATGAGTTTTTCAGCGTATTTGTTAAATTAACTCCTGCCCCTTTTAACCTAAGAAGAAATAAGCCTTCACTATATGCGTCGTAACAATGTCCCCTCCACTGCTAATGAAATGTAGCCTCTGATCTCCACAGCTGCGCTTTGTTATTCATGATCACTGCCTACCATCAGTCTTAATAAGATATCCAAGGTTGCTTTGGCCCAAATATTTATAAAGAAAACTTTGTTTTACCTCATCTTGATGCTTTTTATTGAGAAGTTCACCGGTGATCTAAAAAGGTGAGTACTTCCTGGAGGGAGCTAATGCTGCGAGAGTCACATCTGAAGGCGTTAACCAAATGTGCTGTTGTATGCCTAAGTCTAAGAAAGGGTGCAGACAAACAAACTGTAAGGCAGAATACGATCCATGTTTGCTCCCTTGTTAATTTTACTTCATGTTGCCTCCCCTGCATGCAAAATACCTCCCTTTCCTGTGTACCTATGTTATAATTGTGATAATATCAAAGTTCTAAGAAGAGATCAGAGGGAAGACATGGACTGTAGTATTACTTTTTGGAAATTATTTGACTTTCTATCCAGCTGCTAATGACTAAATAGGGGCTTATCTGGCATATCAGATATAAAACGCACATGGGGGTGTAGTGTGGGGCTAAATTACAATGACCGGAGGGGAAAGAGCAGAGAGTTTCAGTGTACACCGTCATGCTGATCGACTTGGCTTTTACACTTTTTAAGCAAGTTGGCATAAAACTAAATCAACTTTGGTGAAAACTTTTGTTTGCCTTGGCGCTGATGTTCTCTGTCCACTCTCAGTTCAGTTTCATAGGAGCGATTATTTGAGCAAATGAATGCTATTCAAATAATATGCCATTTAAACAGTCCGGGTTTATTCAGTGTGAATTATTTGGGGTTTTATAATCCCACACTAAGCACACATAAAATTACTGGAAAGCATCAAACTGGTCATCTGTGAAGAATCCCATTTGCTCATTAGCGGGGGGAAGGGGGAGGGGAGATCAATATGCAGCTTCAACTAGAGATGCATAACTATCAAAACATTGACATCGGAAACAGAATATGCTATATAAATTCAGTGAAGGTTCAGGTTTTGGTGCTTAGGTGAAGCTCAAACATTTGTTTATTAAATTATTGTTAAGACAAACAAACACAGAGGCATCTTTAGAGGACCAAACCTGGGAAATCAATCATTAGCTAGACAAACTGCATCCTTCTGTTTGACATGAAAATCTTTTTGGAGTGATGGTGCGCATCGAGGAACTCGACCAAAAACATTCCCTTATCCTTTCTTTGCACTTCATGCACAACTACCGGTGCGTTTGAAATCCAAACTGATCATCATGGGTATACTTCCTCTCGTCATACTCTACACATGCACTCAGGATGAAACCGACAGAGTGGTTAGAGGTCCAAATGGAAGAACCAAACTAATCCACACATGGATCATGACGGTGACTTTGTAGTGCTGCAGCGGAATTTATTAGGACCTGAGCACTAACAGTTTGAAGGCCCTACTGTACTACAGTGAGTTACTCTTTTTTCTTTTCCTTTGGAAATTTTTCACACTCAAAAATGAATTAAACTTGCAAACACAAACATAGCAGACATTTGTACATATAATGGAATCTGGCCAAAGGTGTGGCAAAATGGCTCCACAGTGCCCCTGGAATAAGTGAAAAAGTTAAGCCTGCGGTCTATTTGACCTAAAATCATGAAATCTTTTGTATAAAAAGTATCTTGTCTCTTACGATGAATTTGGTCATTTTGATTTGCTTTTGCCGTTTCCATTAGTTGTACTTTAAAAGTCCAGTAGGTAAAATGTGGGGGTATACAAGGGTACCTCTTTGAATAAATGGAATATAATATTTACGTTGTTTTTGTGTGTATCTCCATTTAAGCTGTAAGAAAAAATATTTTGTTTGTTTAGAGAAAGGCCCTTTGTTATCTCCATGGAGCGGGTCCATATGGAGGCCACCATGTTTGTACAGATGTCTGGAGAGTGAGGAGGGTTGATAATCCTACAATACTATATAATTGCCTCGGTATAATTCATAACAAGAAAAATTAACAGGGCATTAAGCCTCCACGTCAAAGCAAACATGAAGACTCATTAAACCTTTAGATATAGAATCCTCCGGCGGTGTGGAGGATACGACACGGTTCCTCGCTGCCAAACTCCTTCCCATTAGCCGCACAGGGAAGGAGGCTCTGTCCCCAACGGGATCCCGGGTCTATTAAAAGCAACATATTAAGATGTTTCCTTGTTTGTATGAAGTATCAGTTTGGCGCAGCATCCCGGTATGAACTTTTCTGCTACTCCATGACTAGAAGGAGTCTTATCTACAAGCATTTATCTTGTGTTTGAAACACACTGTTTCACTGGCATGACATGGATTTTTCACAACTGCCTCATGCCAAATCAAGCAAGATCCAGACGTATTTTCCATCTTGATATAACTTTGGACTAGGGCTAATCGGTGTCTGTGCAGTAAACCTGATGAACTATTTAAAGCCGGTATATTTGTGCAACTGAAAGAATTCATGTATTTGTCTTTAATTTCTGACAAACATCGTGGACAAGTCAAATTCATGTATTCATTCCCTCAGTCAAAATATGGCTCAAATATCGTCCTAGCTGACCAGTGATCAGAAGCAGCTGGAAAGACCCAGAACAGATTTTTATGTAGCAGTTACTTCGTCTTCTATGTGTGGGACACTTCAGTTTGAGAAAATGTTCTTGTTCTTGAGATATTTCAATATGATGCTGAATAGTTATGGAAGCCGTATGCGCACGGATGAAATATACAACAGCAACTGTTGTTCCTTTCTCTACAATCCTTGATATATTTTGGTGGAATTTCAAGACATTCCTATTAGCCACTTAAATACAGGTCTCTTTTTTTGGGCCAAGGACTCTTACCTACTGATTACTTCAGAGTCAGAATTAAGTCATTTAAACATCAGGTATAATGTTTCTTACTGTAAACAGCTGAAACACAACAGATATGGATGTATGTGGGCGTTTACAGGTACATTTGAAAAGAGAGTACCTATTTTCTTGATAAAGGGTATACACTTAATTCAATCCATGTGTTTAAATGGGTTCTTCGTATCTACATAAAGAGCAGAACCTTTCCACTGAGTTGCCATGTTTGTATGGAAGCAAGATCGTAAAAACTATAAATCCAGTCAGGGACAGCCACATGGTGCAAGAAGGAGATCCTCTTGCAGGACCATCAACACATATATTTCAATCTCCTTGATTTGGATTTAAATGCAGGTTTTAATCAGTTCCAATCCAATAGTGCCAAGCGGTGGAACACCATGATTTGTATTTGTGTATGGGCTTGTAATTTGATAGGTCTATTATCATTTTTCACGGGAATTGTAAAAAAAACAAAAAAATAACGTCTTATATCGCACAGCTGAATCAAGTGAAAAAGTGAACTTGATCTATATTTGCATCTGCGTGACATTTTAATGATTGTTATGAAACAACTTCATAAATACAGCTTTAAATACCTGCAACAGACGACTTTCCATCCACCGAGGAGAAACCAGCCGAGGCCTCGTTGTCTCCGATTGACTCTGGCCCGGGGTAGCGTCTGATAGTCGCTTTCATCGTTCTCAAAGCCTTCTTCCGACATCATCAGAGGCATCTCATCCAGGTTAGAGGGCTCATCTTCAAAGGAGTAACTGTGAGGACAAAGAAGAGTGAATCATTTAAATCATTAGTGGTTACATACTTTGTGAGCAATAATCACTATCAAGATAAACTGTAGTGAACAGTTACAGAAAGAAGAATTAAATCTGCATGCAAGCTTATAGACACTGAGGAAAAGAAAGAAGAACTCCCAGTAAAACTCAGTTCCTCTATCACTTACTGTAAAACACTTCTCTTATTCACACTAGGTGGATTTAAATGGACACTTGCAGAACAAAATCATTCCGAAGAAAAACTTGTTGCATTGAACATGAAGTTGGTCACCAGAAATGTTAACATCAACATCATCCGCAACGTTAAAATGAGAAACTTTTCGTCACGCGCTTCATCCTGGAAACCTTGATCTACGCCATGGACAGAGGTCTCTGATTCAATCATTCACCTTAAATGCTTATCCTGTTCAGGGGCTGGATTCTATCCCAGCTCTTTATTACTTCATTCATGTTGAATAAAAAATGAAGTCAGTAGGTCTGATCCACTTTGTTGTTGTGATATTTATCCTTATAATCAGTGTCTTCAAAGTTTCCCAGCACGTTTTAATGTGTTCACAGCATCGGTCTATGATGGCTCCTGAGGGTTTTTTCTTGGATGTGTTTGTAGAGTCAATTGTTTCTTACTTTCCCACGTAATTTTTTGAAAGTTTGCATTAAAACAACTCTCTGCTGCAGCGAACATCTGCTCACAAATGATTATTCCGAAACACCATTTACGTGCTGCGGTTGCCTTTCCGTCTTTCAGAAGGGACTTACACAACCCACTTGTAAGGAATGAAATCTCATTCGGTGTTTACATGCAGCATTTTGTTTCTGATTAGCCTTCTTTTCTGAATCTATTCGGAATGAAGCTGTCTATATAAACCCAACTACTGTTGCAAACCACTGGTCCTCTAGAAAGGCACATTATGTCATTCATGAGGAATATGCAATATCCATGTGAAGACTCAGAAGGGTCGTAACAGGGAAAAAACCTAAAAAACATTGAATTAAATATTTTACCTAAGAAAATGTAAAAACACCTGAAGATAAAACAAAAAGTACATACAGAAACTGATCACAGCAAAGCAAGCGTGTCTTCTAACTCGCAAGTTGTCTTCAATCTCGCCCTCGCCCTGAGCAGCCGGAGAACGAACATGGCTTAGCAAAGGCAGTGACAGGAGTGGGAGAATCTTATCACAACGAAACTCGTTATTCAGGTCACTTCAATTATACCTGTTTACCAATTTATTTTTCCATTCATTCATGAAGGCTACTCATCTCTCTCTTGTAGATGCATGAAGCACAGTATACCTACAAGTAGTTAACCCTTTAGTGCCCACATACATCAATCTTTGTTACACACAGGATAGAGCATGGCGGTTTTTAATTTCTCATGTCCATTACAAAGTGTCATATGATATAAACAGATCTCAATCCTATACCAAACAAAATTGCCGATTGTCATTTTTGATTGAATAAAATAGTTCATAGTCCAGCCGTATAGTGGAATTGCACGGAGCCATTTTTGATCCAAAACTCGGCACATGAAACAGCACTGGAACGGTGTAGATGAGCAATATGAGTTACCATGGTGATCTAAACAGGTTGAAAGAGACACACACGAAAAATAAATTGAAACTGGATTCAGGCTAAACCTGGCCCACTACTAACTCAAAACTATGTTTATATTACGGCCATATATAGTCAAGGGCATTCCCATTCTGTTGGCTATTCTTTAACTACCAACTTTTCATGAATCCAATAGTAGCGCATATATATAACCAAAATTCCAAACAATCACAATATATCAAAGCTTTTCACAGGAAAGTCATACACTGGGATTTCAGGAGAATTTAAGAAGGTCAAAGGTGCTTCACCTTGTGAAACATTTAATTGAGTGTGAGGCAGCTTACTTCAGCAAATTCCACTTAACTAAACCAGATGATTTCATTCATTATGAGTGCTGTATGCAGACAGTTATGAAGGTAATAGAATAGCAGACAGACAGACAGGAATCATCATCATGGAGTTCCAATGCATTTGTTATTTCAATCAGCAAGTTGGAGATAATGGAAATGGAGCCATGAGTTGTTTTGCTCAAATCGTACTCAGCACTAAATCCATGGATCTCTTCAAATGTAAATGGATTTCGTTACTGGAACTGTGCCACACTCCCTGCTGAACAGAACTTTTATTGAACCACTGCTTTCTTAAGGTGACGTTTAATATGGTTTTAATTATACTTTAAATTACTCAAGGTTATTCCGATAAAAACATTCTTTGGTTTTTAAGACTTTTAAGAGTAGTTTGCAGTTGAGTTTGAAGCGGTTGGTATGAGAGAGAACATCCAAATCTCGGGCAGCTCTGACCAAAAGACAGGAGGCAGAGCCGGAGGTCGCAGACTTGAAGATTTTGAGATGTTCTTTGGGAGTGAGGAGGATGGACAGGATAACAAAAGGAGCACAAAAGAGGGACAGCCCAGTTTAGACGTCCTGGAGACAAAGACAGAGAGGCCAGATTGAGATGGTTTGGATACGTGAAGAGGAGGGATAGTGGATCTACTGGTAGGAGGATGCTGGAGATGGAGCACTCCGGAGAAAAAGGAGAAGAACAAAGAAGAGGTTTCTGAATGTGGTGAGAGAGGACATGCAGTTGGTTGGTGTAACGGAAGAAGATGCATAGAGGTAAGATGGAAAATGATGACCTACTGTTGGCCCTACAAAGGGAACAGCCTAAAGAAGAAGAAGAACATAAGCATACGCCTGATGACACAAACGATGCAGATGACACTGTCATACCTCCTATAGGGGGCGCTGTGGCTCAGGTTATAGAGCTCAGGTCCACTTAATGGGAGGATGGTGGCTCAATCCCCCAGTCTTGCCAACATGTCAATGTGTTCTTGGGCAGAACGTGAACTCCAATGGTTGTTCAAATGGTGTGAATGATCACCGATCCTGATGATCAGTAGGGTACTTCCGGCAAGCAGGCTTAACAAACTCTGACTTTAACCCAGAGCTATGAGTTGATCAACCCTGAGATGGGAAAGTCTTAGATTTCAATTCCAAAACAGCTGATTTGAGTTACTTTAAACAACACTAAATTTGTTTAGTCTGAGAGTGAGTGACTTTTAAAGTTCCAACGTGTAAAATCTGGCCAGGAGGAGGCGCTGCAAGCTCTCTTAGTCCCCATTTCTCACCTCTGCAGCTGCTGGGAAAGAGGCTGGCGGTGCAGAACAACTCTGGCTGCCTGAGATTCTACATCTAAAAGCAGAATCTTGCCATAAAAAGTGCAAAGCCTGACACTCTACTTTTCTTTCCCTTGCTGTAAATAATAAGTAATAACATCCATTTGTCAAAACACAGTAACAACTTAAATACAAAATCTCCCCCCCCCCCAGAATTCTGTACAAACATGACGGCCTCCATATGTACCCGCTCTAAAGAAGGAAATAGAATGAAATAAAAAAAGGCTTCTTTTTTTTTAAACAAAGTTTAAAAAAAACAACTTTCAGCTAAAGTAAACTCACAAAAAATAGCTATGAAAATTCTATTAAATGTATTCAAAGAGATCCCCATAAATTAGCTAAACATTATACACACTGGACCTTCAATGCGCACAAGAGCAGATTAGAGATTAATTCATTTTAGGAACTTATCGCACATTAAAGCAGATGTAATCAAATACAAACTCGTAATACCTCAGGATGAGCCGGAGAGAATGACGGCTTCACATTTTAGTACTGCTGGACTTTACACCTTTGCAGATGTGTAAATGAATAGCTACTGTGCAACTTCCACATAGGATTGCATAATACTTCAACTCTTATTTTTCTGTGTGCTAGTTTGTAAAAAAAGTTTTATGGCTGTCTGATGCAGCTTGTCAGTTGAGACTTTATCAGAGAAGCTTTCTTCTTTCTTCTTCTTCTTCTTCTTTTGGTTCTTCCTTTTAGCGGTTGCTGCGGCGGATTACTTCGCTCTGCATATGGATTTGGCATAAGTTGTACGTCGGATGCCCTTACAGACACAACCCTCCCCATTTATCCAAGCTTGGGGCCGACACTTATCAGCTTTCAAACCAGCACTCATCCAGCTGCCTGTCCTCAAGAATGGAGTCAAACAAGTTCCCCAAAAAGCCCAAATGACTCTTGTGCAAACTATTTCTCAAAAAAAACCAGGCGTTTCTCTTTAGATCAAAGATTAAATGGAAGGCAATTGAAGACATTTCCATTTCAAGTCAAGCTACGTGAACTCCACAGATGGATAGCAACTAAGAAGAAATTTGAGAGAAATTCACTTTTCGTGACTACTTCTATTTTATTCTACTTCATTCTTTAACTAAACTTTATTTGAGCAGGAAATCTGTTACTTCCTATTCCACTTCATTTGTCTGAGACTGAGATTTGATCCAAATGTAAAGTGCATTATAAATTAAATGTATTATTATTATTATTATTACTTCTCAGATTAAGTTTATGTTTAGAATTTACATACCTACAAATGTGTTGCTGTTAACTGTTGCTGATAAACTGAAGGATTTCTTTGTTAATTTGAGATAATTCTACTACAACATAGTAATTAGTAAAGCATTGAGATAATCTTTCACGAAGCAGTATCGAGAGGGGCAATTGCAATTCCCTGCACAGCATTATTACTTTGATACTTTAACCAGAAAACGAGACAAGCCAATACATTAAGATACACCCCAACCCACTAGCCCCACAAGGATGACAACATGCATAGACATAAATATCACAACATTCACCGACAACTGCATTAGAATATCACGAATGATCCAAAGTAGGAACAGGTTGTCAAAGGATAAACAAGGACAGATGATCTCAATTAACAGGCTCTGTAATTATGTAATAGTAATAAAGGTTCTGAATACATTTTACACCATTGGGGTATTCAGAGATAATACTGGCAGAAATATCTGACGTAGAGCATCAATTTAACATCATACCATGTAAACAGTACCAACCTACTGCTTGATCTGAAAGGACCTGGTCATGCGACTACTTCACTTCCTGTCCATTCCTGACTCTGAGGGCTTTATTAGCTCATCCTCGTCCAGTCTGAAAAATGAACAAGCTTTTGAATGATGACTACATCATGCATCAACACTTTAATGAGACATGAGACGAACTTGATCAATTCAGACATGACGTCATGGGACTATAAAATAATATCCCAAGAAATCGTGCAGTTGTCACAATGTATTATAATCTGTATTCAGAGGTTAATATTGAAATAGTAGCCTCGTGGATCACAGTGTGAGCAAACCGAGTAACATTCGCTGTCCGTGGAAAAGAAGAAAGAGAATGGCAAACCATCTTTACATATATGCGCTCTATAAGGGCTTGTGATATAGGGAGCTGACAACAAAACAAGCTAACAGCCAGAACAGCGTTCACATACGAACTCCGGAAGAACGAGCGGAACCGATATGTAATTATTTAAGAATAAACGCCTCTTCATCCGGTTCATGACAATAGAAACGGCTTCGCTACACCCTGCATACCTTGAAATCTTGGCTGCGTTGTAGTAAGGAGTCCTCTTTGAGATCTTCCGCACCGGATTTAACGGGATGTTGTCAACCATCTTGGCTGGGCGAGCCCCAATTGGTGACGTCAGGCAGTCACAACGGTTTAGGGATTATGGTGCATTTAAATCCATGGGAAAAATTATAACTTCATTAAATTCTTTGTAAACGAGGAAATAATCCGACAACCTGTAATTTTTATTTCCTACAAAAGATACTGTAGCGTCAGGACAGATCTTTGGGTAACATATTTTTACAATGTATAAAAACAACAACTCATTTTCGCCAAATTAGAAAGAAACGTTTCAATGTATAACGTGAAGTATATATTTTTCCCGGGGCAATGACGGCTGATTTCAATTCAACGCTTTCCAATGTCAAATGACGTCATAGCTAGTTAATGAGAGGATTCCAGTGAAGCATTGTGTTGCATATGATCAGGGATGGATATTAGTAATTTACATATACTCAAGAACGCTGTAAAAAAAATGCCCTTTGGTAATACATGATTAAATATAGTATTATTGAGTCTGAAATGTCTATTCTAAAAGTATTATCATATTTTAAAATTTGCAATAGGATTAAGAATTAATGAACATCCTATCCAACAGTTAGACACGGAGAAAGATTATTTTATAGCACAATGAATACTTTTGCTTTTACGAAACTTTAAATACATTTGCTGTTAATACTCTTACTTTAGTATGGAAAGGTTTTGAGCGCATGACTTTTAATTCAAGCAATTATTTTCAAACTGTGGTAGTGTGGTAGTACTTTCGCTGAAGCTATGGATCTGAATACTTCATCCACTGCTGCGGCTGCATATTATGTTGTGTAATGTCTATAGAAATCAAATGACAAGCTGTGAAACTAATTTAAATAAAACATTGACTGATAATTGTCATTAGATAAAACATATGGCCCATTGGGGTTTTTCTTTATATATGATGTTGAATAGTTACCGCTTTTCCCTGAAATTATTTGTTTTATTACAAAATGGTTTTAAAGCTGATCTTTTTTTGTCACTTAACTTTTCTTAAAATGCCATGTAATATTCAGCACAGCATTATGAGTTTTTAATTAGTGAGGGTGGGTAGCAAAAGCCACTTCCAATGAAATTAAGATTATTCAGAATAAACACCTAGTTTTGCATGTAATAAATGAGGTAGTTTTTTAAAATGACCTGCCTGAATTCATCCTCTCTCAGTACAGATGGACTGCTTGATATGCATGTTACCGCATCATAAAGTTTGGATCCATACATTTTAGGGGGACAGAGGACCACAGATTAAAAGCTTTCTGTAGCAAGAGTGGACCCTACTGTCTTTGATCCCTGACTTCCTGAATGTCAGGCTCCAGGACTGGGCATCAGAGCAGAGTGTAAGCAGCTTTGATGCTCCACAGGGGACTGTACTCTGTCCCCTTCCTCTTCACTTTCTACACCTCTGATTTCAGACATGTGCCTGAGACATGTCCCCTACAGAAGAGCTTGGATGATCCTATAATCGTAGGGATGAATTTGGAGGCGTATTCGAACCCAATGAACACCTGGACTGGCTGGTACAATGCCAATATCCTCCAGCTTAATGTCAAGAGACCAAGAAACTGTTCGTAGACGTCTGGAGGACGAAAAGTCCCCCAGTTCCTGTGGCAATCAAAGTTCAGGAAATCGAGGTAGTTAACACCCCTCAGATACCTGAACAGGGTTGATACACAGTGCCGATACATAGAAACAGGCAACCTTTCGTGCTCACGCAATTAAGCGTCACCAATTCACCTCTACTTATCTTTTTACCACCCACGGGTTCCGACCACCCCAGTGAAAAAATCCTAGAACTGCCTCTGCACTGATCTCAGGACCTTCTCAATACAATCACAGAAAACCTTTATAGGATCACCAACTACCAAATCAGTACTGTAAGTTAGTATGGTCAGCATTTTGTTGCAGGATTCTCACATTATTCTGATAGATCTGTTTTAGAGTGCTTCCAATATTAGTTGCTAGTTGGATAGAAAACAAAATATTGTCACCCTATATGTGACACTAGTCTATTTATATATATATATATATATATATATATATATATATATATATATATATATATATATAAGAGATGGCATAAATGCATGCCTTTGTCTTTTGCACATTTCTCCTCCTCTTCTTTCCTCTTGCTTCTGAAATAATCACCTGATGGCTTTGACCTTTTTTATTGACACTAGAAAAGTAGTTCTCTACCCAACATTAAAAGAAACCAATTCATTGTGGTGTGAGCAAAAATTTAGTAGATAATTCTTAATTTTACACACAAAAAATTATTTCTGTGATACTGCATATTCACAGTAAGTATGACCGAATTGTTATTTATTTGGAAGCATCTAGTTCCTAGTTTGATTGATATTACTTTTTGCATTACTGCGCAAATGAAATGTGGTAATTTCCCCTCTTCCCTGCCCCCCTGCATGGGGTTCCAGTGGAGAGACCTGAGGTGACATCAACCCCCCCACACTCACACACACATAAATCGTGTTAGATCTTCTCAGCAGGCTCACAAACAGATGTGTAAGGATGGATATGTACATGATATGACAGCAGGGGATTGGTTGCAGCATGGATCTCACTGGAGAGACAGTGAGGTTCCCACTGGAAAGACATTAAGGAACTATCTGACCATCAGAATGTGTCATTCCCTCCTGTCATATCAAGTATATATCCATCCTTACAGACTCAGATCGTCTGATATCTTCAGCAGAGACCTGAGACCGGGCCACCAGCATGCTGAGCACTCCTCCCCTAACCATCTCCCACTACTGCCTGATGAATCCCCCTCCGGAGGCGGGAGTAAGCCTGGTCACAAACTAGACTTTAGGTGCCCACTCCGACGTGACTTGCTGCATGAGCAATAGAAAACCAATCATGTCATGTTAACATTTAGATTTTTTTTGGGTTAGTTCTTGCGCCTGTGCCGCCCCCAGTCGAGACAGGACTTTGGGCTACTTCACCTGTTAAAATCTGCCAGTGCATGTATCATGGACTGTCTGTAATGCAGATCTTTCCCTTCAACTTGATTCACAATTAGCCTTGTATAAAAATTAAAATTCTTGTGACCCTCCTGAACATACTTTTATATTTGCACATTATTTTATTTATTCTCATTTTTTAGCATTTTCTGTTCACTTGTGTTTTATCTTACATATCTATTTCCAAAGAGAATGAAAGGTAAATATGATTAAATACATTTTTTAGAGCAAGTCTGTGTCTAAAGTAGGTTTTTTGTGAAAAAGAAAAGACTGATTTGCTTTATGATCTGCTGTTGCTTTTTAAGCTAAAGTTATAAAAAGCAGATAATTAATCTATTATAATATAACAGTTTTTATTGTGAGATAATTTCTGTGAAGTTTTAAGAAAACAGAATAACACCAAGATGGATTCTTCAGTCTTCGAGCGGTGAAAAATCGTAAATTGGACAGACTGTTTGTTCTAGCTTTTATTCGGTCCAACTGCTGCTTAAGAATGACAGTTTATCATCATGACATTGAGGAGAGCTCATTGCTAATCGTTACTGAGGGTATTTATAAGCATGATTTGTGCTTTGCATCCCCAATCAGCATTGGGCAGCTGTCCGCAGCAGATAGCAGAATCTTTGCATTATTGATTCGATCATATGTTCCCTACCTCCAAGCACCTCAGTGATTCTCCAGTTCAATTCCAAAGACTTATTTAACATATAGAAATTCACAATGACAGTAAATAAAAATTGCAAAAATGAACACCCTACTGTTCACTGTCAATTGATAAAAAATAAAAGTTATTTTTGAGTCAATATATAATACATACGAACAAATAAAGTGTTTTACAAATATTTAATGTTCATAATAGATTGCATAAGTCAGGTTATATCAATTGATTCCTATTTCTTTGCTGTCATCAATCAGCATAGAAAAATGTCTATTATTTCCCAGGTCCATGCCTGTCTTGGTTCGACTGGTTATGGGACTTCCTGTGGGGCTCAGTATGTCCATGCCTGCAGTCAGAGGGTGAAGCTGAGGGATTCCTCTGTTCTGAATCACTGAGATCTCATTGTTCTTCGTGGCCAGGCTGTTAGCAATAGCAGTAGCGTAACGGTTCCAAAATCCATGGTCAACATTCATCGCCCGCGCCGCCAGGTTCTTCTGAAACATATCTCCAAACTTTACTGCTTCTCCACCGAGCAGGGCCATAGGGTTCTCCACTGAGAGCCTCCTGCCTCTCCTGGCTGGTGCATTGTTCCACATGTGAGTTCCCATATGGACCTGAAAATACAAAATGGCATTAGATGCAGTGGATGCTTTAATGCATATAAAAAATAAAATAAAAACAAATTAGGGGAAGTATTTTACTACTAGAGCAGCAAGAGTTTTACACTGACATCCGTTTTCAAGTACATTCCACCATACTAAACTGATAGGTTTAATAATATGGGATATATGGAATATTTTTTGATCTAGAAACGACATTCAATGGGCGGTAAGACCAGATAACAAGATCTAAATACTATGTTTTTTCTGTGTCAATACCAGTATATATAGTGGTGGAAAAGTCTTCAGATGCTAATATCGCACTATGAAATACTCTACTGCAAGTTAAACACATCCATCCAAAACCTTTCTTAATTAAAAGCATGTATAATCAGCAAAATGTACTCCAAGTTAAGTAACTCACTGAGCAGTAAAATGTTTCAATTCTGTGTTTTACTATTATGTTTGGATTAATATCACTTCTTTATCAATGTTAAGGTACATTTTACTGCTCTACATGTTACAGGAGGAGGTAATATAACTACTTTCTGATGCTGAGTGGTTTGGTCCATGCATGTTCATACCGTCGCTGTCTGCTGAGAACCACGTAAAAACCCACATGATACAAGGATAGTTTTCTAATCAATATCCCAGAAAAATCCCCATCTGCTGTATTACACAAGCAATCCCTGATTGGGCTCCTCAAATTAAATAACAAGGTCCACAGTAATTTTTGTGAAAAAAAGCGAGTAAAATAAATACTATTACAGTAAAACATGTCGATTCACATGCACTCAATTTGGACTTCATCGAGCCGATGGTTATGAAGTTATGTTTTCATTAAAAGCTCTCCCAGGTAAGTAAAATATGAACTATTAATAAAAAAACATGATGTATACAAGATACATTTTCACAAGTGGACCAATGCTTGAGAAATTATGGCCCATAAAATCTTGGCAATAAAGTTCCCCCTAGTGTCAGAAATATACAACCAATATTTCCAAATGTCAATCCAGTTCTTCTTCTAAAGTTCTAAAATTTCAAAATGATGAATGATATAATTTTATAAATTTCTGTCCAGGAAACAGAGCTTTTCCTAAAAATAAAAAAAACTCCCCCTTGTGAAAAAAAAATCTAAACCACTAGAGTAAAATATTATATTTAGACAGTTAGAAATGATGGCATGGAAACATTTGGAAATAAAGCTCTCCCTATTATCAGAAATACAGAACCGACCTTTCCCAAAATCAATCCACTCTTTTGTCGCACTAAGCTCTATGTGGGTATAAAATTTTAAAATGATCCATGAAATATGGCTAGCTAGTTAAAACTATCATCTTGAACCCAAACAGCAGAACATCCTCAGTGCACCTTCAGATTGCCTTTGGTGGTGAAAGCTCTGCCACAGATGGAGCAAACAAACGGCTTCTCTCCGGTGTGCGTGCGCTCATGGATCTGCAGGGCGCTGGCTGACGAGAAGTTCTTCCCGCAGACGTTGCAGTTGTGCTGCTTCGGCGTTCGGCGAGGAGGAACCGGACCGAGGAGCGAGGTCATCCCTGGGCTGCTGACTGATGCATAAGCTTGAGAGATGTGGATGCTAAAAGGTGGGCACTGCTGCCCTTCAGGCGGGTGGCTGAGTTGATGGTGACCGTTCATCTCGCTTTTTATCATGCTTGATGATGTGCTGGTGGCCAGGCAGGGAACGTCCACACCTGCAGCTGAAAGGAAAGTGCAGAGGTGAATCTTTTGCCGCATAACAAAGCAATATTATTCAAAACATCCTAAAAGGAATCTGAGCAACACATGAAAGTTCGGGTACCTCTTTCTCGACTCAGCTGGAATGACATACTTTGAGGAGCCTCTTTTTTCACAAAAAGCCTCTCCACCTTTTCTCCTCTCGACACTTGAGTCGCTGCAGAGGCAGGAGACTCAGATTGCTCTCTCTTCACTGAGGCCGCCATAGATTCCCTGGGCTCTGGCCGGTCGTTGCTCCATGCAGTGAATTTGATCGTCATGCCTTCTGAGTTGCTTTGAACAGGAGACGCTGATACTCCAGGTGAACAGGACCGGTCTGACACATTCAGGCTGTTTGAGCTGCAATCCTCCCCCCTTTTCTCCGATAGCGAGCCTCTAGCGTTGAGTTGGCTGCTGCCATTAAAAACATTTTTGAGGGATTGTTTACCTAAGGAGTGGTTTAGGCTTCCATTAGAGTCACTTGTCCTCATTTGGTTCTCCAGAGCAGCTATACTTGACACAAATGAAGAAGAGTTAGGAGTCAATTTGTAACTACAGAAAAAGGGTTTAGATGAATTTACATTTTCCTCCATAGTCTCTGCTTCTTCTTCCTCATTTTCTTCCTCCATTGAAAGCTCATCAGTGAGTTCGTTGCTATTGCTGCTGAGACTGTCAAAGTTCTTCTCATTGACAGAGGTGTCATCGCTCTCTATCTCCTGCAACCCGTCCACCATGGTCGAGCCCTGGATCATCCCGACCATGTGCGTACGGATATGCTTCTGCAGGACAATAGCATTAGTGAACTTCTTTTGGCAAATAGGACACGCGTGTTGCAATTGCACAGGAGGATTTTCTCTGTGAACACCAATGTGAGCCTTCAGGTTGCCTTTGGTGGTGAAAGCCCTGCCGCAAACTTTACATTTGTAAGGCCTCTCACCGGTGTGAATACGGTAGTGCATCTTCAGCGCACTCTGACAGCTGAGGACACGGTGGCAGAGGACGCACTGGTTGGTGTCTCTTATCTTTTTGTCAATGTTCTCCACCAGCTGCTGCAGCTTTGAGGTTTCAGATGTTTGCATAGAGTCCAGGAAGTCACCAGGTGAGAATTTAGATTCATCTGAGTTGAGAGAGAGTGGTGACGAGTTGGAGACAGGGGATGCTGAGGTGATGGGTTCCGGTGTGGTCACCAAAGCTGGGATCATACTATATGTTGCTTCTGTTTCTGGGTTTGTTCTCAGTCTAAGGGAGCAGTTTTGAGGCAGGTGTACTTCCTCTGTTTTATTATATGTTTCGGTCTCGCGCTTTAATTGGGGAGATTCTGAAACAGGAAAGAAATGGTTCTCAATGCCTCCATGGTTTGGTGACAGAGATACACACTCAAACTGAGCTGGTTGGTAAGGAGATTTAACAGAAGGAATCACATTTATAGCATCAACGGAGCCTCCAATACTGGTCAAAGTGGAGGAGAGTGGAAGACCCATAGTGGTAGGAACAGTTGCTCCACCGTGTTTGCTATCCAGCCATGAGGACACAGGTTTCTCAGGAGGTATGGACATTCCATACGGAATCCCAGAGCTTGTTGGCACATTGTCAAGATACTCTGGAACAGGGTAGGGGTTCATCTGAACATGTGGGTACTTCTCTTTATGTCTCTGGAAGTGCACCTTCAAGTTCCCCTTTGTGGAAAAGCGATTGCCGCAGATGTTACATTTGAAGGGCCGCTCTCCTGTATGTGAGCGCAGGTGTATCTGCAGAGCGCTGTCGCTGCCAAACACTTTGGCACAGAATCTGCATTTATGCTTGAAGAATGGCTCTTCTGGACTGGGCTTGGTTTCAAATAAGGACATATTGGGCAGTTTCCCTTTCCTGTGCTTCATGAGGGCTGCAATAGGGTCAAGTTTATTAGCTGTGGCAGCTATGCTAGCCAAGGGATTTGGGAAAATGACGCTGTTGGGGGGGCTCTGAGGTAGAAATGGCAGGCTTACGGATGAGCTGAAGAGGCAGTTCTGCCCCAGGGAGAGCGGGCTGGAGGAGCTCAGCGTCTGAGTGGAGCTAATGCCGCTGGTGTGTGAAGCTGTGTACGGAGGCAGTAAGGTGGAGATGCTGCTGATGCAGCTGGAAAGGGACGGCGTTGGATTCTCAGCAGAGGCTGAGCTACATATCACAGCTCCTACTGCGGACTCGCCACTTACAGTTTGCGAAGGGGGACTTTGTGACTTTTGAAACACAGAAGACAAAGAACCAGCAGCTTGTCCATTTACAGTTGAGGGCATGGTCCCTGACAATGGCAGGATGGGAGGGTGGATGATGGCTTGAGGGGGGAAAGGGTTGGGTGCCAGAGAGACGGATCTTGAAACCGGGTTTGATGCTGCCTGTGTTGGTTGTCTGTTCATGATGGCTACCTGACTGCAGATCTGCTCAATAAGCTGCAGCTGGTGGACCTGTTGTTTCTGCAGAGCCAGCAGGTGCTCCAGAATCACAGGGATGGCTGCAGAAGCTGTCTTCCCTCCAGAACCGCAGCTGTTGAGCCCCTGTGAGAACTGGGCTACAGCCACCCTGGTACTGTGAAGGATCTCCAGAGTCACGTTTGTACTGGGCATGCTGTAGCTGCCAGCAGCTATCATCTGGGTGGCAGAGGATTGGGCTGCATCTGGAGGTTGGATGTTGGAGGTTGAAGTGTATTTATCTGGTGGGCGATGCTCAAGCTCCATGACTTCATCCTGCTCAGTGCCTTCTTCTAAATAATACGCGCTGTCATCAGGCACCAGCATCTCTCCCAGCTCAAAGCCAGCGTCTGTGGACTCTGCTGCAGACGACTCACTGGACGCCACGCTCGGAACTGGTGAGGTTCCCACAGGAGATCCCTCAGGACCCAGCATCCCCTCATTGTCTTTCACTATCAGCACCAGGGGATCCTCAGTGCAGAGCTTCTGGTGTTCACTCAGATCGGTCAGTGTGAAGAACTCAGCACAGCATTTGTCACAGACGTGTGTTTCCTTACTGCCTTCACTGGTCTCCTCTTTCTCCATGCCCTCCACAGTGCCTAAAAGAAAAAAGATTATGAATATAAATGATTGTGAGTGGTGATTTATTGTCCAGATGATTCGATCAGCGGCCCAAAAAGTCAGCGGGCAACAGCTTTGTTCAAATCCAATGAATTAAAAAGCCTAGAAGATCCCAGAGTGTCCAGTGATGAAAGGAACGAGAGGGTGAATTGAAAGGATATTTCATAAAATGATGTTGAAATGAAAAAAAAAAGATGTACACTGTAAAAAGATGTTGTATGATTAGCGTAAAATGACCATGTGCGAAACATTACTGCAAAATACCAGGAATAAAAATGATCTACTGTAAGTGTGTTAACGGTACATTAAAGCCTTTACATTAAATTACAATAAATTCAGATTTTTGTTAAACTATGATATCAGCAGTATCAATCAATCAATCTTTATTTATATAGCACCAATTCACAACAACAGTTGCCTCAAGGTGCTTTCCAGAAAGAGCAGGTCTAGACCAAACCCTAATATAATTATCAACAGAGACCCAACAAATTCACAATTAAATATTAACATTGATATCTAAATATTTTGGTAGAAATAAAGGTATGTTTCTGCTAACAGTTGTTTCCTGTAAATTTAAGTGTCAATACAAAACTGTAAAAACTGCAGTAAAAGAAATTACAGAACAAAATTGTCGAGTGCAACAGCGAAAGACAGTAAAATTAAAAACAGAAGTAAAAACAGTGAATTAATGTAAATCACGAAACAGAAATTAGATTTATTTTTTATAGTCAGAATATTTGGAAAACTATTAAAAAAAATTAATTGCCATAACGTCACAAGTCGCAAGTAATTAATATAAGATGTCTAAATTACACATTTGACATGTTTATACATTTTGAATTCAACGTAAAATAAAATAGCCTTATCATTTAGATCATACATTAATTCCTACAAAGACAAAATGTTAAAAGACTATGAGCAAAAATCTGAATTTATTATAATTTACTGTCAATTTATGTAAAGCCTTTGTACCGTATACAAGTTTACACTCGATCTGGCTTTTTTTTTTTTGTCACAGCATTTTTTACCATGAAATTCTGTCAACCACAGCTGTAGGTATTTCACAGTAATTTATACAGATTTTCTTTTTGTACTGTGCAATACAGCATTGAAAACATCACCCCTCTTCTATGGACCCTCCAATGGCCCCCGGTCCCAACTCAGATTTAGCTCAAACTCCTCCTCACCCACGAAACCCTCCATAACCAGATCCCCTCTGCCCCACAGACCTCCTCCACTATCATACTCCTCCCTGCTGCCTCAACTCCTCCGATGCCAACCTCCTCCCAGGACCGGGGTCCGGCCTGAGGTGACAGAACCTTCTGGGTAGCTGCCCACTCCCTGTGGAACTGCCAAACACATCAGAGACTCCCTATCAAACCTCTACCAGAGACACACCGTTCCCATCTACTTTTAATGTGATTTTTATCATTTATTACTTGAGCTGTTTATATTTATTTTTTAATATGTTCTTTATATTATTTTTTGTTTTAACATGGGTACCGGTACTGTAAAGCGTCTTTAAGTACTTTGACAAGCCCTTTGCAAACATAGAGCAATATTTTTGTTCTCCGTAATCAGTCTAATACTTAATAGGAAAAATAAAAAAGTAATGATAATTAAAACAAAATAATAATAATAATAATAATAATAATAAACACTATGAACTGAATCTACTTACAGGGCAAACTGAGGTTTAACAGTAAATATCTACAGAATTTGAATAGAAAATGTTTTGTTTTCCTTTTTCCTTATAAAAGCAGAGTTTCTAAATATCATGTTGATGTCATGTAAAAACTAAGAATCCATACAGAAAATAGTAATAAAGTGCCTATAAATGAGCTGACAGGTTTTTAAAGCCACAGCCCCCTGTTTTCACATGTCAATAATCTTACTGAAAAATCAATAAAGTTATGTGACGTTTTGTTTGTGCGTTCGAACAGATGATGATATTCCACATAGTATATTGTTTTTTTTCGTGCTGAATCACATGAATGGTTAATTTATGTGATTCAGTGATGTTTCTTGTCTCTGTATAAAAAAAATCGTGTCTGAATTTTCTTCAAAAAATAATATTTATTTATTATTATTTGACCAAATATCATCTTTTTCTTCCTGTCATGTGACCTTTTTCACAGTTCAGACAGAGGCTACATATGTTCAGGCTTTGGTCCACTAAGAAACAAAAAATAAGACCAGATGGAAAGATTTGGGGCACTCATAGTAAATAATTGTTTTATACACTCAGACTACCAAAATACTGATTCATTAGTAACCATTGAAACCATTTTATCCCCCCAGAGCCATGGTAACTTTAAACAGGGGATTGTTAATGAACTCAAAAACACTTCAACTAGTAACATTCAACGAAGCTACATGGCACTGGAATTTGACTATTAATAACCTTCCTAATATAGAGACCCACACTATACCTACTTATGACAACGCTGGCCCACTTTAAAACCACAACCAGACAATGTGGGCGGAGGAGGCCTTAAAATCTTAAACTTTTTTTCATTCAATTTGATGATATTGTATATGATGAGAAAATAAAACCATTGCTTAGACTCATGTATTCAATGTACGTGTATGTATGTATATACAGCACGTATTTGCACTTTGAGATTTGATCCAAATGTAAAGTGCGTTATAAATTATATGTATTATATTATATGTATATTTATATTATGTGTATATTTAACAGTTTTTTGCTTTTATTGGTTCAGCAAAACCAGTACAAGAGATGTGTAAAATGGTTAGGCATAATATTCTGGAGCTTCAGCCTCGAAAAAAAAAAAAAGAAACAGTTTATTTATTTATTAATTTGTATGTGCATGTGAGCGTGGATTTATTGTAGGCCAACATCTTCCTGCCATATAATAAAGAAGCATAACAGCTACCAAAATGTGTATGTGTGTGTGTGTCTGCGTGTGTGTGTGTATGCATACATAGCCTGTGTGTATATAAGTCTTTAAGTTTCCACTTCAATACACTCCCATAATTGTTAGGGGGTTACATTTCACATCTCCTAGATTCTCTTGTTATAAAAAAAAACACATTATTGAATCAGATTTGAATAATATACTTATTATATTAAATGTTTTCTAATATTAATTGTTGATATATATTTAAGGCACAAACCATACATAAATATGAATTAAACGAATCCCTCTTCAGCTCCTGACTCATTCTTTCAACTTAAATTAACAGGAAACAATTAAGTCTCATTTTCAGTTTTGTTGTGCTCATTAAGAATTCAAGTAGAAGTTTTGTGCTCAACAAGAAGTTAAAAAACTGTAATTAATTAATTAAAAAAACAACATGAAAAGTTTAATCATGTTAAATGCTCCCAATGATGTCACTTCCTGTGGCGGGAAAATCCAAAAGTCAGTGAGGTGTATAATGCATCTCTCATTTTTTTTATAGAACATAATGAGCATACACCAACAGTAGATTAATTATGTGTCAACTATGTTATTATGATATCGCAGTGAATGTTTTATTAGATGTTTAAAAGTGACAATCTCATAGCATCCATGAAATTATGCCATGTGGAATCTGGTTTGAGGTTAGTTTGTGGAGTTATGGCATAAAAATAATGGAAAATGTCAACTCTGTTACTGGTTTAAAAGTTTATTAAAGATAGAGTTGACGATTAGAAAAGGTCAAACGTCCCAAAGACATTTGTTGACAATTTGTTTTGTAATCGTATTGTTTTTTGTGAAAAGCAATTTAAACCTCAGAGACATAAGAATACAAAATACTAAAAATGTTAAATTTAAAGGGTTTTCTATGAGATTAAAACAAGTTATATTTATTGTGTTTTTTTGGACTGTAGGAGAGAGAAAAACCACAAAGACACGGGGAGCACATGGAAACTACACGCAGAAAGGCTTCAGGTTGGGATTTGAACCCAAAACCTTCCTTCTGTGAGGTGCCAGTGCTAACAGCCTCATAACGACAAGCTTCTAACCAAATAAAAAGTTGCTGCATGTCTGCTCATGCATTTAGACTGGGCTGACTGTGGAATCTAAATTGGTCCTATTTTGGACCTTATTGCTTTTAAAAGAAATGATCAAGGGTAGTGCATTTTAAAATGATTTAATAAAGACATGTGTGATTCAATAACTTTAAATTAACATCGCTGCTTTTTGGTCATATATTTATATAATTATCACTATATTTTTTTATTGATGTTTTTATCTGCTTTTACCTTGTGACACTTTGAGATTTGATCCAAATGTAAATTGCGTAAAAAATTAAATGTTTTATTATTATTGTTATTATTATTAATAAGGTATTAGAATCAATCAAATAAGACAGATTACAACACGTAACCTTAACTAGTTACGAACACTTTCTTTTTTCAGTCTATAGCTCAGAACCTGAAACAGCGAGTTTGCTGATGCCAAACACAGAGATGTGTTTAACACTCACTACCCAAACACAGCATGTGATCGGGGTACTCACAGATATCCGTCACAGCCCCATATTGTCCTCTGATAAAATACAAACTGACTTGAGGCACAGCTGGGTGAGCGAAATCCATGTCAGAGTCAAAGTGGTGAGGAAATAATCCGAGCTGCTCGGCGGACGAGGTGGGTGGTCTGAAGATCACCAGGGTGATTCAGCAAACACAGACGCAAAAACACTTCCACTGTTGCCGCTCAGGAGTTTGTCTGCACTTTGTAAGATTGACCCCCAGAAAAACAAAGCAGCGAGCAGCTTTGATTTAAGGCCCTGAATATATTTCCAGATATCAAAACATACGCATCGACATTTATTTTCAAACGTCACTCTCACTTCGTCCATATTGTTCGGGGGCAGAAAACAGATTTATGTCTGCTCCTTGCTGCGGCGATCAGAGGAGAAAAATAATCATGAAGCTGCAGCCCGAAAAGCAAACAGACTCTCGGGCTGACCTCTGGGCTGCAGAGGTCAACGCTTCACATGCACTGATTGTATTATTCTACAGACGTGGAGCACTTGCCCCTTCGGAGGCCGGAGGCTGACAAAGGTTAAGTCAGCAAGCTAAATCATAAAGGGGTCGGAGCCCCCCACTTGGCCGAAGGGTTTGGGGGTTGCCACCACTCCTTTACTTGAAACCTTTTTACAGCCACAAAATTCATAAAACAGCTAATATTTTTACTGAAAAACGTAGAAGAAGAACTGCGGGGAATATTAAATGAATGAAACTGGTTTGCAGGATTTTGCTTTAGAGTAAGTTTGACAACAATAAAACAAAAGTAATATGAGACAAATCATATTAAATTAGATTTATTGAGATTAATTAACCGTCAAAGCTGGTCGGATTGTAAAGCCAAAATTTTTCCATCAAATTTATAGAGCATATTACATTAAGGCAACTTTGGATAAACCCATGCAATAATAGAAAAGTTCCTTTACGGTAAAATATATGGGTGATGATGTGATTTAACACTCCGCTGTTAGCACTGATTAAAAGACTCAAATTACGCCCCAGCTCGTACAGTAAGAGAAAATGTAATTATTCAATGACATATTGAAATATTATAAATGATGTTCGGCTTCTGGTGTTTGATAACATAGGCTGGAAAAAAGCGGAAGAGAGATCTCATTACAAATCGTCTGTACATCTTTAAGGCTAATGAGTGTTCAATAATTATTTTATACTCCCCTGGGAACGAAAAATGTTTATATGTTAAGAAATGTTGGACGTCAACATCCATTGAGATTCTTTTTTGAATGTAAAGGAAGGGGTGGGGGTGCGGAATGAACGGTTACTGAAGCATAGCAGTATAGTACATATCATGTCAATATAATGTTTTGTTGAGGGCAACTTTTCTTCTCAGACGATTTCCTCCTGCTTTATGATGACATGTTTGTAGTTTTATTAGCTGACAGGAAGTCCCCCTGACCAAACATAGAATAACTTAAACCATTATAAAGCCTTTGCATGTTTGAAACAAAGAAAACATCACATTTAATTTACTTAGTTATGTCAGAAGGTCTGAAGAAACTCAGCTGAATGAATGGCGAATAGAGGAGAAATCTAAATATTACTAAATGCCTGTAAAGCAAATGTCACCAAAAGCTCTTAATTAAATTCTACATCCTCCATTCATGTTGCATTTACTAAATACGCTTATGTTGCATTTAAGTTTTTTTTTTTTTTTTTCTTAACATGACTCTATTCTATTTGTTCTTTCAATGTGTGAATAATTGAATTGAATATTATTTCAGTCATCAGACTTCACTTAAAAAAACATTCAGCTCATGAATTGAGGCATGTAACAAACATGGGGTTCCCTCAACTCAAAATGGCCTATTTACTCAAATTGGGTGAAAAGTTGATTTTGCAAAATAATTAAAACATTTCTAGTATTTGCATAAAATGTACAAATTCATGTATTTACGCCAAAGTAATTCTTTAAACCATATACTTAACTGAGAAAGTAAAAGTGAAAATCAGAGCCTTCAAACATCTGTTCCGATGTATTTACTTTAGAGTTACAGTAGCAGGCAACATTTATCTAACTGTTTCATCTAAATGATGGATGATGTGAAAACATTTATATTTCCTTCTTCAGATGTTTTGTTCTTTCTGTGTTGCTTGTATTCCGTACTATACCAACATAGGCCTCGACTTTAAATAATGATCTAATTCTTTAAAAATAAACCATTTTAAAGCTATTCAGAGACGCCCATTTGAAATTCCTCATTGTGTCTGAGGTCATAGACTTTTTTTGAAGCTTCATTTGGCTAACAGGAAACTAAGGTGACACACATTTTAATGCCGAAAAAAGTTCCTCTCAAATCTTTGTAGCTAAACATTTCTTATTTTCAGTTTGTGTGTATTTGGTACTAAAGCTAAGTTCCTATTCATTTAACAATCCTAATGTTTAATAGCATTTCTTGTGTTATATTTAACCTTTTCTTTACACAAGTTTTGAAAAAATTGATACAAAACCACTTAAGAAAATAGCAATATATAAAATTGAATAAACAGTCGATATGTATTACGATTAAATCTTTATAAAATGTGTATTGTACAAAAAACAAAGCAACTGTTGAAAGAAAGGATCTCTGTGTTCCTAATTGAAGTAAAATTCCACAAAATGTATTTATTTATAATTATAATATTATAATATAATAATATTATACACATCTCTGACTCTAAACAGCATCATTTTTTTTAAAAAGAAAAGAAAATCAGAAATGTGTTCATTCAACTCCATCTTTTGAGCAAAAATAGTTCTGGGTTTTATTGAGTTAAAACAGAAAGTCAAGACTCAGAAAGGAAAAAAAAGTGGAAATCTCTTTTTTTCAAACTCTCACCACGTTTTTGGAAACCTAAAGAGATAAATCTGTCATAATTCTGGCGCAGTGAAAGGCGCTATCTGCGCCGAAACCATCTAATTAAAGCAAGATTTCAAACATGAGGCGGAGTAAATCCGGTGTGAAACCCACCTCTGCTGATGAGAGCTCCGGCCTGAGCCTCCTGCTCGGACTTCAGGTGCTGAGGTTTGGCTTGCTTGCGGCGGGACATGTTGATCCTTGACTGAGACTCATCTACAGGCGGAGAACCGGAGCCTTCAGACGGAGCGGTCTCGGTGAAGTAAGAGGCTGCTGGTGATGCCCGTGCGCAGATTGCGCATGTCAGTGTGATTGTGATGGAGGAAGGATAATGCCTTTACGACTCTTGTTGCCCTTCTGTTGGTGATTGGCTGCGATCCAGCCACATATGGAAAATGAGGGATGGGGGTTAATAATAATTGGTTCACTTCCTGTCCGGTGTTGGACCACTTTTACGCACAGCTCCCAGCAGCTCCAGTAGCTCCAGCATGTTTCAGGCCGACCGGGATGAGGAGTTTCTCTTTAAACGTGTGACCAAATGCTGCACATTTTTGTGGTTTAAGAGGGATTTGGTTCCATTCTGAGCTCCTGGGTGACTCCGTGCCAAAAAGTTCCAGTTTGCACGGACTTCTCAGACGGGATAGATGAGTCCTGTTGTAAACAGGGGATCAAGATGGTCAGGCGGTGGTATTCTTCCTCTGAGTGAAATGCGGAGCCCACTAGAGTTCTGCGTCGACGTGTTAGAAGAGATGGGTTTTTTTGTGTAAAAAAACAACCGCGCATCAATGGGTTAAAAGTAAACTGTGCGTAAAAACCTTGCTGAGGACGCACAGGTCTGCGGCTCCGATCACATACTGGTGTCTAGAGTGAGTCTGCTCCCAGCTCTCCTCTCTGCCCCCGCCTCCGGTCCATCAGTAGACACCCTTCAAGCGCCTGCGATAGGCTACTGCCCGCAAACACAGGAGGTGTTTGAGTCCCTGCCTCATTTGTTACGACCTCCCACAATTTGGCGCCATTACAGACTGATAATGTCTCTATGTTGGAAATGAAATCCTCCACTGACTGATGATCAGAGGAGCACGAAGAACCGATCCGATGAGAGGAGACTTAACTTTCACTTTTGGTATTTTGGTCTAAGTATTAGTAGATGATGGACCGGGTCACCCGTCACTGGTCCTTAGAGCTTTTAGAGGAAACATATGTTGTTTTTGCATCGCATTACTTTTTTATGTTGAAAGTTTATTAACTGCATATTTGACAATTAAAACGAGGGAATTTAAATTGTATTTATGTAATAGTAAAAGGTTTTGGGGATTACATAATGGTGTGTAGTAAGTTTAACATAACAGTGTTTAGTACATGCAACATAATTATGTTCAGTTAATAGTCTCCATACTCAAAAAGTTTTTGTTGAATTTACTTAACACAGATACGTAAAGAATTTACACTATCTGCTATATCTGTTAACTCTTAATTGTACCCTCTGAGAAATAGAAATTATGAACGATTTTTCGTGCTTTATCTATTTCTTAAATTTATTAATTCAACAATGATTAATTTTATCATTATCTCAAATTTAAAGTGTCTAAGATCACTCTAAATTTAAGTTTGGATGAAAAAATAAATCGTTTGGTGACGAATGATTTTACACGAAACACAAAAAAAACAAGATGTGTCAAATTGACGGAGGGTTACTGGGGCCCCAGCCTGGAGCCAGGCCCGGGGTAGGGGTCCGCCAGCCAGCGTCTGGTTGCCGGGCCTTCACTGGTGGGGCCCGGTCAGGTTTAGCCCGAAGCAGGTACATGGGTCCGTCCTCCCATGGGCCCACATCCCATGGAGGAATCCGCAGGGGTCCGGTGCATTGTGGATCGGGCAGTAGGAAAAGGCTTGGCGGTCCGATCCCCGGCTAGAAAAGCTGACGGTGGAATGGAATGTAACCTCACAAAAGACACCCTAGGTCGCAGGCCGATGATCGACTTTGTAGTCGTATGAGCTGATCTGCGGCCGCATGTTTTGGACATCAGGGTGAATAGAGGAGCTGATCTGTCAACTGATCACTACCTGGTGGTGAGTTGGATCAGATGGCGGGGGATGAAGCTGGACAAACCTGGTAGGCCCAAACGATTAGTCATGGTCTGCTGTGAACGTCTGGCCAAGTACCCTGTCAGGATGGTCTTCAACTTCCACCTCCGGCTGAGCTTCAACCACGTTCCGGGTGTAGCGGGGGACATGGAGACTGAGTGGTCCAGTCCGTCCAGTGTTCCGTGCTGCAATTGCCGAGGCGGCTGGTGAGTGTTGCAGTCGCAAGGCTACCGGTGCTAGTCGCGGTATTAATCCCCGAACCTGCTGGTGGACACCAGAGGTAAGGGATGTCGTCAGGCTGAACAAGTAGTCCTACAGAGTATGGCTGGCTTGTTGTTGGCAGCTGACAGCTTATGACTGTGCCCTCGGGTCATCCTTTGGGTAGTGCTCCGAGAGTATGGAGTGGATGGCCCACTGCTACAGCCATCCAATCTCTGTACTGTCAGAGTCAGAATCTGGTTCGTATTGCCGGCAGTAAGTCAGACTCGTTTCCAGTTGCGATTGGACTCCGCCAGGGCTGCCCTTTGTCGCCAGCTCTGTTCTTAATTTTTATGGACAGAATTTCTAGGCGCAGCCAAGTGGCGAAGTGCCTCGGGTTTGGTGGCCTTAGGATCCTGTCTCTGCTCCTGGACTCCTATTGGCACATTTGAACATCGACCTCCAGCTCGCAATGGGACGATTTGGAGCCGAGTGTGAAGCGGCCGGGATGAGAATCACCACCTCTAAGTCTGAGGCCATGGTTCTCAGTTGGAAAAAGGTAGAGTGCTCACTCCGGTTCGGGGAGGAGTTTTTTCCCCGAAAGGAGGAGTTCAAGTATCTCAGGGTCTTGTTCAAGAGTGAGGGAAAAAGGGAGTGGGAGATGGACAGACAAATCGGGGTGGCGTCTGCAGTGATGCGCCGATCATCACTGAACCGTTTTGGTGAAGAGAGAACTGAGCAGAAAGGCAAAGTTCTCGATTTACCGGTCCATCTACGTTCCGACCCTCACCTATGGTCATGAACCTTGGGTAATGACCGAAAGAATGAAATTGTGGATACAAGCAGCTGAAATTAGTTTTCTCCGCAGGGTGGCTAGGCTCAGCCTTAGAGATAGGGTGAGGAGCTCAGACATTCGGGAGAGGCTCAAAGTGGAGACGCTGCTCCTCCGCATTGAGAGGAGTCAGTTGAGGTGGTTTGGGCATCTAGTCGGGATGCCCCCCGGACACCTCCCTGGGGAGGTGTGTCGGGCATGTCCATCTGGGAGGAGACCCCAGGGTAGACCCAGGACCCGCTGGAGAGATTACATCTCTCGACTGGCTTGGGAACACCTCGGAAGCCTCCTAGAGGAGTTGGTGGATGTGGCCAGGGAGAGGAAAGTCTGGGCTTCCCCGCGACCCGGACTCGGATAAGCGGAGGAAGAGACGAGACTCATAGTGTGCTCAACCAAACAGTTGAGCAGGACATTATAGGGTTAAAAATGATTAGCTCGTTATTATGAGTATCCAGCTAACTAAACGTAGCAATATTCATTATTTTGAATTTCATTTTATTGTATATGAGCTAATGTAGGGGCAAATTATATACACAAACTAACAGAATGTAAAAAAAGATATATGGATGGATGGATAGATAGATAGATTTCACAGTTAATTATACAAATTTTAATGGAAGATGTGTTGAATTTAAGATGTATGACAGAAGGTTATGAAAAAGTACAGAACTGTTGTTCTATGTTTAATATGTATGATTAATAATGTTGCACCTGATACATTGTGTGCACATATATTGAAAAAAAAAAATCTTTGCGCAATTCACTCAAAGCTGTAACTTTGTGCCAAATCAATCGTATTTTTTTTGTTGGTCTCACAAGTAAAAATTTTAAGTTTAACCTTTTTAAAGATGGCTATGCTGGAAAAGATTTATGAATTAAGGAACTTTTTTTCTAATATTAGAGTAGGTTTGTGATAAAAATGTGTTTGTTTGTTACTGTTTGATTATCTCTTTCCACAGGATCCAACAAACCCGTTGCTGAGGCATACTTGCGTGCAGGCATTGTCCCAACAACTTGTAATTATGTGGTAATAAAAGATGCAGCTGGGAGAGGACAAAATCAGCTGTTGATAATTGCACCTACTGCACAACAGCCTGGTATTGATCGGCATGTCCTCTATTCCCCTGCCATGAAGAGATAAGGAGGCTCCCCTCCTGCTGGAATATCATTTCTTCAGACCTATCAGGTCTCTACAGACTTATGATGAATAGCCAGAGTAGCCACGCGTCCTTATCAGGAAACTCAACCCTCCTTGATTTGTTATTGATTCTTTTTTAACTAGTGTCGGCACACAAAATCAAACCAGCAACTACTTGACCATGATCTCTTCCAGATTCTAACTTGGCTAATACACTAACGCTGCCTGAGGAACCTTTGGGGGAAAAAATGTGTCCATTTGGGATGTGCAACTGTGTGCGAGTGCGGCCAAAGCTCAGTAAATCACACTCCTTCATAAATCACTCAGAAACAAAGTGCAGGGAGGAAATGACGGTGACACCATATAAACACATACTCTGAACTGTCAGTTCTAAGAGGGACAAACACAGACATGGCTTGTTTGGAGTTTTGGTTTTGTCCCAGCATGCTGGGTTATGCTTTTGTCGACTGATGTCAAAGTGACCGTCAGACAGGCACATTCCAGGTATCAATTTCCAATGTGTCCTGCAATTCATATTAGCTTTTGCAGTTAGTTTTTTCTTTTTTCTTTTCTTTTCTTCTTCTTCTTCATCAGTTGAAGTGCCAAATCATTCACTGCTAAGAGTTGTCCAAGTTTTTTTCTTTTTCGGGTGCTATTTTTTCCAAACACTGTAAATCTTATTATATTGCCGAAAAGTCAGGGATGTAAAGGAATCAACATTGACAGCGCAGATTCTTTCTGATAGGTCAAAAATTATTTCCTGGATCATTTCCAATTTTCTACCAACATATCCCATGTCTGCCTTTATGATGAATTTTGTTGTATTTTTAAGGCAAGTTAAAAATTCCCGAAATCCAAAATTTTAAATATATACCTATCTGAAAATTTGTGCACATTTGTAAATTTGTTAAAACATTTTTTTAAATTAACTAAAAAGGTGAAATCGGTCAAAGTAGACAAATGGGCGCATTATTTAAACATCAATGCATCCTGAATTAGTCCTGACAACAAAGGTATATCCCCCAAAAATCCCCAATCCCATGCGTTGTACAAGCAATTCCCCTGATAGAGCTCCTCAAATAAAATATGAGGTTATGTCCACAGTTTCCACAAGAAAAAGCTCAAAGAAGTGAGTAAAATTTGAACTAATAGAGGAAAATATGATAAGTTATGGACTTCCTCCAGTCGAATCACATGCATAAAAATTTGTACCAAATTGGGCAAAGAATATATGTCTGCAAAACAGTACTTTTGGGAAAAATATGTATTACTAGAGTAAAACAGGATGCATAATACTGCTTTTGCTAAAACTATGTTGGACTCCGTAGGTTTCTCTGGATCCCTCCCCAATCTGACCAGCGATGACATGTCTAGCCGCATGTCATCGTTCAACCGCTGGTTGTTGAGGTGGTGTCCAGCAAACGACATGGGCAGACGTCACAGGGTTGAGACCAGGAAGCAGAGTAGCAGTCTTACGCGCCTCTCTGTGCCTCCTTTAGAGTCACCCAGCCCAAAACCCATGGAGACTGTGTCTGTCCCCCGACCACCTTCATTATTAAAGTCAGATTACAAAATGATTTTACACAAAAACCTAAAAAAAATTAAAAACAACCAAGAATGTAGTTAAAAATCAAAATATAATAAATTGTGGACTCCTGAATATTAGATCTCTAATATCCAAAACAGTTTTAGTAAATGATCTTATTCTATATCATCATATTGACTTATTCTGTCTGACAGAGACCTGGCTGTGTGAGGCGGGATATGTTAGTTTAAATGAATCTAGCTCCGCTACTCATATTAATACTCACATACCTGGAAGCACCGGCCGAGGAGGTGGAGTTGTAGCCACATTCAACTCAAGTTTACCAATAAATCCTAAACCCAAACCTGACTGTAACTCATTTGAAAGTCTTACTCTCAGTCTTACCAATCCAACCTGGAAGCATCAACCGCCATTCTTATTTGTCATAGTGTATCAGGCTCCTGGCCCATACTCCAAATTTTTAAATGAGTTCTCTGATTTTCTATCAAACCTTGTCCTTAAGACAGATAAAATAATTATTGTGGGTGACTTTAACATCCACGTATATAGAGACAGAGATAGCCTCGGTGGCGCGTTTAACTTCAGTCAGCTATCATCATTGATCACAAGATGCTCAAGATGATGATTATTACTGTTATTATTATTATTATTGTTTAGTATTTCCCCATAAGCTATCGATAAATGTTACATTAATATCAATGTTATTATCAACCTGGGAACCCTGCTGCTGCCGCGGCCCGACCATGGAGAGGTTGAAGAAAGTGGTTATAGCTGATATATTTGCTGCTTTTCCCCCCGTCTGTATCTCTCCTCACCCCTGTCTCTCTCTTTCTGTCTCTTTTTTTCAAACCCGACCGGTCATGGCAGTAGGCCGTCCACCCTGACTCTTGGATCTACTCGAGGTTTCTGCCCGTTAAAATGGCAGTTTATTCTCGCCATTGTCGCCAAGTGCTTGCTCAAGAAGGAATTTGTTGGGTCTCCGTATTATAAAAGAGTCTGGTCTAGACATGCTCTTTCTGGAAAGCACCGTGAGACAACTGTTGCAATGAATTGGCGCTATATAAATAAAGATTGATTTATTGATTGATAATATATAGATATCATTAGGTGGGTTTACATGGATAGCCTAATTCCGATTAGATTCGGAAAAGACGTCTAATCGGAAAGAAAATGCTGCATGTAAACACCACTTTCAGAACGGAAAGAACCTTTCCGAATTAGATTTCATTCCCTCGCAAGGAGGTAGTCAAAATCCTTTCGCAAAGCCTTTCCGATAGCCAGTCGCTGCATGTAAACGCTGTATCGGAAAGCTTTCTGTTTGAGTTGTATCTCCATATGAGATTTGATCCAAATGTAAAGTGCATTATAAATTAAATGTATTATTATTATTATTATTACATGCGTAGCATAGTGACGTAATGCTCACTACGTAACGCTAAGTTTTTCTCATCGCCACGATTCATTTTAAATATGGCGACTTTGAAACAGTACCGGTCTGCATCGGAGAATGATTAATTTATCTATTGCAAATTTGAAATATTTTAACCTTTCTGGACAGTTAGATGGGCAAAAAGTACATTTTTTGTCGTACGTTTCTTCTTGGCGCTCGTTGGCGGTCGGCACCGAGCTCACCGAAGCATTATCGCCACCCTATGAACGGGAATGTGGATCGTCTGCGCATGTCTGAAAGATTCCGATTTGGTGAGTCGATGCATGTAAACACCGGGTTGGAAAAGATCACAAGTCGTGTACACTGGTAACTAACATTGCAATTTGGAAAGGTTTACTTCGGAAAGGAGAAAAGTGTCCCATGTAAACTCACCTAATGAGACGATATGTATGCACCAAATAATGACTAATACGGACTAAGCTTTAGGAAACTATGTCCGAAAAACATTGTTTTTCGTAAAAAAGCCTCCTCTATTGAGTAAAATGTGAACTATTAGAGTAAAATATTTTGTATATGAGATAAATCTCCTCCAGTGGATTCGAATGCACCAAATTTGAACTAAATCGTAATAACAGTTGAGAAATAATGTCTCAAAAGCTTTTGAGATAAAGTCCACCTAGACGCATTGTAACCCAATCACTGAAAACACTAGCCGAGATAGTCTGGTGCATTTGTCCACTAATCTGTCTGAGTGTAAACATCAATGTGTTCTCATGTGTTCCCGACAAGGACTTGACAGGGAAGTATGTCATCACTGGCTAGCAATGCACCGGCGAAAGCAACGGCTTTTCTAACGGGTATCAATTTTCGCCTTATCTTGCGCTATTTAGCAAGTTAGATATTCCTTTGTCCTGTCAGTCTCAAAAGCTGGAATAGCAGTGCATGTATAGGCTATTATCTGTCGAAACATCTTCAAGTTATTAGGTAGCCCGTGCTAGCTAGCTAAAAAATGGCGCACTTGACTGACGATACTGATAAGCATGCGTCACGCCCATTGACCTGGTAAGGGAGGTTACGTAGGCAGTAACGGAAACTGGAACTTTAAAGGGCGCTTGATAGACACAAGTGTAAACGGTCCTGTGACTCGCTGTCCGTTTGTGATCCGATCACCCAAAACGCATTTTAAAAACAAGTGGTCTATTAGTAAGGGTCACTTATCAAAGTCTCAAAAGTATGTGAGTGTGAAAATAGTGTCAATGGATGAATCATGTTGTCTACGTAGATTGGGTCTTTAGAATTGAGAGCTATTTCCGTCCATGTGAAGATTGTCTGAGAGTCTGTGGTTTTACTTGAATGTAGGAGCAGATACAGCAACTTCCTGTCAGCCAGAGCCAGCTGCGGAATGCGTGAGCCGCAGTATGGAGTGAGAGGCCTCAGATGCAGATATGACGTGCTAATTTTCCTGACCTGCTGCTGAGACGGACGCTCATCTGCCAGAAAATTGTAAATGTCTGCAGAAATGTGTCAGCCTAAAAGACCTGACCACAGCCCAGCGGAGGTTTATCACCATCTGTGTGACGTGCCACGATCTTGTTTAGCAGAGTCGGATCAAATATACGTTACGCTCCTACACTGTAAAATGCAAGGGGACTTCATGTAGAAATAAATAATTAATTCAAAAAAAAAATTAAAACTGGAAGTACTTAGTTACTCTGTTTAACATGAAGTTTTTTCAAACGCATGGTACCTTATTTTAGATTCTTTTGGAGATCCCTAACAAACCCAGAGATAATAAAAAATTATCTGAGTGGAGATCATAAAACGATGTGTATGAGGATTTGTTTTGTGCTGATACAGAATATTACTATTAACAAACAGATAATAATGATAAAGGGTGTTGTGAAAACTAGTTGAACACTGTTTTTATCAGATCTGCCAACCAAATTAAATTTGAGCAACCCGAGTGAACACACAATCTAAGTATGAAAGGATTAATTTATTTAACAGGGCAAAATGTTCTCTTATACCCAAATCACCAGGGTGAAAAAGTAATCATCCCCCTGAATTTAATATCTAGATGTTCCACATTTTCAGCAACTACAGCAACCCCACCCTTGTGATAGCTGGAAATCAGCCCGTGACATCACCGTGGATGTCAAACCCTTGAAGATGTAGACTTACTTGGGCTGGAAACGTATATAGGGGTTAGGGTTTTGTAAGTGTGCAAGTGACGAGAGTCCCACTACCTGCTTCCAAGAGTCTAAGTCTATTGAAGTGTTTATGTGGTTAAATGGGACTGGTAGTGATCTTGTCTAGGTCTGGTACCAGTTTAACTGGATTTCAGTTTCATACCTGTTCACAAAGGCCTGGTTGATATAAGGGAACAGTTTTGGTTCAATAAATACAATTTTCAATTAAAACATGTATTTTGTGTTTACTCAATTGTTTAATGGTAAATTTTGTTTCAAGATCTTATACGATTTTGTATGAGACATGTATAACAATAGAAAGAACCAGGACAGGTTACACTATTAAGTGTCCACAGTGAGATTACATATTACATCTGAATTAAATATAAAGCTATGTCCACAGTATTTTGTATGAAAAAGAAAGCTCCGAAAATTGACTCAAATATGAGTCAATTTATATGAGTCAAATATGAGTCAACTTTTTTTCTGTTTTTTCTGAATATCAGAAAAAACAGAAAAAAAGTTTCCTGCCGGGGTGAGTAAAATATGAACTTTTTGAGCAAGTAGAGGGATCGGCTCGAGATGAATCATATGCGTAAATGTTTCTAATAAATTGGATCACCAATTAAGAAATTATGGCCCCAAAAACTTAAAGCCCAAAGATATATAAGCCCCAAAGATAAAGCTGTCCCTACTGTTGAAAATATAGAACCAACTTTTCCCAAAATCCTTCCAATTCTTCTTCGCTCTAAGGGGTTTGGGATTAAAATGTTTGAAAATAATCCATGAAATAGTTTTTGAGGTAGTGAGTTAACACGGACGATCTGTGGCCGCGATGAAGATTTCAAAATATCACTGATTTTTTAGGGTTGTAAGAACAAGTCCTGAGATCTAAAATTAAGCTATTGCAGGGAATACAGCTTGAATTAAGAGCTTCCAGCCTCCGCACAGCACTGAACAGAAGACACAGATGTTATTTGTGCAACCTAAACAGGGTAATATCTGAGGAAAATATAGTCTGTCTTTCAAAAGGAATTTGATCGTCACGGGTTTTAGAATCATCAGGCCTCTCATGCTAGACACTCAAGGTTTGACTTCAAATCTTCAAATTCTTTAGACCAACCCAAAATCCACAGAAATCATGCTAAACAACATAGAATGCTGCCGCGGCCCGACCATGGAGAGGTTGAAGAAAGTGGTTATAGCTGATATATTTGCTGCTTTTCCCCCCGTCTGTATCTCTCCTCAACCCTGTCTCTCTCTTTCTGTCTCTTTTTTTCAAACCCGACCGGTCATGGCAGTAGGCCGTCCACCCTGACTCTTGGATCTACTCGAGGTTTCTGCCCGTTAAAATGGCAGTTTATTCTCGCCATTGTCGCCAAGTGCTTGCTCAAGAAGGAATTTGTTGGGTCTCCGTATTATAAAAGAGTCTGGTCTAGACCTGCTCTGTCTGGAAAGCACCGTGAGACAACTGTTGCAATGAATTGGCGCTATATAAATAAAGATTGATTTATTGATTGATAATATATAGATATCATTAGGTGGGTTTACATGGATAGCCTAATTCCGATTAGATTCGGAAAAGACGTCTAATCGGAAAGAAAATGCTGCATGTAAACACCACTTTCAGAACGGAAAGAACCTTTCCGAATTAGATTTCATTCCCTCGCAAGGAGGTAGTCAAAATCCTTTCGCAAAGCCTTTCCGATAGCCAGTCGCTGCATGTAAACGCTGTATCGGAAAGCTTTCTGTTTGAGTTGTAACTGCACATGCGTAGCATAGTGACGTAATGCTCACTACGTAACGCTAAGTTTTTCTCATCGCCACGATTCATTTTAAATATGGCGACTTTGAAACAGTACCGGTCTGCATCGGAGAATGATTAATTTATCTATTGCAAATTTGAAATATTTTAACATTTTTGGACAGTTAGATGGGCAAAAAGTCAATTTTTTGTCGTATGTTTCTTCTTGGCGCTCGTTGGCGGTCGGCACCGAGCTCACCGAAGCATTATCGCCACCCTATGAACGGGAATGTGGATCGTCTGCGCATGTCTGAAAGTTTCCGATTAGGTGAGTCGATGCATGTAAACACCGGGTCGGAAAAGATCACAAGTCGTGTACACAGGCAACTAACATTGCAATTTGGAAAGGTTTACTTCGGAAAGGAGAAAAGTGTCCCATGTAAACTCACCTAATGAGGCGATTTGTATGCACCAAATTTTGACTAATACGGACTAAGCTTTAGGAAACTATGTCCGAAAAACATTGTTTTTCGTAAAAAAGCGAACTATTAGAGTAAAATATTTTGTATATGAGATAAATCTCCTCCAGTCGATTCGAATGCACCAAATTTGAACTAAATCGTAATAACAGTTGAGAAATAATGTCTCGAAAGCTTTTGAGATAAAGTCCACCTAGACGCATTGTAACCCAATCACTGAAAACACTAGCCGAGATAGTCTGGTGCATTTGTCCACTAATCTGTCTGAGTGTAAACATCAATGTGTTCTCATGTGTTCCCGACAAGGACTTGACAGGGAAGTATGTCATCACTGGCTAGCAATGCACCGGCGAAAGCAACGGCTTTTCTAACGGGTATCAATTTTCGCCTTATCTTGCGCTATTTAGCAAGTTAGATATTCCTTTGTCCTGTCAGTCTCAAAAGCTGGAATAGCAGTGCATGTATAGGCTATTATCTGTCGAAACATCTTCAAGTTATTAGGTAGCCCGTGCTAGCTAGCTAAAAAATAGCGCACTTGACTGACGATACTGATAAGCATGCGTCACGCCCATTGACCTGGTAAGGGAGGTTACGTAGGCAGTAACGGAAACTGGAACTTTAAAGGGCGCTTGATAGACACAAGTGTGAACGGTCCTGTGACTCGCTGTCCGTTTGTGATCCGATCACCCAAAACGCATTTTAAAAACAAGTGGTCTATTAGTAAGGGTCACTTATCAAAGTCTCAAAAGTATGTGAGTGTGAAAATAGTGTCAATGGATGAATCATGTTGTCTACGTAGATTGGGTCTTTAGAATTGAGAGCTATTTCCGTCCATGTGAAGATTGTCTGAGAGTCTGTGGTTTTTCTTGAATGTAGGAGCAGATACAGCAACTTCCTGTCAGCCAGAGCCAGCTGCGGAATGCGTGAGCCGCAGTATGGAGTGAGAGGCCTCAGATGCAGATATGACGTGCTAATTTTCCTGACCTGCTGCTGAGACGGACGCTCATCTGCCAGAAAATTGTAAATGTCTGCAGAAATGTGTCAGCCTAAAAGACCTGACCACAGCCCAGCGGAGGTTTATCACCATCTGTGTGACGTGCCACGATCTTGTTCAGCAGAGTCGGATCAAATATACGTTACGCTCCTACACTGTAAAATGCAAGGGGACTTCATGTAGAAATAAATCGGGAAACCATTAGATGAACACCATCTATGTTAAGACTTTAAAACTGGAAGTACTTAGTTACTCTGTTTAACATGAAGTTTTTTCAAACGCATGGTACCTTATTTTAGATTCTTTTGGAGATCCCTAACAAACCCAGAGATAATAAACAATTATCTGAGTGGAGATCATAAAATGATGTGTATGAGGATTTGTTTTGTGCTGATACAGAATATTACTATTAACAAACAGATAATAATGATAAAGGGTGTTGTGAAAACTAGTTGAACACTGTTTTTATCAGATCTGCCAACCAAATTAAATTTGAGCAACCCGAGTGACCACACAATCTAAGTATGAAAAGATTAATTTATTTAACAGGGCAAAATGTTCTCTTATACCCAAATCACCAGGGTGAAAAAGTAATCATCCCCCTGAATTTAATATCTAGATGTTCCACATTTTCAGCAACTACAGCAACCCCACCCTTGTGATAGCTGGAAATCAGCCTGTGACATCACCGTGGATGTCAAACCCTTGAAGATGTAGACTTACTTGGGCTGGAAACGTATATAGGGGTTAGGGTTTTGTAAGTGTGCAAGTGACGAGAGTCCCACTACCTGCTTCCAAGAGTCTAAGTCTATTGAAGTGTTTATGTGGTTAAATGGGACTGGTAGTGATCTTGTCTAGGTCTGGAACCAGTTTAACTGGATTTCAGTTTCATACCTGTTCACAAAGGCCTGGTTGATATAAGGGAACAGTTTTGGTTCAATAAATACAATTTTCAATTAAAACATGTATTTTGTGTTTACTCAATTGTTTAATGGTAAATTTTGTTTCAAGATCTTATACGATTTTGTATGAGACATGTATAACAATAGAAAGAACCAGGACAGGTTACACTATTAAGTGTCCACAGTGAGATTACATATTACATCTGAATTAAATATAAAGCTATGTCCACAGTATTTTGTATGAAAAAGAAAGCTCCCAAAATTGACTCAAATATGAGTCAATTTATATGAGTCAAATATGAGTCAACTTTTTTTCTGTTTTTTCTGAATATCAGAAAAAACAGAAAAAAAGTTTCCTGCCGTGGTGAGTAAAATATGAACTTTTTGAGCAAGTAGAGGGATCGGCTCGAGATGAATCATATGCGTAAATGTTTCTAATAAATTGGATCACCAATTAAGAAATTATGGCCCCAAAAACTTAAAGCCCAAAGATATATAAGCCCCAAAGATAAAGCTGTCCCTACTGTTGAAAATATAGAACCAACTTTTCCCAAAATCCTTCCAATTCTTCTTCGCTCTAAGGGGTTTGGGATTAAAATGTTTGAAAATAATCCATGAAATAGTTTTTGAGGTAGTGAGTTAACACGGACGATCTGTGGCCGCGATGAAGATTTCAAAATATCACTGATTTTTTAGGGTTGTAAGAACAAGTCCTGAGATCTAAAATTAAGCTATTGCAGGGAATACAGCTTGAATTAAGAGCTTCCAGCCTCCGCACAGCACTGAACAGAAGACACAGATGTTATTTGTGCAACCTAAACAGGGTAATATCTGAGGAAAATATAGTCTGTCTTTCAAAAGGAATTTGATCGTCACGGGTTTTAGAATCATCAGGCCTCTCATGCTAGACACTCAAGGTTTGACTTCAAATCTTCAAATTCTTTAGACCAACCCAAAATCCACAGAAATCATGCTAAACAACATAGAATGTCTGTCCAGTGCAGGATATAGTGTGTGAAGGAAGAATGCTGGATGAGGTGCCTCAGATATTCAAGTTAGCTAGTTTGCAAAAAAAAATCTACCAGGCACCTTATCTTGAGGTGGGTGCTCAACTTTATAAGATACATAACTTAAAAACTAACAATGATGTGCAAGCAATTAGTATTACTAAGCTATATAATAAATCTTAAAGAATTACATTCACTAAGGCTGTTTCTTCATGTAATAACAACAAAAAAAAAGTTTAAAATGATCATAACTCACAGGTTTCATCAATAGACCGGGTATTGGCTGCACTGGCCCGAAAACACAACCAATACCGGGTATTTGGATTTTAATTCATATATGAAGGCACCTCAGCCCTGAATCTGTGAAATATAACCTCAACGCCTACTGAAATAGATCCCTAAGAGCTCCACATGCCACAGCTCATCAGATGTAAGTGTGATCTTGTGTCTGATGAGTTTAGCAACGGTGAGAACGAAAAAGAGTGTACTTACAGGATGCATATTTGTACACAAAATGAGAGCTTGTTAACATGCTCCCATAGAAATTAATTCATAAGTGAGTCATAGACCCTCGTGGTAAAATCCGAATAAAACACGTCAAAGCAGAAGGCTGCCCACCATTAAATGTGGTCTACTCAGAGGCTTCTGTCTGTTATAGGGCAACTCTTTACAAGAATATCGCTAGGCAGATGTTCATAGTTAAACATGGTTCTATGTAAAACTTATGATCTTGACCTGCTCTGGTGGGAAGTGTTATTAAATAACCTAACATAACCTTTTGGGAACAAACATGTCTCCAGCTTGTAACTTCGAAGATGCTGATAAAGATCTCGCTGTCATCCTTACCAGCAAAGGTTTGCCCCCGAATGTCCCAACCCTGCGTATTGTACAATTAAAAACAATGTTGAAGTTGAAGACAGTTTGTATTTCCATTCCCATCTTTCCCCTATTTTATTTGTCTTTTTTAGGGGATCTACAGCGGATTGTCTTGTTATTGATTTGGCATAGGTTTTTATGTCGGATGCCCACATTTATCCGGGCTTGGATAAATGGGAGGGTTCTGTATTTCTGTATTGAAGTTGAACAACAATGCTTTTCATGAAAAAAAAAAAAAAGAAGCTATCCCTAGTGAGAAAATTTTTAACTATTAGAGTAAAATATGATACAATGAAAAATAGATATACTCAAGGCCCTTCATATTCACGAAATTTGGTCTAAATTGAACCAATTGTAAAGAAATTTTTGCCCCAAAACGTTTGGGGACAAAGCTCCCCCTGTTGTTGGAAATATATAAATAGCCGTTCCCAAAAATAAATCCAGTTCTTCCCGCACTGAGGTCTATGTGAAAATAGTCCATGAAATAGTTTCTGACTTATCGTGTGGACACATATCCAGAATATAATTAGCACTAAACACTGAGTTAAAGTAATGCTTTTTGAATTGTCTTTTAAAATGATTGTCGACATTGTGACAGAAGGTAATCTGGCCTGAGCAGCAGCAAGATATTTGCCCCCATTGAGACCAGACATTGATGGTGGTGGTGGCTGATGACTCTGCTGAGACTGAAAAGGTTGAAGATATAATCACTACCAAAGATCTTCTACATTACATGAGACTGCTAATGACATAACTACCAAAGGTCTTCTACGGTACATGGGACTCTTGACGATATCAACACCACCAATGAAGATAATCTGTGATAGAAAGGTGAAGGATGTGCATAAAAGCAGCAAAAATACAGAGCGTGACAGAAATAATCTCACTTAATGATGACATGCTAATAATGAAGATACGTCACCGTGATAGTGGATAAACGCCATGACGCAGTTATTAACTGTGTCTCAATCCAGGAGCCACATACTTTGAAAGACTTGGATGACAAGGGTTTATTCATTATGGACCCAAGTTGATGTTGGTCGGCACAGTTAAACCAGCTCCTGTTTATACCCCTGTATTGCAAAGAGCTGTGCATGTAACATTGATAGACCCAGAAGAAAAAGAAGAGGAAAAGAAGGAGGGACTAAAGCCAGATGAAGGCAGTTATACAACAAAAAGATGTCAACTGCTGTCAAACCCCCCAAAAGGATGAAGACGAGCCGAAGTTAAATTATAATAATAACATTACGGTCAGTAGTAGTAAAAGCTATAATAGTAGTTACAATAGAGCTTGTAGTAAACGTTGTTATAGTGGTACCAGTAACAGACAGTCGTATGTGTATTCTATTATGATAAAATGTAATGCTTGACAGATGACAGTGCTATGCCGTCGCATGCCGTTTTGAAAAGAAAAGTCTTGACAAAGGCTCAATGAATCTTGGGATAAGGTGGGCCATGCAGGATTCATAGTGGGATCCTTCATTACGTGAGAAAAGGGGGCTTCGCCTGTGGGCCTTATTTGAAACAGTAATAGAAATTGAACAGCTCTTGTTGCACTGCTGTCACTCATTCCATCATCAAATGCAGGCTTTGAAGGATGCAACCTCTGAATAGGGACACAGCGATTGAAACCTCCCTGCAAAACCCCAAGTTACCATAAGAAAAGAAGTTAGATGCATCATTGCCTGGAGTTTGTCTGCAAAATACCATGGCTATCCATCAAGAGGCTGTGGAGAGGCATCACTAAACACCAAACATGTCAACCTGGTTATGGCTCTAGAGGGAAGCCATTATGCGAAATCCTCAGGAGATCGTGAACATCTGTACAAACTTTCTTGCCAATCCATCCAGTGGATGTTGAGACACTCCAGTCCATCTTCACTTTCCTCAAGAGAAACCAGCAATTGTTAAACCTGATCTCACCGGCTTCCTTGCAATATCTAAAACCTTCACTCAGCAGTTATTGCAGCTGAATGGGAGCCAGTCCTTCATCCCAAAACACAAAGCAAATAGGGAATAGAGCAAAAAGAAATCAAATGTGAACAAAGAGGGATTGAACGGAGAAGCCAGGGTGATAGACAGCACCGGGACAGGCCTGTTATGTAGACTGCGGATGGGAAATTTCTGATCACTTTAATTCTCTACAGCCAACCTGGCATGGCTCTCTCCCCGCTCGGCTTTTATCTAACTCTGTGTTTCTGTATTGATTTTTTTCTTTATCTTCAGAGCTGGATAAGAGGACATAGAAACACTGGAGTGAGAGTGAATGGAGAACTTTCTTGAAGATTGCTGCTATTCTCCGGCTTATTGCCTCCTGTCCATCATGGGTTCGCATGACGTCCCGGGTGTCAGGATCGCCTTCACGCTGTAAATGAAGGAGCTGATGATGCCGCGGACCGGGATCAAAGAGCAGGAAAGCGGAAAGGCAGAGAGAAATGCACAAATATTAAAACCAGACTAAATTTTTGTAGGAGCATGTAAAAGAAAGAAAAATGATACAAAATATTCCTTCAGAGAAAAAAATGGGAAATTCCTGTCAATGTCTTCTTACCGGCATGCCGGTAGGAATTTGGGAGGACAAAAAAACACATGTGGAGCTTCACAGCAAAGCAGAGATCGCCAAAACAACTGGAGAAGGACTTGAGTTAAGACGGAAAAAAATTGGAAAAGTCATGTCAATCGTATTTATATAGCACCAAATTACAGCAAATTTTATATCAAGGCACATTCCAAATGGAGCAGGTCTAGACCAAACTCATTCAGACTCGATGTTTTCAGAGATGGCACGTCCGGACAAGACGAACAGCTACGACCACCAAAAAGAAGAAAAAGGTGAAGAAAACGTAAAAAACTATAACCTGGCCGTCCACGTATCACGTATAAGGCCTTTCGATCACTCTAAGATTTAGAAGTTTTCTATATTATTAAAATAACATTATGATTTAAATATATGTATTGGTCTTATTTTGAACTTTCGGGTCAAAGTTTTGATAGTTCTGTTTCAAATTGTATCTATTGGGCTATTTCAATTTATTTTCATTTTTCTTTTTTTATTAATTTTCTCACATACAAAAGATGTGTAAATGGTTTATAATTAGGTCATAGATTAGGTTGTAAACCTTTAATAAGTCATTAGTTTATTAGTAATTAGTCATTGTTCATTTATTAACAGCTTATAAAATAAGTCTCAATCTATTAATGTGGGTCATTACTTGGCCATATGAAAATTAGCAGTACAGATAAATGTGCTCACTATTTAGCATGCGTTATCTCTCTGATACTATTTATATTTAAAGGGTTGAAGCAGCTCATCAATAATTTGTAAAGTGTTCACAACTTCATTAGTGAACTACATAAAAGCCATTTATAAATCATTAATCAGGGGAGTCTCATTGTAACATACTCCGGCTTTGTTATATGCTGTACTCATTTTCTAGCATACATAGTAACTTATATGTTGCTGTACATATTGCTGTACTGAATACGTGGATGCATTATTAATTTTCATTGCAATGATTCAAATCAACATTACTAAAGGGGGGAACTTCGTCTTAGTCGTGTAAGTTGACCAGAATTGTGACTAAACGTTTGAAGAGATGTTAAGATTTTCAATATTGAAACACTGGTCTAACAGATACAGCGGTTCATTTAAATGCTGTCATGTGTTTGGGATCTGCTTGCACTCCTTTAAAAGGCATTTTAAATACATTTTGCCTTTAATTAAAACCTTCCTGCATGTTTTATGTTTTTCCTATGGATTCTGGGAAGATTTTAAGGATTTCCTAAACAGGTCTTCCAGGTGAATATCTGATCATGTGCATGATATAATATTATATTATATTTTCAGTGTTATATAGCTTAGTATGTGTGAATAGAGCTCATTCACTCCTTTTCATATTGTCTAGCAGTTCATTTACACCTCTTTGCAACTTCCTCAGACAAGATTCACTCTCATGATTTTATCTAAGAGGCTACAACGAAAAATTTAAATGGTGTAAATAACCTTCTGTCTTATCAATTTGAAACCTCTGAGCATCTGGGGACTTTTTGTCCATTGTTTTTTTCTCTAAAATATATCATCATCTTCTTCACTTAAGCCAGCCGTAGAGTGTACAATTTTAGATTTGTTGTTGTTTGACTTCAACTCAGACCATATGAATAAATTATATGCGAAAGCTCAAGACTTGTCTGCACATTCTGTGAGGCCCATCCGCCCCTGATGAGCACACCATGAGCACACAGGCCATGTTGTTTCTGTTGACAATTGTCAATAAAGATTTGTTTGAAAGATCTGAGGCGGGTAGAACGTTTAGTACAACGTGTGCGGACTCGTAGGTGGCCAGGACGACGTGTTTTTAATTGATAGTCGGCTAGGATGACCTGTTTGGACCCGTATGTGGCTAGGAAGGGCTCAAGGTGCCGACTAAAATGGTCGCAAATGCAACTTACTAGCCAGTAGTAGTAGTTAGTGGCGACCAACACAAGGCAAATATACAATATATTCAGTGTTACCCATTCATTTCTTACTTGTTTAATTCCTGAAAATCGACGATCGACTCTGAAAATGCTTAAGTTTGAATAACAAATCATATCAAAAAAAATGTTTACTGTTGGAATCAGCAGGAGAGTTTGCTAACGTCACTGTCAGCTACATATGGCTTTGAGATGGATTGCAGGATTTGGCGAGAAACTTAAATAAAAGCTTATTGTAGGAGCAATTTGCAGATGTTTTCAAATCGACATTAGAGAGGAAATTGTTAGATATGTTCATGCTCCTCTTAATGTCCCCCTTACACTGAAATTGGAGTTTTGAGTTTTGCCCCGGACCATAATATTGTCACAATATCGAGGTATTTGTTCAAAAATAATGTAATATTTGATTTTGTGTATATCCCTAGCCATAATTTGCTACCAGCCATAAACTGCGCTTCCTATTTTATCAAAATTATGTGTCATCTGACCTCGACGACACAGATGCTCATTAGCCGCCTATACAGTCGAGTAAGAAAACAGGCGCTGACCTGGGGGAATCCACTCTTGGTTCTGCTTCTATTATGTGAAAGCCTGACGATGAAGGACCAACATTTTCGACATGTTGGAAATCCATCCCATCATCCGACAGTTGTTCAGGATCTGTTGATGGCCCTCGCACCTCTATGTACACTGCCCGGCAAACTACGCCCAACAAGCCCAGGCAATCGTGTGGCTCAGTGCATACACAGCTTTTGGACACTGCGGCAAACCCATAAATATTCCAATGCCTCAGAAACTCGACTTTCCATCGACACGTTAGCGAATAGATAAAAGCTACATATTCAGCTTGGGGATTATTAACATTTGTTTGAAAAAACTCAGGAGAGTTATCATGAGACTAACAGGACACAACTAAAACACCTCCTTATAAAGGCTTCATAATGATTGTCAGGAAAAAAGGAAACGATTCCTTCTCAAGAACTCGCATGCCAATTACAACATTGGAGGCAATAAAACAGTTGTTAATTACAACCTTTGAGTGAGTATCATCTGAGAGTGGCTCGAGAAAAAGACATCCAGTATGATGCAGTCGCGACTCCTGTACAATGAGCACACCCAATGACAGGAGGTGTTGTTTTCAGCAGGTTAGTCAAAAGGGTGAATTTTGACGGAAGAGTCAAATGTCAAATGAAGACAGAGACCAAACATTTGAAAACAAAGAGCAGATGGTCCTGAATGTAGCAGCAGGGAGCCTTTTTCTTACCCCAAAACAATTAGACGGCACAATTGTTTCGAATAAGAAAGGACTGTTCCAGATCAGAGTGAATGTAAGAAGCCCTTTCAGAGGTTACCACCAGAGCAGAAGAGCCACAGGTAGCCCTTTGTTTCACGTCAAGCCTCAACAGAAACAGCATTTCAGATTAACTCGGACAAACACTCTACCCCAGTGGTTTCTCAAACTCTTTTCAATGATGTACCCTTTCTGAATTATTCTTTCTATCTAGTGACACTTGATTACTTTAAAACATTAGTAGAAAGAACTCCACCTTCATACAGACGTAACAGCACTGTGCCATCAGTGTCTGATTTAAAAATAACAAACTTGTTACCAGCGGTGGATGAAGTCTTATTCTTTACTTGAGTAGACAAACTAATGCTACAATTTGAAAATAATCCACTGCTAGTAAATGTCATGTATTCAAAATCATACTTAAATAAAAGTATGAGAGTATTTACAGCAAAATGTGTTTCGAAGTATCTACTGAAACGTACTCATGGTTCTGTAAAAATGCTCTTTCTCTATGCTTTATATTTAATAAGCGTAATATTGAAGATTTTAAATAGTTCAATAAAAAATTAGAAACCGCCGCAAGAGATATTTTAGAAAGGTTACTTTTTATTAAGATTACGTTAGGATCACCCATTTAGTATTGCTTAGGTCTTACCATCCATCCATCTACTTTAACTTATCCAATTGGAACCCAACGATTGGGTTGCAGTGGCAGCAGGCTAATAAGAGCATCAAGGTGTATCTCTCCCCAGCAACACTCTCCAGCTTATCCAGGGGATTCCTGAGGCATTCCAGCCACCCAAAGAAGAAGGAAGATCATTTCAGCCGCAGGTATCCTTAACCTCATTCTTGAGGTCTCTACCCAGAGCTCATTTCCATAGGTGTGGCTTGGAAAGTAGATGGACTGGTAGATTGAGAGCTTTTCCTGATGACTCAGACCTTTCTTCACCACAACGAACCGAAACAAAACAGCATCATTACTGCTGATGCTGCAACACACCGCAGCCCCCCCTTTTCCTGCCAAAACAGTTCAGTATCTGGAGCCAAGATGTTAGCAGCAGATCCTTTAATTTGTGGAGCCTCGCCACTTCCAGGTGGGATGTACTGAACTGGTTTTTCCTGCCACTGCCATTAGGGAATACGGTTTCCATAAAGGGGGGAACTTGGTCTGCAACAATGCTAAGGTCACTATTAATCACCATTAACGCTATAAACATAAATATCAATGCTGTAAATATCCCTAAAAACCCTATAAGCATCACTATGAACACTATAAACATCCCTATAAACACTATGAACACTACAAATATAACTATGAACACTATAAAATCACTATAAATGCCATAAACATCACAATAAATGCTATAAATAGCACTATAAACAATATAAAGACACTATACATATCACTGTAAACATTATAAACATCATTATAAGCACTATAAACATCACTATAAACACTATGAACACTACAAATATAACTATGAACACTATAAAATCACTATAAATGCCATAAACATCACTATAAATGCTATAAATACCACTATAAACAATATAAAGACACTATACATATCACTGTAAACATTATAAACATCATTATAAGCACTATAAACATCACTATAAACACTATAAAGATCACTATAAACACTATTTACGCAATAAAGATCACCATTAACACTATAAACATCGCTATAAACGATATAAATATCACTATAAACACCATAAATATCACTATAAATGCCATAAACATCACTATAAATGCTATAAATAGCACTATAAACAATATAAAGACACTACAAATATCTCTGTAAACACCATTAACATCATTATAAATGCTATAAACAGCACTATAAACTATATAAAGTAGTATAAATATCACTATAAAAGCTGTAAACATCACTATAAACACTATACATATCACTGTAAACACTATCAAAATCATTATAAGCACTATAAACATCACTATAAACACTATAAAGATCACTTTAAACACTATATACGCAATAAAGATCACTATGAACACTATAAACATCGCTATAAACAATATAAAGATCACTATACACAATATAAATATCACTAAAAAGGCCATAAACATCACTATAAACGCAATAAACAGCCTTATAAACATTATGAAGACACTATAAATATCTCTGTAAACACTATAAACATCATTATAGATGCTATAAACAGCACTATAAACTATATAAAGTAGTATAAATATCACTATAAAAGCTGTAAACATCACTATAAACACTATAAAGATCACTATAAACACTATTTACGAAATAAAGATCACTATGAACACTATAAACATCGCTATAAACAATATAAATATCACTATAAATACTATAAATTTCACTATAAATGCCATAAACATCACTATAAACGCTATAAAAAGCCCTATAAACAATATGAAGACACTATAAATATCACTTTAAACAATATAAACATCATTATAAATGCTATAAACAGCACTACAAACTATATAAAGTAGTATAAATATCACTATAAAAGATTTAAACATCACTATTAACACTATAAACATTGCTATAAACAATATAAATATCACTATAAACACTATACATAACACTGTAAACCCTATAAACACAATAAAGATCACCATAAACGCTATAAACACCATAAACGCTATAAACACCATAAATATCACTATAAATGCCATAAACATCATTATAAACGCTATAAACATCACTATAATCGCTATAAACAGCATTATAAACAATATAAAGACACTACAAATATCTCTGTAAACACCATTAACATCATTATAAATGCTATAAACAGCACTATAAACTATATAAAGTAGTATAAATATCACTATAAAAGCTGTAAACATCACTATAAACACTATAAAGATCAGTATAAACACTATATACGAAATAAAGATCACTATGAACACTATAAACATCGCTATAAACAACATAAATATCACTATAAACACTATAGATTTCACTATAAATGCCATAAACATCACTATAAACGCTATAAAAAGCCCTATAAACAATATGAAGACACTATAAATATCACTGTAAACACTATAAACATCATTATAAATGCTATAAACAGCACTACAAACTATATAAAAGTATAAATATCACTATAAAAGATGTAAACATCACTATTAACACTATAAACATTGCTATAAACAATATAAATATCACTATAAACACTATACATATAACTGTAAACCCTATAAACACAATAAAGATCACCATAAACGCTATAAACTCCATAAATATCACTATAAACACTATAAATATCACTATAAATGCCATAAACATCATTATAAACGCTATAAACATCACTATAATCGCTATAAATAGCATTATAAACAATATAAAGACACTACAAATATCTCTGTAAACACCATAAACATAATTATAAACGCTATAAACATCACTATAAATGCTATAAACAGCATTATAAACAATATAAAGACACTACAAATATCTCTGTAAACACCATTAACATCATTATAAATGCTATAAACAGCACTATAAACAATATAAAGCAGTATAAATATCGTGCGTGCAAACCAACTTCCATTTTGCTTCTGTATTGACGGCCTGCTGCGTCTGCTGTCTCTGGGCCATGAACTGTTCATACCCGTGTCACATTTTAAAAGTAATTTGAACAGCTACACACACCAAAAAATGAGATCTAAGAAAAAATTTGGAACAGAGTATTAAGGCCTTATTCAGATGGGTTTAGTAATTAGAAAGTATCCTGAATAAGTGATCTAACTGATTCTGTTCACAATGATTTTTAAGGAAAACGGAGGTTTGTTCTTTCTGAGTGCTTTCTATTTTTTTTTTTCTTCTCATTATCCGTCCGTCTTCCGTAAACTGCCCGAGACACATAATGACGCAGTAAAAGGACAACTGCAGGCATGTGTGACACACTCAAGCAACGTATGTGAGGATTGTTTGACATCCTGGACCACGGCGGCTCTCTGTAGGAGACGGACGACAACATGATAATTAGATAATAGCACAGCGGAAGACACACTGCACATCCCCAGAACCGCTGGGAGAGCTGCCCCGCCACTATGTCCAAGTTGGAGCACCAAACTTAAGCTGCAGAACCCAGTTTGTTTCTGATCATAGATTTAAACGACAGGACTGTAAGAGTGATCTGTGTGAAGTTACAGGTCCCTGTGAAACGTGAGTTTAAAGCTCACAAAGGTCCTGCACACAAATAAAGGTGTTGTCTCCAGCCTAGTAAAAAAAGGAAGCCCAGCCAGCGTCTACATACAAAGAAACAGAGGAAAGAAAAAAGGAGGCCAGGCTGATTTTTATGTGAATGTTGACTAAGAATGGTCTCCATCTGTGTAAACCCTCAAACAGGGACTTCCTGTGAGTAACAGTCTGAAGCCTGGAGCAAATCTCTGATATTTATCATGCAAGATGGCACACATTCCCAGGGTTACAGTCTGACTGCTGCCGCTGCTGCTGCTCAGTTGGGCTTTCTGGTAGTTTTATTCACCCAACGGAACCAGGATTGGATCCTCACACGCGTAGGTAAGACCGTCTTCTCGTTTATTTGCTCGGAGAACATTTTTTATGTTTCTGCCAGTTGCTTTTCTGCAAACCTGACTAAACCTCATGTCATATGAAGGTAAAAATGGGTTTAGGGATGGGAAAACTAATTTCAGCTTCTATTACTGACATTCAGAGGTTCAGAATAATATTCAGGATGGATGACTATTCTGTGGAGAAAAACGGCCTTTTTTTTTCGTGGTCAAGTTTCTTGCGTTATGTTTCTTGCCTTCTCGAGTTCTTTAAGTCTGTCACATGCGATACACACCAAAGCATCATTTTTTTTTTCGGGCTGTTCATTTCTTTCCCTTATTCGTCAAAATTCGTTTCAAAATCACACAAAAATATTGCATTCATTTATTTTGAAAAAGTAAGAAGTAAAACGTTGAAACATTTTTGTTTAAATGTTGTAAGTAAAAGGAAAATGGTGTCAGAAAAATAATAAATAAGGCGCAAATACCTGAAAATGTAGCTAAATAAAGTAATGTAGTACTTAATTCCCCACTCTGTAACTCTATGAAGATGCAATGTTTACTGTGAAAAATAATTCAATACAATGTACGGAAAAATATTGATAGCTGTGGCTGCCAGAATTTCCCCATAAAAATATGTTTACTCATGTACAAGACATTACGGCAAACTACCCCGAAAAATAAAAATACTGTAAACCTCTTTATAATGACATTAAATATAATGATAATAAGTTGCAAAAAATAACCTTGAAATAAAAGTGTTCATAAAGTTTTGTTTCTGTAAAAGAATTAAGGGATGTTTTTCTTATAAGGTTACAGGTTTTATTACTATAGATTTTAATTCAGATATCTGTAATTTAGACAGAATAACACTTTAATACTTTAAAAGTTTGTATTTTCACTGTAAAATTGGTTTTTCAACATTTTCTGACTGGAACAAATAAAGTTATCTACTATTTTGAATATTATCATCTCTTATTGTTACTTGAATTTATTGTAATGTACTGTTTTTTATGTAAAGTCCTTGTACACAGGTTTATGGTGTATATTTTTTGTTGATGGAGGCGTAATTTACCGTGAACTAAATTCTCACCATATCTTTTACAATAAACATTCTGGCAACCACAGCTGCCGGTATTTAACCGTAAATGATACAGAATTTCTTTTACAGTAAAATCATGAATATTTTGTAACAAAACACAGATGGAAAATGTGGGACAGTCATCAACAATATATACATTCAATATATTTATTCCCATTTATTTACAGTGTGCATGGAAAAACAAAGGTTTTGTCGAATTTACTTAATTTTCACTTTATAGTCACTAATCTGCCTATACTGCGTGTTTTTGGGTTGAGGGCTGAAGCCTGGAGAGAACCCACACAAACTCAGGGAGAACATATAAACCCCAGGCTGGGATCAGAATCCAGAACCTTCTTTCTGTGCGATGACAGTTGTAGCGTCAATCCATCATACTGTCACGTCTGCTCATATATTGACTTATTTATTTCTTATTACTTTAACATAAAGAAATTAACTTGTTTTCAAGGAGAGTAGAACATTTTAAAGTTCATTAATGACAAATAGGAGTCAAAAACATTATGAAATCATTAAATGAGACAGATTAAAACATGAAAACAATGAATTGGAGTCACAATATATTTTAGTTCTTAATCCGTCTGATATGAATGAGCGTAAAAACACAGTGAGACAGACACACATGAAAAAGTCCACCAAAGTAATCAAGTATTTGTACTTTTGTTACTTCTTATGTCTAAGGATCTCTAAGGAATGACAGTTATTATAAATACATACATAATACAGTTCATTACTTTATTCCTGTAATGAGTAGCTCAACGTAATGCTCACACAGGTTAGTCAGAGAATATTTATATATATACAGCCATTTTAAACCCAGAAGGAACCTCATGCTTAACAAAACATGTCACTGCCACAATAAGCTCCTCATACTGCGTCATCGTTTATTTTGAACTTACATTTTTACCGTGTTTTTTGATGTTAAATGTAAGATTGTAACCGTTCAACAACTCTGATGCATTTATAACATGTCAGGAATTACATTAGGGCTGTTTTACCACCATAGTACAAACAATTTTATAGAAAATAGGTTATTCTTTTCACATGATTGAATTTTCGTGTAATCCTAAAACATAATCAATAATGATACAATTTTTTATATTTGTTTAATGTTGTCCCCCCCCCCCCGATAAAATTAGTGAAAAATAAAAAGGAGTTGATTTCCCCTTAACCCTGTTGTATTTTCCAACCCCGTCAAACTACAGTCAACATTTGATAGATTTCAGTAAAATTTTCATTGCAAGAAAAATTCTGAGGTTAAGGTTTGTTGAACTGTGAATATAAATCATTATCAGAAAAACTATGAGAGCCAATTAAAACTCTCATATAAATGCAGAGTAAAATATGATGAATTTACCAGCTGTTATAAAAAAAGTTATCGTGACCCTTGACTCGTGAACCCGCTCTTACAGGCGATTTCAGGTAGCTTGTTCTGAAATAAAGGTTTGACTTAAAATAGCAGATTTTTATCAAAGGACACCTTTTTGTTGGGGATCTGCTAGAATTTACTTAATCTTATTTATAAAGGGTCCAGATGGTCTGTGAACTCCAAACCTTTTTTGGTGAGGAAGACATTTCTAATCATTATCGTCACATGATTCCTGAGTAGGGAAATTGAATTTTATGCCTGGTTTATGTAGTTTGTAATCAGATGTAGTGATCAGAAAGGAATTTATACTTGTTTCTTTTCACTAGCTGTATTACCTAAAGGAAACCCAATTCAGAAAATCACCCGTATGTTTCCAAGTAAAAGACAAAAAAAAAAAAAAAAAGACTGTCAATTTATGTCAAATCGGTGAAAAAGAGACAAAAAAAAAAAATAACATTACAGATCTCTGGGGGGCAGAATCCCAAACATTTCCAGAAATGTTTTCAGTTATGTTTATTTTGTATCCCTTATAATATTAATCTAAGAACAATGGGGTCTGGGTTGGTTGTCATTTAAGAATCTTGTCATTATTTTACATACATGTAAATTAACCAGTAGGAATTAATTCATATAGTGCCTTTCTAGTCTGGCTAACCTCTGGAAGTGATTTTCACTGGGACTGAACCACTGACCTCTTCATCCTGAGACACATCTACCATTACTATCTTCTACCACCGCTATCACTGCTGCTAACTATTACAACTACTTCTACAAATCATCCCACCGCTTAATATAATATAATATAATATAATATAATATAATAATAACACTAATAAGAAAAATTAAATAATAATAATTATAATAGTAATGGCAAAAGTATTGATAGAATTGATTCATACTTTTTTAAAAATACAATTGTGAAAGAAAAAAAAATGAAACACACACAATTTGAATCTTGGATTATGGTTTGCCGTTTCCTATCATTTTGTTACTTTTGGTAAGAATAAAATAACCTTGTTCTGTCCCTCAGATTTCGTTTTATCATATCACTGCAAGTCAGTCTAAAAAGGGCTGAGCAGGCCGTAGTTTCAGTTCACACATTTTTCTTTGGCCATCCCATAATAGCTTGTTGTTTACAGTTGAATGAAACGCACATCCTTATTAATAATGGCATCCTCTTTACCCTTTAATGTCCTGCCAAACTGTTTGGTTGAGCACATTTGGAGTCACTATTTCTTATTGTATATGGTAAACAGTAATGGACCAAGGCTGGGACCCTGGGGGACACCACTAACACAAGTGGCGACTACACAGAATTATGTAACTACTACTGTTCGGTCAAACCCCTACTGTTTAACCAAAAAAAAAGTCTAATAAGAGTCAAATATTTTTCATAAAAAAGATTTAGCAAAAAGTTGTATTCACCAACTTTTTGTACTCTGGGTTATTCACCAACCCAGCCACATAGGGGTCACAAGCCACTATACTACTAGTATCCCAAGCCCGGATAAATAGGATGGGTTATATCAGGAAAGGCTTACACCAAATCAATATGTGGAACGAGATGCTCTCAAGGGAAAAGCCAAAAGAAGAAAAAATGATGTCTACCCAACAAAAGCACATTTGGTTTGGCCAACATTATTGCTTAATGCTTTGAGAAACCCTTTTAATCAAGTGGAAAAACAGAAGAAAAATGTGTATTATTGTTATAACCCAGATGATGACGCTGGGTAATATTTAGCGTGGTTTTGACTCATGTCCAACCATGTTCAGTTCAGAAGGTAATGACGATCTTAGCTTAATATATCAAGATGCATTTTTCTTTTTTCGCAGATGGAGAGAACTGAAAACAACACTAGCTGGCTGTATTATACATTTCAGTTCACATAAGAATGCTCACGTTACAATAATCTCAGCTATTGTTTAAAATTTGTGTGGTGCCACATATGTCAAAATATTTCAGCAGTGGCGATGGCTTACCCAGCTAGTGAGAGTCTTCATACCTTATTCTTCATCATCACTATCCCTCCTTATGGTTATTTTAATTAATAAACAGTCATTTTTATGCATTTATGTATAATAACTAAAACATATCCCAACACATTGGGTTAAGCCCATTATTTAAAACAACCCATTGCTTGGTCACTCCCTTTTAGACCTAACACTGGGTTAAAAATAGCCCAAATTGTCCTTCAAAGAGTGAATTTTTTGAGTGTGTGTAATTCCTGAAAGTGCTTCACCTGGACAACGGCAGTAAAGATTCCTTGAGATTTTTGTGGTAAATGTGTCTCCTGTAGGTGAACAAAAGTAAACACAGCAGGCCTTGTTTTTAAGACCAGCCTCCTCCCCTCCTCCCCTTCTCCCCACCTCCCCTCCTCCGCCGCTCTGGATTCCCTCGTATTAATGATGCAATAAAAGGCGTACAGCAGGAGCAGGTCATGGGTAATTGTAATGTAATGCTCCATGGAGCTGGCGTGGTTTATTTGATTAACCTCTATTGACAGGTCAGATGTTGGGAATATGTTCTTCAGCCAGATGATGATGGGTCGTATATGAGCTCCTGCTGAGCGATGATCAATAAGTGGACAGACGGAGCTCCAGACCGCTGACCGAGTCTGTCATCAGCTCATGTTTGTATTATGTCTGCTCCCGCCGCCTGGACCTGGAACACATCACGCCTCAGACGAGCAGCGCTCACACCTCAGGACCGGACTGGTGTTTACAGAGAGGGGGAGGGTGGAGGAAGGAGGAAAGGGAGCATGGGAGAGGGAGAAAGGAAAGAAGGAAGGGAGAGGTAGGCGAGGAAGGAATAGAAGAAAGGAAAGACAAAAGAAATAAAGAAAGGAAAGAAAGATGGAAGGAAGGAAGCACTGGAGAAGGAGAGATGAAGAGGGAAGAGGGAAAGAAAGGAAGGAAGAAAAAAAGAAAGGAAAAAAGAAAGAAAACAAAGAAAGAAAAAAGAAAGAAAAAAGAAAAAAAGAAAGAAAGAAAGAAAAAAGAAAAAAAGAAAAAAAGAAAAAAAGAAAGAAGGAAGGAAGGAAGGAAGGAAGGAAGGAAGGAAGGAAAGAATGGAGACTTTGACTTTCAACACAACTTTAGCCATGGCCAGTGTGTTTACATTCTCGGGGTCAGCTGGCAGAGTCCCCCAAGCAAAAAAACTGTCTGTAAAATGTCCAGTAGGTTTGGTCCAAAGGTGTTCTTGGAGTGTAAGAAAAAGTCAATGTGGAGTCCATCGTTGCACATTCAGAGAAATACTGTCATGCCGGAAGGAAGGCGGCAGAATCTTTGATAACAGAGTGATAGAGCAGCAAAGAACGCAGTCGGCCATCCATCGCTGTCAGGTGACCTCCGCCTCTCAACCCCCGTGTCACCATTCTGGTGTTTTCTCAGAGCAGTGACCTGTTTTCTTGAGACGGAGGCCTACCGCTTCCATTTATCCAGCGTGTCCTCACCAACAGTGGGTGTGAGGACGGATGCAGCACTGGAGGGGGATAATGTCAAGAAAAGAAGAAAGTAAAGAAAGAGAAAGAAAAAGTAAGTAAGTACAGAAAGGAAAGAAGGATTGAAGAAAAGCATTGGAGAGGGAGGGACAGAGAGGGAGATAAAGCAAAAAAGTAATAAAGAAAGCATGAAAAAAGTTGAAAAAATAATGAGGGAGGGAAAGAAGAAAGAAAAGAAGTAAATAAAGAGAGAATGACTTTAAGATTCAACACTACCTATTTAGGAGTCAGTGAACACAAACATTGCCGTGAATGCTGGTGCGTTAATGTGCGTGAACACCGCTTAACATGAACTTCAACAACATGAGGCGGGTGTGGTCCACTCCCACCGTCACATGACTGTAATCATCAGGCTTAAAGAATTAAAGAAATATCTACCTGCGTCTCCTCAGTGCAGAGGAGGCCGTCTGAAGAAGACCAGAGGGAGGAGAAAAATAAATGTCATTCATTGCAAACAGTCAAAAGAGTGTGATCCGTCTGAGAGGAGTATTACGGCTCATCCTGCGGAGGAACCCACGCCTCTCCAGCACGCCGCCATCCTCAGCGGCTGCTTCTCTTTTACACCGCCTCGCAGCCACACAGGCCCGTAAACAAACGCAATTTTGCATTTCCTGTTGTCTAGACACAAGTGAGGCTGATCTGCAGCGGCACTCACCACCCTCTTCCCAGACTGGAATGATTTACACACCAACAACAACAGAATTTAAGAAGAATCTCAACAAGTGTTTACTCTTCGGAAGAGCTGAGATACGGAAAAAAGAAGAAGAAAATACGGCAAAGAGAACGTAAAAGAAAAAGCAAGCTAAAACTCACGACACACTGTCAATTCTTGAAATCCCGAGCACTGGCTGAAAATCCTGAAACGGCCCGTTCAAATTCATTCTTCACATAAGAACAAAATATCTAAAAAAAAAAGTTCTTAAAAATTCTGGAAAATTGATCAGACATTCCAGAATCTCAAAAAAGTAAATCCAGAATAAAAACCTAATCAATGAAATTAAATATATGAAAATCTTAAAACAATTTCTAGAAATGATCAAAACTTTTTTTTTCACACGTTCATTATATATAATACTCAGAATTAATTAATGAACTTATAATCAAATAAATAAGTAAAAGTAATTAAACTGAAAAGATTGGCAGAGGTGGGGAATAATGTTATAATTATATTATATGTTATAATATGTTATAAATTTCTCTATACTTAATCTTTCTTTTCTATTGTTTGTTCAAATTTGACCCGTTTAAAAACATTTTGACACAAAGTATGCTTTTTCTTTTCACCAAATTACTTTAAATAAATGATGGATAGTTCCTTAATACACTTTAATAAATAGACACTGTGAATGAACATGGATGGAGTCCAGAAGAGAGGTTTAACTGGTAACACTCAATTTGTTGAAGTACTTACAACTTAGATTAATAAGTTGGACTCAAAACTACTTGATTTAATTTAGGTTACTAGTTGCATCTTATTAAGTTCATTAACAATTTTATTTTTACAGTGCATTAAATCCCAAAAGCAAAAAAATGTCAGCTTTGGAAATGTATCAAATTGTTTTTGAAAAACTTTTTTTTTTTTATATCCAGCATTTTCAAGTTAAACCTTAGACTTGATAAAACTTAATTTATTTGTTACCAGCCAGTAATATTTTTTTAAAAACTTTTTTCTTTACAGTGTACTGTTGGTCCACATGGTTTGATGGGTTTCTTCCAGTATTAAGTGATTATGAAATGTAATAGGATTGAATCAAAAATAATGTATTGGCATTGATTTAGATTAGTGATTTTGAGATGGTCCGACTTCATCTGAGATGGGTCGATATCATTTTCGCAGTAGTAATTTCAACCGGCTAAATGGTGTTTATATAGCTCAAATATATTGAGTTAGCTCAATAGAATTTAAATCATTTATCTAATCTGAAGAATGACTTTTGAGTGTAAAAAATGCAAAAACTGTAGCAGAAATGTTAGTTTCCCTTCAGCTTGAATCCGGGGTGTGCACAAAAGAACCCAATCAAACTCAATCGCATCAGTTCATGTCAACTTGAATGAATCATGTAAAATATAAGTTGAGGAATTTTATTTTCAGCGAGTTTTTCTTCAGCGAGTGTGCGATCTCTAAAATTGAAATCGCTATTCTCATTGAATTATGTGTTTTTCATTCAAACTATTGCCTCTAATCTATCTCAAGAAGATGGGGAGAAAAAAAATGTGATAGTTTTCCCATTATCCAGACTTAAATCTGACCTGTACCAGTCTGCAAAAAAAAAGTTCCTCCAGTCTATATCACAAAATCTCTTCTCTTTCTATTTTTGTTATAATTAGGTCTAATTCAATTTTTGTTTAATGTACAAGGCCATTCTTGGTTGTCTCCCCTGGTATTTATCTGCCTTCCTGTCCCAAAGGCACCCATGAGTCACGGCCTCGGGATTCTCTACTTATGACTTTCCCAAAGCTCGGACTGAGTTGGGAAAAAAAGGGCCTTCATGTTTTCTGCACCATCTGAGAATTATTGTAAAGGTTTTAACTGATTCTGAGTTTGTAGACGGCTACACTTTGTTGGGTTTGCACTTTGCACCTGTGATTGTTTGTTTGTTTCATGTTGTTTCTGAACCTTTGTTTCCTGCTGCCAGGTCCCTCTGTACGACAGATTCTTCTCATAATGTGAATAACCTGGGAGAGTAATGTTTAAATAAAATATTTTGAAATGTAAATGAGGTCAATCGAACATAAATAGTTGGAATTAAAAAACCAAACCATTGGACAAAATTCACAAGGTACGGAAGCCATAAACCGCGACGGAGAATCAAATGGCCCAAAAGTTTTTGAGTTCATAAACTCAGAATTTAATATATTAATATTCAGAGAGCTACAGGTGCGTACTGCATTACCCAATTTGCATTAAAAAAAATAGGTATTCTCGACATTGTTTCAGTTTTAAGAACACCTAAGAAAGCAGAGGCTCCTCTTACTCAACATTTTTAATTTAAGAGAACATTTTAAACCAATTATCACATTTTCACAGCTTATTCCGATTAATGAATTTCAGCATCCAGTTTTAAGCTATCGGCACTGTAGAATCTGAACTAATAGTACCAGTTACGTCATCTGCATAAATCATCATAAATCAAAAAGTATTCCAGTGAGATCAAATGGTTTCGTTCACTATTAAGCAATTGAGTTGGCACAATTTATTTATGTTAGATCAACTCCATTTACTATCGATTCGTAGATTAAGTTGACCATAAGCCAAATATATAAGCTGAATCAACCCTAACAAATTACATTGACCCAAACAATCTGTATTAAGTTAGACCAACATAGTTGCTTAAAACTGAAATAAACCCATTAATTAATGTGACAATAATTCCTGATTATTTAAAACTTACTGTATATGCATGTGTATGACATTGCCTTAAAAATCCAAGTATCTATGTTGGGTCAATTTAATTTATTTGACATAAATGAACTCTTTGTAGGCTAATTTTGGCACTGGAAAATAGGTTTTCCATTGTTTTTGGACCAAACCTATTAATTGCATTTGAATAAATAGATTAAATTGGACCTGAGCTACATTTAATCAACCCTGGAGAATTATATTAACCCGTCCCAAGTATATTTCATGGCCTCTTCTTGAATCTTTATTTCTTATTGAAAAATATGAGCCATGTTGACTGAACATGTTTATAATATGACAGAGAGGCAGCATGTCTATGCTAATGTGAAAAGGATCAAGGATGGAGCCCTAGGAGACACCACAGGTCAAAGAAGGCATCAATGGCATTTGAGCAAGTTCTATTCAATTAGTAGTATTATTTAGCTTTTTTGGGGCATTTTTTGGAACATATTAAAGCATGCGAGGACTTTCTAAAGAGAATAATGTAACTTGCTACAACCAAAAAAGTCTAATAAGGGCAAAATTATGAACTCATTTTGTAGATCTGATATTTTAACTGTTTGAAAAGATGTTTTTGCAAACTATTTTTCATTTTATGGGAAATTTATAGTTTCTAAGATAAATTCAATTAATGAATAAATGAAATGAAATATGCAAATAAATCATTTTTGGTAGTTTTTTTTGTCTTGGCTAGGACATTAGAGTTTTACGTTCGACGAACATGTAGGCTTGCTTAAGACAGACCAGAGAATTATTTTTTGGCGCCAGAAAACACAGATGAAAGCAGTTACTTTAAATTATTCAGTCGCTCAAAAGGTCAACACAGAAGTTCTGACTGTCCTGTCGAATTCTTATATATGGACATTCTGTAAAGCATATTCTCATTTAACAATGAACTACCCGACTTACCTTTTAAACATGGAGTCAGTGAACGCATCACGCCTTTGAGCAGAGTCATCTGTGAGCTGCTGTTCATGCCGTCGGCTCTCCTCTGTTGCAGAGCCAAACCAGAAGGAATCAAAGAGCCTTCTGAAAGATGATCATTGATTTAATCACATCATCAACTGCAGGCACTTCAGGACTGAAGTAGCTAATCCATAACCAGCAAACAGAATCACAGCGACGCCTGCAATCACAGCTAAATGGGATCAGGAGGTGGCGTGCTGGATATCAGCTTCCATCACCCTCACGTGTGTTATGAAGTGTTTCACTATCGACCAGGATAAGAACCACACGTCCATCGACCGCAGGGGACATAACTGTATCGACAAGAGAATTACAACCATAATTGTTCCTCCGACAAGCCCGGCCTTCTCTGTCTATGTGTGAGTGTGTGTGTGTGTGTGTGTGTGTGTGTGTGTGTCTGTGTGTGTGTGTGTGTGTGTGTGTGTCTGTGCGTGTGTGTGTGTGTGGACTATAGGTATATGTACTGGCATCAGGACTTTGTGTTGTCAGACACTGCATCGCCTGCAATACACTATTTCAGATTCTTTCACTGAAATATGCAAAATATTGTCAGTTAAATATTTTGAAATACCTCTTCTCAGATAAGTTATTCATGTGACTAATATTCTGTAAAAACATCATTCGATCTTATTTTAGATGTGTTTTTTTTAATGAATCCTGGCGTGGAAGGCAAAGGGAGGATTTCATTGAACATGGACAACTCCCTTTTATCCGTGCACACGACAATAAAACATTTTCAATTTGATTGAACCGAATGAAGAATTGTACTGTTATATAATTTTTGGTGCTGGGGCCGTAGAAATCAGTAAAATACAAATGACTCAAAGAAATTAATAGAATACTTAAATCACATCTCGGATCTTGATGAAAGAACTATTCTAGTTATATTGATTGATAACAGTGTATAATTCATTGAGAACAGACTGATGTAACAACGGTCGATGGAATCCAAAACCATTAAACCCACCGAGGACGGAATTTTAAATCACACCCAAAATCAAAATGAAGAACTGAATTCACAGATTCTTTCCAACTTCTCTGAATTTGATCACAACTCATAATGTGTCCCAGTAGTGTGTTTGACCCACATTTGCCCGAACACACTCCTGACAACTCCGGGACATGCTCCCAAATGATAATGGGACGGTATTCTCCCAAAACTGTGTAAGGGCATCGATGAGCTTGTGGACAATCCTCCCTCCTAAGGGGAGGAGCTTAGGAGGAAGTTGGGTAAGGGTCTAATGAAACAGTCCTGCGGGTGCTGCATAGTTCTTGAAGATAGCTGTGTCAGCACATTCACAAGGCTATAACAGAGATTGTTAAACACTATATGTTTGTTTTCCTCCAACAAGATGGAAAATTATAATAATTAATTTCAATCCATGGGATTAAATCGTTTCGGATTGTCAATTATATTTTGCTGCATGAAGCATTTTAACTGTGACTTTGCTATGTTGTTTTTTTTTTCAACACTTATGGAAGCAAAATGCCTTAACCAAATAAAAAAAATAAAAAAAATCCAAAAAAGAAAGACATTTTATCTCGTAATTACGAAAAACGCTCTTGAAATTATGAGATCAGGATCTCATAATTGTGAGAAAACATTTCTTAACCATGTGGTCGGGATTTTGTAATTACAAGATCATATCTGTCACTTCCTCCCCTGACATGACCATAAGGTCTTATCCCTATCTTGGAGTTCTCCCAAAGAAGCCAGGATACCGTTATATGTTTACATCTTATCCTGCTTTCTAAAAGCAGCGGTTCACTGCATATGCGCTAAGTGACGTCACAGAAATTGAAACACAGCGGAAGCAGTAGTGAGAAAGAGTCACGCTGATGGACGGACGGGGGAAGGAAGCAAGGTTCAGAAAAGAAGTGAAAATTTGCGAGCAGAAGTATGATTTCATGCCGAAAAAGAGCACTAAAATTCAGATGTTTGCTATGAAAGTGCTGATGGAGAAGGACAGAGCGATCAGAAGGAGTTGCTTTGTGTCTTTATGGATTTAGATAAAACGTATGAGAGTGCAGAGGAAGGAATTGTAGGTTTACATGAGGAATGTCGAGAGGGACAGAGTAGTGGTACATAATATGTATGAGTATAGCATGAAAAGGGTGAGGTGTGAATTAGGAGGGAAGGATGCGTTCAAGCTGCAGGTTGGACTGCATCAAGGATCGGCTCTGAGTCCCTTCTTGTTTGCTATGGTGATGGACAGGCTGACAGTTGATGTCAGGCAAGAGTCTCCAATGGATTGTGATATTTGCAGATGACATTGTGATCTGTAGTGAGAGCAGGGAGCAGGTGGAAGAAAACCCGGAGAGAATGAGGTATGCGCTGGAGAGAGGAGGAATGAAGGTGATTCGCAGCAAGACAGAATACATGTGTGTAAATGAGAAGGAGGCAGGTGGAATAAACTTCTCAGTACGCATACTCCTGAACAGGTTTGCACAATTCAAACAAGAGAACAAGAGCTTTCCGACGGTGTAAGGCGCGATACACTAGACATTACGGTAAGAATATGCTGAGCGAGGGAAGATCGACTTGCAGCTTTGAGCAGAGTGAGTGGGAGTGAAGGAGCAACTGCGGTAGGGATTACCACACCAGATAAAAACGACATTTATTATAAAAACACCAGGACTGAGAATGTATTTTATATATGTAAAATAGTTCAAAGTTCAAATGATTCATGTGAAATTGTTTGTTCAAGTCATTTCACAGTTGTTCTCCTGTTATAAACTTGAAAAATCCAAATCCGTTATTTGTTTTTCTTTCCCTTTAAACTGTTATTGCTCCGTCAAAAACACACAGTCATATTGAATAACTGACAGATATTGAATGTTGAAGTTATCTTGGAAAAAGTTGCAGAAGCCTTCACTCATTCAAAATCAAAAATGAATCCAGGCGGCCTGAATGTAACTATTGTCATAAGAGTGTTAAGTATTTGTTTTCAACTGTTCAGAGCGACGGGTGTGTGTTAAAGAGGAGAAGAAGCGATTGCAGGCAGGGTGGAATGGGTGGAGAAGAGTCCAGTAATCTGTGACTGTGAAATTGCATCAAGAGTCAAGAAAAAGGTTTACAAGACGGTGGTGAGAGCAGCTCTGCTGTCTGGTTTAGAGAAGGTGGCACTGAGCAGAAGATGTTCAGATTTTGATTTCAGATTTTCTCGATTCAGTTCGGTCATATCGACATTTCTCCCATTCTCATACACACACATGTACGTTGTATTTACATATGAACAACAAACCAACGTCATACACACATATATGCATACACATAGAAACATTCAATCTTTTTTTTTTTTGTTACGAAGATGGAAAGGAGTAGAAAACAGAACATCAGAGGGACAGCCAAGTTTAGACGTCTGGGAGACAAAGTCAGAGAGGCCAGATTGAGATGGTTTGGACACGGGAAGAGGAGGGATAGTGGATCTATCAGGAGAAAAAGGGGAAAACCAAAGAGGGGGGTTTCTGGATGTGGTGAGAGAGGACATTCAGTTGGTCGGTAATACAAAGGAAGATGAAGACGACAGGGAAAGATGGAAACAGATGATTCGCTGTAGTGACGCCTGAAGGGAATAGCTGAGAGAAGAAGGAAAAAAAGAATATTGAGTTATAGATTAAGATAAAAAAAATATTATTTGATATTAATCAGTTGTAAAAAATGTATGGAGTATGGAGTTTATATCACATTTTTAAACTTAAATTCCAGTTACGATTTTAAGGAAATACTACTCTTGTGAATTTAAACATTCTTGCATCCAATTAATGGTCAACAACTTAACCTCTTTAACTTTTATACAAAGTGAATGTAGACTGACTCATTACTCTCAACCAGCCCATAATTGGGCTACAACCTCGTTTTTGGAATTCTGTTTTACTATTCTGCTAGATTTGAACATGAAGACTGATATATGTCACAGTGTGCGCACATAGCCCCCTCTAGTGGACATAGTTGGTGTTTTGCAGCAAAAGCCCCTCTCTGAGTTCAAACTCTAATTTCTGGCACATTTTGGGTCCAATATCTATCCAAATGTGCCAAAAGGAGAGTCCTCCTGGTTCTATCCAACAAAAATGTAAACTAACATGAACTTTGTGATATTTCTATAATATTTGATGCATTAGTTAACAAATAGTTTCCGACCAAATTCCCTGATTGTTTTGTTTCATGGAGTAACTAATAAAATGATGTTAGACCTTTTTTATCTGAATTTAAAAAATCAGACGGTGATAGAAATATTGGTATTTTTTGGGTTTAATCACAGATTACTAACAAATAATAATAGTTGCAATATTACTGTCACTGAAAAAAAAAATATCTTAGCTCTTAATTGTCAATAGACTACAAAGTTATGCAAATACACCTGATAGTTGTGGAGCTATTTTAACTTTATCTTTGGGTATGTAAATCAGGCAAGGCTTATTTTAAAATAAGGAATGGGCAGAACAGATTAAGGCGACAGATTTCCAATGAAAGTAAAGTCAACTAATTCAGGATTTGCGTTTGTGGTGCTTCCCAGAATCCCACTCAAATGTTCAAGAACTCCATATTATCGCCCGCCGTGATTCCAAGAGCAAAAAGTCTCATTAGTCAGAAAAAGCAGAGCACTTCCTTTTCATCTGATATCTGGCATAAAAGACTTCTTTCGTTCCTCCTCTTGGGGTGAAAAATACAGCCCTGGGAAAGTTGTGGGTTATTATTGGATGTCTGCTTTAAAAGTATTTGCAGTGTTGAGCTCTAATAGGACTCTATGAATGTGTCTCAGGGGCAGAGGACAAAGCTGTACATCTGTGAGTTTAGAAACAAAGCTTTGTTTGTCAGCCTTAATCACTTGTGCTCATGAAAGCAGACACTTACTTGAAAAACTTTCCTTTTTCTCCAAGGGGAGGGTAAGGGGTTGGTGGGGGGGCACACTCTAAACCTACATCCTGGTATAAATTTGCAATACAAGCCTGATTGTGTGGTATGGACGCAGGATGCATACAAATAGAATCCCTCCTGAAATGTCCCCTTCCTTACATGGCTCAGTGGCTAATGTACAATAAATCAACAAAAGAGGGCTTTAATACCAGCGAGGGGAAGGTCCGGGTTAGTGTTATTTTATCTTTTTACAGTATTTAATTGGAAGCTTTCCCTGAAACGTTACACCGTGCTTTCAAATGACTTTGCCCAAATCTAAGAGGAGATTGATAAGAATTTCTCTCCCACCTCCCCCCTCTCTTCTGCTTCCTCCCTAAAGGTTTTTTTATATGCCTTTCAGGAGAGAGCAAGTTTTTGCCGAAGGGAGACTAAAGTTACAAGTGTGTGGCATTTTGCGGAGAGGGAATGAAATCGGAGGCTCGGAGGGATGGATAAGGACAGGCTGGGAAAAAGGGAAGTTGGCAGTGGTGGCGGGTCAACAGCGCGCCTCTGAGCCTTACCCACTGCACCAGGTGTCCACTTAATTCAAATGATACTATTATTCATAGACAGAGGAGGAGTATTGAACCCCCCCCCCCTTCCAAATCATTTGCAACTGAATACAGATATAATCCTGGAAATATAAGTCTCCATTAAGGCTATCCCATTTAGCAAACAAGGGTCCCATTGTGCAACATGTTGTGTGTATAAATCACAGACTGGGAGGAAGAGGGGAGGGGAAGACGAGGGACAAAGTAAAACATTCAGTCCAAGACGAGATTTGAGAATGTCACTCAGTCATACATGACAAATAAGAGCGTGTTTAACTTTCTGATTTCGTGGAGGCGTCTGTTCTCTTGTCAGAATTTGTTTTATTCTCTCCAGAAAAAGGTAGGGGGCCGTATATAAACCAGACATGCATTTCAGCGGCTATTATCCAGTCTTTAATATGCAGTATAAGTCCTCTCCACTTCGTCTCATCTGGGTTTTTTTTATCCCACTCGGGCATAATCTACTTCCTTTAGAATTAACTCATGCCAATGCCTGTGCTACAAATCAAGATTTACTGTATGTTCAGCCCCCAAATATCAGCAGGTGTCAAAAACAACTTCATAATCCGTGCGCTGAAAAAAAACGGTGAACAAAAACATAAAATCTACTTTAGGGAGGCCCTGTAGGCCTAAAAGCATAAAACAGCTAAACGCCACCAAACCAAAAATTATTTCAACATGCAGAATAATTTGAAGCAAGCCTCTGGGGGAGGTAGAGAGTCCAAAACAGCAGCTGTGATCTCTGACTCATAACAACACTGCTCCCTTTAATTAGATTAGAAAAATAACTCGGCCCAAATTTACTCCTCATCACATCAAGCTGCACGAAAACGGCCTGAAGTCTTGTACATTGATTGCTGTAATGGAAATTATTAGGAAACACATACTCAGCAGTTTTGCATGTTCTAAATGGTGACCAATAAGATAAGATAAACCCTTATTAGTCCCACAACGGGGTAATAGCAAAGTCCCACAACGGGGAAATTTACTTTTCTAGACAAGGCATTTATTTATGATTAAAAAATGTTTTTACAACAATTGTCAAAACACATAGAATCAATTTTTTCAAATTTTTAGCCTCAGCGAATGCAACAAGGGATTGTAATTTTCCCATTGCACAAGCAGTTTTGCGGCTTCTGTTAAGTGCTTTTATTTCGAAGGAGAAGAGCGAACATTTAGGTGACCAGAGTGTTGTGAGTGTTTTGCTTTCATGAGAAAATAAAGTACGAGTTGTCTTCTTCATGTTACACTACATCGCCTACATGTTCAATTATTTTGTAGCTTCAAAGTCAAAGTGTGTGTCATAAATGCTCGTCTACCCGCACAAGAACACTATCCTAATCCATCCTTTATGATAAGCTATTCAGGGCTTCTGGCTAAATGCTAACATAAAAAGCTAAGTGCTAAAGCTGAACAAATAAAATATTATAAAATATTTTATATATTTAACATTTTATTTTATAAAATATTATTTATTTGTTATATTTGAAAGTTGCGCCATTCCTTGTCGTGAATGACTATTCAGCAAACCAACGCGAGCAACTGAAAAACGTTAAAAAAAAAAATTGGTTCCCAGCTATCCCAAAAACCCAACATAACTCTGTTGCACCATCAGAAAATTAAGGAAAATAGAAGTCTGATGATACTAAACACATTCTTTATAAAATAAATAATGGAACCAACCTTAGTATGGGGCCAAACGTTGCTTCAGGGACTGTCCTTATCCGCCCCAACAGGGTTGTGTTGCCAGGGCACTGACCGTCCCACGTCGAGGGCATCAGGGGTCTACGATGATGTCAGCAACCCACCCAACCCGTATTGAAACCACGGGTCTAGACACCAGGAGTCTAATGTGCGAGCGAGGGTTCATTTCGAAATATGCCGTTAAATTCGTACCACTCTCCATATTTCGGACTCGACCATTCTGAACACGCAGTTTGAATTTCTACAGGAACGGCAATCCTGCTGTGCACAACAACACACCATAATATACTCGAAAGGTTGGGGATATTATGGAATCGTCATCGCTGCCACCACCAAGTCTGCCCAAACTCAGATCCTTCCTGTTAACTCAAAAACTCGTAAATGGATTATTTCCAAATGTTATACTTACATACCTTTATACGAGGAAGAACTTGAATGATGTTGGGAAAGGTCGGTTGTATATTTTTAACACTAGGGGCAGCTTTATCCACCAAATGTCTTCACCGTTCGTCTGATTTAGTCCAATTTGAGGCATATGAATCAACTTGAGGAAATATGCCTTTTATACATTGTGTTCAACCTTAATAATTCATATTTTACCCACTAGGGGGAGCTTTTTTCATGGAAAACACTGTTTTGCCGACATGTTCATAATTGGCCAATAGCAGATCAACATTAAATAAAAAGAAGTACATTGAAATAAATGACATTGATGGAGTAAATCCTGCCTCCATAGGAGGATAGGGAAGTCCGTCCTCCTCTGCTCTCCACTCAAAACAGACTGACTCTTACCTCGCTGTCCAGTAGTTGTCGGGCCGCTGTTCAAAGACAATTTTGACTTTAATAATGTATTTCTTTGCAAAGACAATACAAAAAATATATTTTGAATAATAGTAATGAGTCATAATAATGGTTTATTTAAACCAATTACTCTTTTTATATTTAGATTTTTTGTCTTGCCTCTTAAAAATAGAGGACCATCCTCTTCTATGGATCAAACTCCTCTGCTGTATACAGACAGTGGCGCATTAAGCTATGGCTGACCTTGGCAGTCACCCAGGCACAGAAAAAAAAATCTGAATGTTGACATCCCTGATTGTTTCCTATCGCTCGTGCAGCACGTCATGTCGTTTAATGTCAACGTGGGGCTCAATTAAGTGGGTTGCAGACCCTGAGTGGGTGCCCCTCTGGTGTTTTTTATGCAGACAGGTTCCCTCCTGCAGAGAGGAATCCAATGGTCAAAGGTGGAAGACGAGGAGGGGCGGCAAATGGCAGCAGAATAGAGAGAGGGTGTAAGGATGCAAAAGCTAAAACCGCCCCTGTATACAGATCACATGTATGGGGATATAATATCCTCTAAAATGCAAATTTGATGCAAAATTATCACGGCAATGATGTGGATACTTGATGAAACTTATAATAGTATAGAAACTTATAGAATAGTTTCACTTGCAATAAAGTTTCATCATGTTAATAAATTTAGACAGGACTCAATTCATCAAAAAACAGAGTTTCAAACCTTTAATCCTTCTTACAGAAATAAATGCCTCTTGTGATTCATTGTTTAATTCTCATGTTATTCCTCTCACACGGCTTCACCCCCTTCAGGATCATTTTCACCGTACAGTTGCAGGAAAACCACAAAAAAATCCCTCCCCCCAGATGGTCCCTCAAAGTTTCCAACCTGTAATTGATTTCAGTCAAAGGACATTAACGGCTGGAGGACCACCAGCCCCTCCCTGCTCTGGTGTTGCTTCGTAGTGTAGAGTAGAGACCCCAGGAGTTCACCTCCAGTCTGGATCAATCTAATCCTGCAGAAGAACGTGATGAACCGGTGCAATCATTCCAAACAATTGTCACACAGAGGTCCATTCCCAGCTCAGTGTGAGCAGCTACTTTATAAAAGCAGGTCTTATCAAGCTCCTGATAACTTTGATTCTTCTGAGAGTTCTGCTGAAGGACGCAATCTTAAATATGTGATGACCACGGCTTACTCCTCAAAGCACCTCAAACACACACACACACACACATACACACACACCAATCTCAACCATTAAGCAGCCCATCACTTCACTTTATCGATTTAATGTTTTTTATTATTTATTTTCACCATCAAGATATTAAATAGGCTTGGAAAAACAATTGAATTATTGTGCATAAACTCCTCAACAAATCATGTACGATGATACACATGAAGAGGAGAAAACAAAACCTGGGTATACAGCGGGGAAAAATGCCGAACTAGTAGATAAAGAATGTTATTATTATAATTATTAATGCATAATATGTAAGCGGTTATGGATAAAAATGAATATATGTATAAAATATATATATATAATATTATTAAAATAATGAAAACATGGTTATTTCTATTATGATTACTAGATTATTTCTTATTATATTATTATTATTATATGAAAAATTACAAAAATGATCATAATAATACCTATGATAATGATGATAATAGCAATAATCAAAGATTGTTTTTCCTCACATTTATTTTCACATAATATATATATATATATATATATATATATATATATATATATATACTATACATATATGTATAAATACAACAAGTGTTTGATGTACTTTATTTTATACTGAAAAGATTTATCATTTAGTGGATTAGTTGATTAAACCGACAGCTATTTTGACTGTATAGCAGTTATTTTAATGATTAATCAAATAAAAATATCAAAATATTTCTGTTGTTGCTGCTTCTTAACTCTGAGGGTTTCTCTCTGTCTTCTATAATAGTATAAATTAGATAGAAGTAGCAGCAGGTTAGCTTTTTGAGTCTGTCCTGTTTAAATAAAGGTAATTTAATAACTTAAGTTTATACACAGGTTTATTCCATACTCTTAAATCACTGAAAAATAAAAATACAACAAAATAATAACGTAAATTTTGGCCATAATTAAAGGATCATGAAGAAAAAAAAAAAAAAAGTCTCCTACATGGTCATGGTGTGACCAACAAAAAACGGTTAAATCCCTCATTTTAACGGAAAACAATCAAACATTTATATTTCCACCGCAATAATACTTTTAGTTAGTAACTAGCAAATGACATGAATTTAAATAATAATAAACTTATTTTGAGGAAAATGTCACCTGCGGTTTGCAGCAGATTCAGACCTCTTCACGTCAATCAGGAACACAATGTTACTTCTAGAGACAAACTTATGACTTTAGTACGTTTACATTTTTTTACTCCAATTCTGCAATATTTGTGCGTATGTATGATAAGTAACGTCCTACTCCGATAAAAAAATTGACGTTCAAATCAAATGCTTTGCTGGCTTTATTAGTTATTCGTTCTCATTTATTAACATGTATTACGTATTATATGTGCATATTTTAATATGTTTTCGTCCATAAAGCAGAGGTTGCTTATCCTGTTCAGTAATAATTTCTTTGAATAAATGAGTTATGCCATGAAAACATGTTGCCAAGAAACATGCGGTTTTGCAGAAGTTTTAAACCTCTTTCAAATCAGCAAAACTTAATCCAATCAACAATGTTACCTTAAAAGCAAAAGTATCATATACCACCACCAATAATAATGTTCAAAAAATACATTGATGTTATGTAATTGCAATTAATGAAAACTCAAAAATGATTTTCATGAATTATCTTATTTTTTTTAACCATTTAATGTTGTCATCAATAAACAAAAAAGTATGAAATAAATATTTATGTGCCTGTTTTATTTCTTTGTGTAATTTTTATTGAAATATCTTAGACATTCTAAATGTACTATAAACTGAGAAATCGTTTGGTCAAGCATGTTTTTGTGACTTATAAAATTATCTGTGATGAAATGTTGCATTTTTTCTCTTTTGTATTAGAAAAAAATGTGACCCTTATTTTTATTTTGGTTGTCAAGTTAAACCATTCGGTTACAGGCTAGTGGTGTCCCCCAGGGCTCTGTCATTGGACCCCTTACTCTTTACAATATACATGCTGCCTCCGTATCCTAGGACAAACAGGTTCAGTCAAGTGGAACACAGCCCAGCCACAAATGGGTCACAAATCAATGTACTTCTACTTCGGTCCCAAGCCTGGGTAAATGGGGAGGGTTGTGTCAGGAAGGGCATCCGCTGTAAAACCTATGCCAACTCAACATACGGAACATTGATTTCCAAAGCGGATCGGCTGGTGCTCAGGCTGACAAACATGGTCACTGGTACTTTTAGCCAGGAGGGTACCAGCAGAACCCTTCTGGCTAACTTTGGATGGAATCAGGTGATCCGCTATTGTGACAATGAAAGGGAGAAGAAGTGGCACACATGTTTCAGTAAGAAATAGTGATTCAAAACTGGTAATTACATTAGGCGCTTCTGCGAGTGTGAAACTATAGTTTATCATAAGGAGCAGACAACACCAACAGTTGGTTTGGTCATATTTCACACCTTACAGTACACATAATAAACTAAACCTTCTGCTTGAAAAAAAAAAAAAGATTCAATAAATAAGAGAATATATAAGATGGGATCTTATAGGATGATAACTGGGAAGTTAATTAGTCCTCTGTGTTGTCAAAAAGGCTTGGAAGAACCTTTCAGTGTTCCAGATTTTTCAAACTTTAATTATTGAAACATTTCTTTATCTACAGAGTGTAATACCGCCATGTCGCAGATGTCCATAATTATTTTAGAAAATGTTTATTTCTTATATCACAACACACTATTATTGTAAATGTCTTCAGACCTCTTGTGTTGATTTTGTGATGTTGTCCATTAGATGATGGGCAACATAATTATTGGAACTAAATCATTTCAGAAAATGATAAAACTCAATATGTGTTATTATTTTGGGGGGATTCTGCGATCAAATTTAGTATTCCCAAAAGGGGTGTCGACACGTACCGTCATAAATTCCTCACTCAGTTTACTCCTTTCATTATTATTTTTTGGACGTATCCCTGTCTCTGAGTCTGAGCTGAAGTTCCCATGACCCGTCACAATACAGTGATGATGTATTCAAGCAGTGATGTATGAAATTTGGGCAAATAAAAACCTTTGTCCTCTCACACTGGCTAATTATTTGACAGATTGGAGCCCTGTTGTGTGTGGATACTGTGGAGGAGCCCATCCCCCACCCAATAAAGAGGCCACTTGCCGAGAAAAAAATTCCGCTATAGCCACCCTTTTCTATTCTTTGTTAGAAGATTACATTTTTTCAGCACATTTTGGAATGACAAACTGAGGGAGAGCTGCAGGCTTTCTGGAGCGGGATCCTGTGTGCTCAGTCAGTGACGGAGGGGGCCAGGACAGCAGTCAGTGGCCGTTTAAAAAGATTTTCTCAAGCAGAAATATTTAATCTTCTCAGGGAAAATAAAGCAGAGAAAAAAACAGAGGACAAAAAGAAGCTAATCATCCACAGACCCCCCCTCCCCTCCCCCCTCTTTCTCCTTCCAACCCCATAGTTATTTCTAAAAAAAAAACAAAAACAAGAGAGAAAAAGATTATGTAAGATTGATAGAATAAATCTGCATGTTTAATTATGAAGAATACATGTTCCCACATTTGTGAGCTGCTCATCCGTTCCTGACCGAAGACGTTCTGACAGGTGTCCGTTCATTTATGTCAAGAAAAGATGCATAAACACATCAAACATCATTTCATATGAAAAAATGTTGACCAAGGCTATTTTATTTAAATAACTTTATCAATGCATAGGACATAGCAACAACTCTGAGACCAGACGTTTGTACATGGTTAATTAACGGTTTATAAGCCAACTGGAAGTTTGGAGCTTCTCTTAACCATTTTTTTTTTTTTTGCGTTAGTACATGTGGAATAATAAATAGGTGTGAATGCAGGTGCGTGCTCACTGCACATTCAAAACAAAATGTATATAATAATAAAAGTAAAATACTCCCAGTTTTGGTGGCCTGAATTTTACTGTAAAGACAGAAAATGACGGAAAAATGTACCTTTGGAATTTATAGCATCTCACAAAATCATACCATATTTCCAAAGTCTTGTTTCTGCTGAAATGGGGGGGGGGGTGGGGGGGGAATGTTTACGTTAAATGGTGAAAAGCTTTTTACTGTTAATTTAAATAAACACACTAACATGATCTGTCATTTAGACAGAATGATACTTAAAGCAGTAATTAATTGCTTATAAAATCATGTTTTTTTTCTGTTATTGTTCTGCTATTCTACCCTGAGTTTTTATCTTTACTGTAAAATCTAATTTTCAAGATATTCTTCTGTTTTTCGTCTCCTACGGTTGCCTTTTAGAAACAGTTTATTGAAATGTTGACATGAAGTTTAGAAGAAAAAAAAAAATCTGTTAAGTGTACAGATTTTAAAAATATGCCTGAGTTTATTATCTATATATTATATCATATATTATTATGTATTTATTGGTCTGAATTTATTGTAATTTACTGGTGTTTGATGTAATGTCCTTGTCCCCTTGTCCCCTTGTCCCCTTGTCCCCTTGTCCACTTGTCCCCTTGTCCACTGTCCTCTACATGATAGAATCTGGCAATCACACCTACCAGTCATTTATTTTAAATAATACAGAATTGTTTTTACGATAAATGCCACATTTATTATATCTAAAAAAACACTATGGGTTGGCTAAGTGGTTAAAGTTTTTCCGGTTTTTTTTTACTCTGAATGTAGATATACATACCAGTAAAAAAAAATGCATTTAGACGGATAATAGTTTTACAGTACACACTAAAATTCTGGGTTTTCCACATATTCTGGCCGTAAGAAATGAAGTTTTTCACTGTTTCTTTGTTTAAGATAATTCGCTCAGCTCTCTGAAATCTAGGATGAAGTTCTTCCTGTTTGTCCCGGCTTTTCAGTAGGCGGATAATTACCCAGTTATAAACTATAAACTATAACTATAAATATCTGTTTTTAGGTCCTCGTGTATTTATCTGTATGTTATTTTTAAGTCACAGTGAGTTGTTTCATCTGAGCTGGAATAACAAGTAAACTTGTTTAGATTGAATATCACCTTTGTCTTTCAACTTCCATTTAAATAATTTCACATCTTTAAATGCTTTTTATGTTGTGTAATCTTTTTTTTTCGATAAATAAATGTTGTAAAAAATGTGCTGAAATGCTGTATTTTACATATTAAAAATGGAATAGCCTTAAAAACATTGAAAAAGCAACAAACAAACAAACATTGATCACATGGCCAGTCATAAGATTAACAATATTTTTTTTTTATCTCAGTCTCTCTTTTTAAATTAAATATGATTTCTTTAAAATCACAAATCCTCAGTAATTTAACTCTTTTTATTTAATGCTAGTTGAGCTGCATTAGCTTAATTAACATGATAACACTAGACTTACGATTACCAACAGAATGGCTCGTTCATTTAACGAGCTTAGATAATATTTTCAAACAAAATCCTTTTTTTTTTTTAATCGTCTTGACTTTATACCAGTGTGTTTAATCTACATTTTCTCATCTTGTCATTTGTTTCAATAATGACTGAACATTTCTGCTTGTTTTTCCTCAGCAATCATTTCGTACGACAGGAAATACCATCCTCCTGAGAGACGAGTGGCATGGAACTCATATTAGGGATCAGAACTTGCCAATTTTTATACCTCACCTTTAATCACATTGTAGAGTATTTTACATGTGGTATTTGTTTGATTGTTTTCTTTTATGCAATCTTAATCTGCTTGATCTATATTCAACGATTGACAGAGACGTTGTTCTGCTAATGAAAGATTTTCACCTTCAATCGTATGGAAACAGGATAGGTGTTTCCATCACACACGTCAACGTGGAACAAGGGTCCTTTTGAGAAACTTAAGGAGAAGCTTGAATTAAGAAAGGCAGACCACAATGAAGAGGGGATGCCAGATTGAGATAGAGGAAACGTATCCACGAGAAAGTTCGGAGTAGAATTAATTCACACTGCCAGAAAAGACATGAAGGTTCAAAGGTGGTCCAGCACCTGATACCAAAGATCATCTAAACGAAGAACCGCCTGTTCAGATTTTACCAAGATTCACAGTTCACAGTTCATATGGACTTTGAAAGAATGCCTGTAGGAGGAGCTTGTAGGATTCCATTACAACTGTCTGAAAGCTCAAAGATCACTTTTCCGACTTCTGGATGACTTCAGTTCCAAGCAATTCCGAGCAACATCTGGATGCTAAATTTTTCGTTTACGTCATGAGATATAATAATAATAATAATAATAATAATAATAATACATTTAATTTATATGGCACAACTGCCCCCCCCCCGACAGAGTGCAGATGAGAAAAATGTTCTCTGCAGCTGAATGCACAGGAATTGATTCTGGTTGATTCATGTGGAATCCAACACCATTTCAGGAGCTTTTTTCTTTTCTTTTTTTTATGAATTTTGCCACTGTTGTATACATGCAAAACAATAGTTAAATTCCCAATCCCTAGTTTTCAAGACCAGTGCCCAAAATAATAATATAACCTTAACTTATTACATGCAGCTCAAACAGGACAAGATTGTGAAACTAAACATATATGCTGTGATCCCTGACAACAAGGGTATGTCCCCCAAAAGTCCTAACCCGCGTTGTACAAGCAATCACCCCCCCCCGATTGAGCTCCTCAAATTAAACATGAAGTTGTGTCCACAGTATTTTTTTTGTAAAAAACAACAAAAAAAACATAAAAAGTAGAATAAGAACTAGTAAAATGAAACAAGTATTAAACATGGATCTCGATTCATTTGCGCCAAATTTGGGCTGAATCCCACCGACGGTTGGGAAAACCTTTGGAAATAAAGCTTCCCCTTGTGTCAGAAGTATACAACCAACCTTTCCAAAATCCCCCTAAAGAAATCAGTTCTTCCTCGTACTAAGATCCATGTTGGTATAAAATTTGAAGACGATCCATGAAACAGTTTGAGTTATCGCGTTAACACTAAGGATCTGCTCACGATCCATGATTCCTGTTATATAGTATGTCTTCATTTTAAGTCACCTTTAGAATACCTGTATGCTGCAGCTGTAACGAGTGAATTTTCCCTTTTGGGGATTTATGAAGTTTTCTTTACATCTGTCTGTCCATCCGTCTGTCTGTCTATCTGTCTATTTCTCTGTCTATCTGTCTGTCTGTCTGTCTGTCTGTCTGTAAGTCTGTCTATCTGTCTATCTATGATATCGTAGAAATTTCTGGGATAAAATTGGTTCTCTACAATCCTGAGGAGCAGTGGGAAACTCATGCGGGGAGCAGAGAGGTTCAGGGCTGCACTCAGGACGTTATGTTAGAAGACAGCGCAGGCTGGGATTCAACCACCGAAGTTCAGATTGGAAGATGAAATCTACAGCTTCCCTAAAGAATGTGCTGCCCAGGAACTGAACCCATGTCGTAAGAATTCATAATACCACTACAGCTATGGTGCCTCCAGAGATAGGGCATGGGGAATCCAGAAGTTTTCATTCATTCTTTCATTCTTTATCCGTAAAAGCTTATCTTGTGCAGGATCGCGGGGGCTGAAGCCTATCCCGGCTGACATTGATCATTGAGAGGCAGAGTAAACCAGGGTTGGGTCGGCAATAGATCACATGGCTCGCACGCAGAAACATACAACCATTCACGCTCTCATTCACTCCCACGGGAAATTTAGAGTCACTGATTCACTTTCACTGTAAGTTTTCACACAATTTTATGAAGCAAAATAACTCATTAAAAACAACATCCTCCATATATCCCTCCACCAATATTGAAATCAGATAAGACATTTTGGGGCTTCCTCCATCTTGCTTATTTAGGACCACTTCATAATATTCCTGAAAAGTGGGGGATTTTATGGGATCGTCATTACGGCGGAAGATCCTTCTTGTTAATGTGAGAATTCAAAAACTGTTTTATACCCTTATAGACCTTAGTATGAGGAAGAACTGGATTGATTTTGGGAAAGGACCATTGTATATGTCCTTGCTAGGGGAGCTTTATCTCCAAAGCTCTCTGGATATGATCTCAAATTTTGGCTAGATTTAGTGGTAAAGCATCACGCATCACTCAATCTCTGTGACTAATATCACACCTCCTTCTCTGGACACAACCTTGATGTTGTGCTCCTGCAGCTCCTGTTTATCCTCCTGGCATCTGGCTGCGAGGTGGAGGGGAGCAGGAGAAAAGCATCTGTGGGGTCTCGTCTTCCTCGCGGAGCCAAGCGGGAGAAACCTTTGGCAGCGGCCCAGTGAAGAGGTGGCTGGGGTATTAACTGCAGCACTCCCCCCTGTGTAGAAGGTTAAACCCTTCCACAGCTCCCCCCTCCCTCCATCAGCAGTAGCAGCAGCTCAGAACATATGCTCTTTAAAAACATATGGTCAGCAACAAAACTGCAACTCTTTGAAAAACATCTCACTCCGAGCCAAAGGTAGTGAGCGTAATGAAACTCTTTGTCACTAAAATAAAGACGATTAGTGGAAGCCATGCCAGGCTATGGGGATTCATCCTGCACATATTGTTCCAATTAGCATGATTATGGGATGGAGCAGGCTGCTTGACCTTCTTGTACCATCCTTATTTATACTGTGTGGATGAAGAAACACCTACTGGATCATTGCTCCTCACTCCCTGCTCACATCACACACTTAAGAGACACGGTGAGTTACCTCACATAATAATATATTTATATTATATTAAGTTGGTTTTACTTGAACAATTTTTTCCAGATAGTGAGTAATGTTTTTTTCAGATTTTGCCAAGTAAGGTGGATCAGCAGTTATAGTTTTTTAAAATGAATAATTTTTCAGCTTTAACCCTACTTGCTGTCTGTCTGTCTGTCTGTCTGTCTGTCTGTCTGTCTGTCTGTCTGTCTGTCGTCTATATCTTTCTTATTTTGCTATTCCACACATCAAAATTGTAACTTGACTCATTAGATTTTGCATCATGAAATGTTTTTATTAACTTCTTTCTTAGTCACTATCACTATAACATATAATATTATAAATATCTATTATTTAATTATTTGACCATGAAGTGCATTCAGTAAGTTTAAAAACGCTGGAATTTAAATGGATTTTTAGGACTTCACATAGATGCGGGAGAAATTCAAGCCGAAAAAATCATTGAAATCAATTTTTCCCTCATTAATCTGCATTCGATACCTCATAATATTAAAGAAAAAACACATTTTTTTTTTTTGCAAACTTATTTTGAATAAACTTTTGTTTGAGAACATTAAACTGCGTCACAGAGCTATTTGCTAAGTAAGACGGTGACCTACACAATATCACGCAGGTTTTTGGTTCTGATGCTTTGAAATATGAATTTAATTATAAAAAGTCACAAGCGGTATTTTACTAATTCCACAAAATAAAATGATGACAGCTACTACTTAGATGATATATGAAATATACATTAAATAATCAAAGTAAAGCTGAAATAAATCATTTGCATAAATATGAAGCGGAAAGAAGATTGCAAAAAAAATAAATTTAAATTAGGGAGAAGTATAGACTGAATAAATGTTGTGTGTAAAGTAGACAGAAAATTAAGGAGACATGAAACATAAAAATGGCTACTAAAAGAAGGAGATGTGTGTACGTCCAGTCGCACTAATGACTGAACATGAAATTAATCTCTGGTTGTATTGTTTTTGCTCATGGACGATGTATCACTTCGTATGTCGGTGTGACACCACTGGCCAAAGCGACGTCCCGACAGGATTCTGGGTGCGAGACTGGTGCTAATAATGAGTCTGGAGTCAGGCGGTTCTGGAGGTGTGGGGGTCAGGCTTCGAAGGGAGCAAATGGAAATGAGACCCATTCATCCCATTACCCATAACCCCCCCTGTTGGCATATGGCATGGCATTGTCCTTGGCCACTGAGCCAGAAGTGATGCAATTTGTTGGCATGTCCTATCATTTCACAAACTAGCCATCCCATTGAGGCCTCCAGGAAACAACAACAGAAGACATGGAAGGGCAGCCAACAGCTCCTCTACTCTGGAGGCCCCGACCAAACCCGCTCAACGGTGAAATGAAAAATAACTTTGTTCACACATCAAAATATTTACCAATATTCATTTAGGTTTTTTTTTAGATTACAGAAGAATATGGCATCCACCAATAGGAGTTGGAGGAGGAGGTCATGTGAATGATGCCATGTGTGTGCCCGGAGTGCCACGACTAATACCCCTCTCTATAGCGCCTTTGTTTGTTTACAGTGAAATAAACAATGGTGGGACAACACCGCTCTGAAGTGTGGCTGTAAATAGTGAGAAAAGCTTCCGTGAGCAGAATGCTCCTTCTGAGGCTAGTTTTTTTAATGTGCACAATAATAGATTCGAATAGAATCCTTATGTCAGAGCCAAAGGCCGGAGTGTGTGAACAAAACACCCCCTTGTGGACAGTGGTGGTGTTTTTCAGCCTCACTTCCTCTCTGGGGTCAAAATGATATTGACTGTTTATACTGTAAAACTAAAGTAACTGTTAAACTCGCTGACGCGATTGATTTTGTCAACATTTGAGACTTTTTAATGAAAAACTTACTTTGAATTCAACACAAGAAACACAAAAAAAAAAGCAGATGCTGCTGGTACCCAACATTATTTAATCAGACGAAATCAGAAATTCATTTTTCGCTAAAGGTTTTCGCAATATATTCCATTTGATTAAAATGAGCATGAAATTCATTTTTAAATTGTCCAAACTGTATAGTTTTAATCTTCTTTGAATTGATATCTTTAAGTACCAGTTACATCATTTGCAAACATGCCGGTATTATTAAAAGAAATTAAAAGAGTTTGAAAAACACTAAGTGAAGCAGAAATGTTCTTGTACTGAATGTTTTCAAGCTAATAGAAGTTATCATATCTCATCTGAATTAATTACTTTGGACATCTGTCACTGTAATAAAATAATTTAAGAGCCTTTTACGTGAGGATGGAAATATTGGTATTATTTTTTTTGTTTAATCACATAATACTCACAGTAACAGGTACATGAAAAAGAAGAAGAAGAAATATCCTTTATTGATCACAAACAGCCATACACTGTACAAAATAGTGAAATTATTTCTCTGAATTTGACCAATCCCTGAGGGAGCAGTGGACGGCCCCTTTGAACCTCCCGGGGAACTAGAGTTTCCGGATCTTGCTCATGGACCCTACGACATGACTGGAATGGCTACCTTCCGCTCTTCCGATTGAGAGACGGCCGCTCTACAATCTTAATGAGGCTGAGAATAAATTATTTTACATCTTACCTGTCCACAGGCACATAGGTGATGAAGATACACCTGATAAGTTGTTGAGCTGTTCTAAGTGTATTATGCGAAAAGGATCCAGGCAACATAAATCAGGGTTAAGTTATTAGTTAGCAGAATAAATAGCAATGGAGCGTGAAAGCCCAAGGTTTGTGGAGTCTTTCTGGGGTACTCATCTAAGCAGGCGATGGATGACGGCTCAGTGCTAGAGTAATTTCTCCCTTATGGGGGCAGGAATGAAGAAGCAAACACTCAGAGCCAACACAGCCTCAGGACGCAAGGACTTCCAGGTGGCTGGAGGTGAGACACAGTGATTGGATGCATGAGGCTGATGGTGATAGGTTAAACATGCAGGTGAGACACAGCGATTGGACGGATGAGGCTGATGGTGATAGGTTAAACATGCAGGTGAGACACAGCGATTGGACGCATGAGGCTGATGGTGATAGGTTAAACATGCAGGTGAGACACAGCGATTGGACGGATGAGGCTGATGGTGATAGGTTAAACATGCAGGTGAGACACAGTGATTGGATGCATGAGGCTGATGGTGATAGGTTAAACATGCAGGTGAGACACAGTGATTGGATGCATGAGGCTGATGGTGATAGGTTAAACATGCAGGTGAGACACAGTGATTGGATGCATGAGGCTGATGGTGATAGGTTAAACATGCAGGTGAGACACAGTGATTGGATGCATGAGGCTGATGGTGATAGGTTAAACATGCAGGTGAGACACAGTGATTGGATGCATGAGGCTGATGGTGATAGGTTAAACATGCAGGTGAGACACAGTGATTGAGGCTGCAGGAATGAGTGCCTCTGATATAAATTGTTGTCCAGATAATGAAGCCGATGATTGAGACTGAGCGTGTGCGATAGGTGAGTGTGATAGGTGAGTGTGATAGGTGAGTGTAATAGGTGAGTGTGATAGGTAAGTGCGATAGGTGAGTGCGATAGGTGAGTGCGATAGGTGAGTGCGATAGGTGAGTGCGATAGGTGAGTGCGATAGGTGAGTGCGATAGGTTAGTGCGATAGGTGAGTGCGATAGGTTAGTGCGATAGGTGAGTGCGATAGGTGAGTGCGATAGGTGAGTGCGATAGGTGAGTGCGATAGGTGAGTGCGATAGGTTAGTGCGATAGGTGAGTGCGATAGGTGAGTGCGATAGGTGAGTGCGATAGGTGAGTGCGATAGGTGAGTGCGATAGGTGAGAGCGATAGGTGAGTGTGATAGGTGAGTGTGATAGGTGAGTGTGATAGGTGAGAGTGATAGGTGAGTGTGATAGGTGAGTGTGATAGGTGAGTGTGATAGGTGAGAGTGATAGGTGAGTGTGATAGGTGAGTGTGATAGGTGAGGAGAATAGAGTGGAATGAGCGTACAAGTAGATCGTCTTCCTGACCGAACTTTTCATAGATCTCACTTTCATAGAAGCATTTGTAAGAGGCTCAGTAACTTTGTCCGGAACAGAAAACGATATTTTTGAATTGTAATGAATGAAAAGGAAAAATCAAGCCATTATGGTTTACCTCCTGGATATATTATGGGACAATTATATTTTTTCTGTGTAAATGATCAGCAGTTTCTAACACCACTGTCCCAACTTATTCATCTTCGAGAATCAAAGACTCTCAGCAAATATGTGAATCAAGATCTTCTCAATTACTCAGTATAATGTCCAACAAAAAATGTATCATAATAAATATAGAAATATTAGAAATAAAACTGGTTCCAGACTCTCGGACACTGATTATATTCAGGTTGCACATGAGAACAAATTGTTATGTCAGAAGAGTTGATGGTGTTCTGCTTCGAAAGAGCTGCAGTCTCGTTTCATAAATTCTAATAAAACAATCCAGTAGAAAATACAGTTCAAATGGGATGATGTTTTTCTTTTTCACTTTGAGCTGAGACTAGACCCCAAGCTGTCCACTGTTTAATTAACTCTCACAGACTCGACAGGAGGAGATGACAAAATCTTCAAAGAATATGACCACTGCTTTGTGAAACATCAAATCCTGCTCCAGATCCTGTTGTGCAGAGTTTGCTCACAGTTGACCTCACCTTCTGTTGGCGCATCCTGTTGGGAGACACGGCGGGCTCTGACAAAGAGGATTTCCCTCCAGGAGAACTCTGAACCATCAGTGGGAGATGATGCTGTCATCATGTGTCTGATCTGTTACTTAAAGAATCCTGAGCCTGCAGAAGATCTACTCAGACATTTGTTGTGATTTTTCCGATGTTTAGCTCGATGATTTCATCTGAAGTGACATCCTTTCATTTTACTCGCAAACATCAATTTGTCTTTTTCTCACAGAAAAATATTTTCTAGGTACAGAACGATACATTCCCTAAAACTAGCAGCAAGAACAAATCCCTTTAAAGCCCCCAACCCCTTGCGTTGTACAAACACTCCCCTTGATTGAACTCCTTAGATAAAATGTGAAAAGTCATTTCCACGGTATTTTGTTACAAAATAAAAGCTAACATATGAAATTTTAGATACAAAATACGTGTAAAATTTGATATGCACAAGATACAGCTTTTTGGGGGGTAGAAAAAGCTCCCCCTAGTGTCAGAAATAAACAATAAACCTCTCTTTAAATCAATCCAGTTCTTCGTCACACTAAAGTCTGTGGGGGTCTAAAGTTTAAAAAATTATCAATTACATAGTTTTTGAAGAATGTCTGGAAAACTGTGTTTTTTTCATAATACAGTCCCCCTAGTGAGTTAAATATGTAGTATTCAAGTAAAACATGATGTGTACAAGATAAATGTCTTTGAGTCAATTCATATGCACCAACTTTAAGAATTTATGGCCTGACAAGTTAACAAATAAAGCACCCCCTATGGTCAGAAATATACAACCCACCATTCCCAAAATATTTCCATTTCTTCCTTGTACTTAAAGTCTATTCAGGCAAAAATTTTGAAATAATCCATGAAATACTTTCTGAGTTATCCGAATTAACACGAAGCATATGCGGCGGCGACCTCAACTTTTAGGGGATATAATAATGTAGTGCTGCGTTTGTCGCAGTCATGGGTCATCGGGGTGAAGAGAGGTGGACTCAGGACACAATCTTGTGGAAAGCAGTGCTCGGCGAGATGGTAGCTGAGTAGCGACTCTGGTCTGTCAGTAAAAGCGTCCAATACCCAGTTGGGTATTGGACTCAGAGAGAGGGGGACCTGCCTGCATACAAGTAACTCCTGCATACAGAACCAGAACCAGAACAAAAAAGAAGATCTATGGAGGAGGTGTGATCCTTTTTCACAGCTCTGTGTATCTGCGTCATTATGCCTCCCGTCTGGTGATAAGGTTCCGTCTCTCCCAGTCTTGTAAAGGCATATCTCCGGTAAGAATCGAAGGAATTTCTTTAGATTTTGCAGAAACATTCCCTTCGACTCAAAGACGAAATGATTAGAATGTAGTGGTCAAAGGTCACCTCGTTAAAAAGATTTTTTTCCCCTGCATCTCAAGAATTCATTCCCTAATTTTGCTAAAAGCTTCACACAAAGATTTAATGGCTTACAATGATTAAAGATAAACTCTACCCTAAAACACAAAGAGTGTTTGAGAAGTTCAGTGTTTTAGCCCAATCAAAGACCCTCTGTTTTACCTGAAAAGATCCGCCTCTTAGTGTTGTCGCTATACTGCCATGTTTTTCATAGATATTGGGATGCATTATTTATTTATTTTATTCTCATGCTGTGTTCACACCAAACAGGTTTTTGTATTTTTTTTGGACAGCAGTTAAGAGTCAATACAAATTTGGAGTTGGATGACTAAAAATTCACAAGATGAAAAATTACGACATTGAAGCCTGTCAGGTTTGAGATTCTGAAAAAATCACATGTCCTAGAGTCATGGACCGGATTACTGTTTCTTTATGAGGACACCCAGAAGTGTCACATGATTGACTCAGGTAAACTCAAATGATCCTGTGATTTAATTCACAGTTGTACAGTCATCATGTTCTGCATAAATAATGTTCTGATCTTTTTACTTATTTTATCGTCGTCTTATTGCCACCAGATGTACATCCATGGTTCCCTGCTGGAGACACAGAACATTGCTCGCTCCAGGTTCATCCAGTGAAGGTTGTGTTCACTGGATGTGGGGTGAACCATGAGATGGAGAGGCAGGGGCCAGGCTTTTGTAAGGCAAAGATCTTAGTTTACTCATTAATCTACATTCCAAACTTGAACTATGGTTGTGAACTCTGGGTAGAGACTGAAAGAACGAAAGAATTATGAGCTTCCTGCTTTGGATAGTTGGCCTCACACACACTAGATAGGATGACGAACTAAGTCTTCCTGAGTACAATCACAAATTAGCCCGTTGAGGTGATTTCCGGACACTTTCGGTTGGAGGTTATCCAGCCAACTGTGAAGAGACGGAAAGGGCCTACGTGTCTCATGTGGCGAGGGAACATATAGGAGAAGAAACTGAGAGCCTTGCCGGGAAGAAGGACGTTTGAAATACACTTGCCTGACCTTCTGCCACCACAACCTGTTCTCAGATGGAAAAACTCTCTATCAGGCCCCACATATATTATACGATTCTGAATGGACCGGAATGTAAAGCCAAACCAAACCGAAGCATGAATCAATCTGCTGTGAGCTGGTTATTCTGGTAAGGTCTGTAATCCGCCATCTTTGTCCATCAATTAAGAAATGTGTTGGCATCACGGGTGAAATGGTTGAGTAATGCTGATGATGTCATTGATGCAACCCATAGTTTACAAATCACAACAAAATCATCAATCATCTTCCAGATGTCTCCCTCATTCGATTAACACACCGTCCATATGGCTCACTGTAGTACATCACTCAACAGAATATGGCAGCCGCGGCCGGCCCCGCCCTCACTGAGACAGGCGTTAATGGAGAACACGCAGTAACACTTGACTCCTCAGATTTTACACCTCGAATGAATCTGTGGATGTTGTTACGGTGCCAATGCTGACATCCTCAGCACCACTGGATGTCAGACACAAATAAATCTTAATCACGTCAAAGTGTTGGAAATGCATTTTGACATTTGCTTCATTTTTTTTTAATTTTTTTTTTTATGAGAATCCAATTTAGCATTTCCTGTAAAGGGAAGCTCCTAGCGACTGAGCATAGCCAGATCCTGCAGGACTCTAAAGGCAGCAGCAGGTTATGATAATCTCACATACAATAAAACTGCTACTGTGAGCCTTATAACACGAGCAGGCTTCTCTTCTCCCTCTCTGCATATCAAAAACACAAGCGTTTATACACCGCACTACATCTCATCTCGCATCTGACGACTCGTCCGACCATTATGGCTCTGAAAACCATCTTAGAAATCATGCAAAAATTAATTAAGAGATTCCACGCAGCAGATATGAGCTGTCTGCACTAATTATGGGAGTTTTGTGAATGCATTCAGCCGTGTTTCAAGTTCACTCACGGCGCTGTTCGCTTTTTATAACGTTTCTTTTATGTCTGTCAGACCAGATGCATTAGTCTGCTCTCATTTAGATTCAGGTCCAACGCTCAACAAATGATACAATCAAACGTTTGAAGTAGGTGAATATCATTTATTCCGTTTGCTTTACTGTTCTCTGACAGAGAGGTCTTTATTTCAATTCAGGGATTTATATCTTTTCATTTCAATGTTCCCACCAAGAAAAGAAAAATTATTTATTTGCATATTTTTTATATATTTTTTGACATTATTACTTATGAATTGAATTGAATTTACCATTAAATGACAAAATTGTTTCGGTCAAGCATGTTTTAAAGGTATCCAATTATATCATTATAAAATTTTGTAGATTTTTATGGGAAATACTAAGATTATAACATTAGCTCAACCCTTTGGTAAATCATGTTTTTAGAAAACTATTTGATCCTTCATAGACTATTTTGGTCATATCAAGTTACATTATTCTGTTAAGTAAGTCCGCACATGCTTTAAAATAGCCCCAAAAAATCCCAGTGGGCCCCTTTATTCTGAGGTAATAGCTGTACATACTGCTATTGGGTTATATTGTAGACAGGTTCTGTCACATTTTCATCTAAAAACAGTGATTCAAAATGGCACTGCAAAAACATCCATATCAAAAAAAGAAGGTAAAACTGTCTTGAAAATAGCACAAAACATCTGCCAAATGGGGTTAGAAAATTTTGCTCGGGTAGAATTCTTAAAACAAGAATAAATATCTAACCACTGAAACACAGTAATGGAATTTTTACCCTTTTGAAATCCAGCTCAGCTGTTTGGTTGAGCACTCTTTGATTCACTATTCCGTATAAAAAAAATGCGACTGAACCCATCAATAATATGAGCAAGTGACAGCATGCATATGCTAAAGAGTAAGGGGCCAAGGGTGGAGCCCCGCTGGACACCACAGGTAAAGGGGGCCTTAGGAGGAGGCATTAATCATTTTTCATAATTGAGATAGTCCTGTTTTTTAAGTAGGATTCTATATGGCATATTAAAGCATATGGGGACTTAATAAACAGTATCATGAAACTTTATATAACCAAAAAAGGTCTAATAAATCCTAAATAGTTAAACATATTTTATCAAAAGGCTGAGCTAATCTTATTAAAACTGACTATTTTCATAAATAAGTCTGATTTTTTTTTCACTGTTGAAAAACCTACTTGACCAAACATATCTTCATTCTATCGTACATTTAGACTGTCCAAGATATTCAAATTAATAAATACCCTAAGAACTGAAATATGCATAGTAAGTAATGGTAAGTATAATATTTTTTTGAGAGGACATTAAAAGCTTAAAATGACCACAAATGCTTAAATCTAATAACAATAATAATAATAATAATTCAGGTTCTTGCTCAAGGACCCTAAGATCTGTAGACTGGGGCTGATGGGATGAAGGCTCAAGTCTTCAGCGGTTATGATTATGGTTATAAATTATGATTATTGTAAATTATTATTTACCTTCACCTTTACCTTCACCATTCTCTTTCTCAGAAAGAGATCAATGCAACTCGTATCACGTGCGTGTTGCATAAAGTTTGGATTTTTGTATGAGCCATTAAAAAATCAAAACTTTATGCAACACGCACATGATACACAAATGAACGATAAAACGTTGTTGACAGCTATTCAAGCTGAGTGGCCTGTCAAAGTCTGTCAAAGCCCAGGGAACATTCAAGAGCAACCACTTGGAGGCGCACAGATGGTAACTACAAGAGCTGACAGAGAGAAGAGTACTGAGGTATGCTGGGAGTTTACCCAGCAGAGCTTTATAGACGAACTTAAACCAGTGTTGTTGATGGCGGTCATAATCATTATTCACCAGTCACCAGTTTGGAACATTTGTAGAGTTTCCGTGCTTTGGTGATTGGCGTTGTTAACTGACAGAGCCAGACATTCACACTTCCTGTTCATTTTTACAGATAACACATGTGTGTTAAACCCAGTGTATATCTCCTTTCAGTATATGTGTACGGCCTGTAGATGAGGCCCATAGGGATTCTTCTGCAGGTGTGGTCCCTCCGTGGTGTCGCCCACTGACTACTGATGCTGTACTCCAGCATGTGATTTCTTGAGGCGGTGTCAGAGGTCAAATAAGTGATAATAATCAGCCTGTGACGCTGTGGCTCTCAGCTAACTTACACGGTTAAGGTTACAGTTTATTTTAACCTGTTCTGCTCACTTGTTATTTTAAGTTAAACCTTACAATAAACTTCAAATAGCTCCACAACTACCAGGTGTTTCTGCAATACATTGGAGTGTATGGACCGGTGAGATCTAAATAACAATAAAATGATTATATTATTATTAATAATAATATTAATAATTATTATATTAATAATACAATCACATTCTACCCGTTCCTGAGGAATCTATGATCAAACACAAAAAATACCAATATTTCTAACCACATCTGATTTTATTTGGTTACTTTACACTAACACCATGAATCAAAACAAGTTAGTCAATTTGCACAGAAACTTTTTGATAACTACCGCAACAAATTTGTTAGAAATACCACAAACGTTGTGTTATATAACAAAGTTTCTGTGGAACAGTTAGATAGCAATGGACCTAAAATGTGACAAAATGAGACGTTCACCCCAGAGAAATTTTGTCTGCAAAATACTATTTATGTCTACTGGAGGGAGTTATGTGCGCATACTTAAACCTAGAGGTATAGAAGTATAGAATTAATAAATAGTTTATATCAAAATTTAGCATTTTAAACTTTTAAAACAAAATACAAAAAGCCCAATTTCAGACTATATTGACCACCAGTTCATTATAATATCACAAAATATTGATGTTTGATGTACGACTTCAAACGTCTTTGTTGTTTTTTATTCTATTTATCTCTATTTATCCTCCCTCCCCCTTTGGGTCTTTTCATTTGTTGGGGGGGGCTCCCCACACCTGATCTCATTCTCATCTCCCCACACCGGATCTCAGTCTCATCTCCCCACACCTGATCTCATTCTCATCTACCCACACCTGATCTCATTCTCATCTCCCCACACCTGATCTCAGTCTCATCTCCCCACACCGGATCTCATTCTCAGTATATCAGGGCGTATCCACCCCCGCTCTCCTGCAGCTCAGCAAGAGTGACCAAAGAGTGACCAGATCACTCTTTTCCCTTTCTTTAATATTGCTTGTTTGTTAGTTTTCTTTTTGTCTTGTTTCTTTTTTTCGACATTTTCTTCAATCTTTCATAACATAGTTAATTAACCTCGCTAAATGAATATCAGGAATATTTAATTACTTGGTATCTATAAGTGCGACTTTAGTGGATCCAAATAAAAAATATGGATCGCCCAGATTTAAATGTGCTTTCTGATTGGTGAATCTTTTCCTCACTATTTTAACAAATAAGGGCTGGAGAACTGCAGCCACCATCAATGGTTCATGGTTCCAGGGCTAGAAGAGTTAGTTAGAATTATAGTTTATTTATTTTATTTGAATATCCTGTTCAACTGTTTTTTTATCAGGAAAAGTGCGTTTCATCAAAAGAGTGAGCTAATCTAACAAAAATTGACTATTGTTAGGGAAATACAAAGTGTCACGAAGAAACAATTTCACAAGTCTGACTGTTTACTGATTACTGCTTAAAAACATGATTGAACAAATAATTTATCATTCATCATCAAGGAAATGTGTCTGAGATATTAAATCAGAAAATGTCCCAAGGAAATAAAGACATATTTTTCAATATTTGTTTTCTTGATGAAGACATGATGCTGGCATCACATAGAAGATCTAGATCATAGCTTTAGTTCTTATTGGTTTAAATAATAGAGATTAACAGTTTCTGATATATATTCAGAATCGTTCCGTAACCCTCTAGTTGAGTTTCCACCTCAGGAGATCCAGGATGAATCGCTCGATACACAACGAAGCTACTCTTCACCTTCCATCTGAATCACTGGTGGATCTTCTCTCGTATCGGCCTGAACGGCCGATGTGTGCGTCTCATTGTCGATTGAGTGTTGTCTGGTGGGTACTTGAAAATGCATTAACCTACAAACCAGGGGGAATAAGCCGAAGAGGTTCCATGTGAAACCAGTGAACCCATTAAAAGGCCTGATCAGAGTGCTCTGTTTATGAGTGTCTCCACTTCATCCTAATGTAGCTTTTAGATGATGCTAATAGATCACAGGCCATTGTGATCAGGCAAGGTAATGGACCTTTGTCACAGCTTGCTGAGTATGGCTTCAGGGCCACACACACACACACACACACACACACACACACTCACACAATCACTTATGCACAACCACTGAAACACACCTGAACACAACACACACATAAACATGTACACGCACAGACACAGAGCCAAACAATGACCCTAATTAATAGCTATTAGTCCTCGCTCAAACACTCTCCCAAAATGTGCAAATGGAACAATAAATACAGCTCTTAAACATGGCTTCACAAGTGAGCTGAAACAATCTCTACAAATCATTATTAAACAACCGCCCCCACACCATTTGTCATTATTACTCTGTGATGCGTGGAAAAGCAGATAACGCTAGCTCAAACCTGGCACACAGCTCCGCTCATCAAACTTTAAAGAGAGAATGAAACATCTCTCAAAGTCCAAACGCAAACTCTGAGCCGAACGGGAGTCAGTTTAGTCTCCCCCTCTGATGGAGAACAGGTGTATTTATTCACTTACTACACGGACACAGCCAGCAGTCAGTTCACAGAAAGAGAGCATAAACACAAGAGGATGCAGTATTAAACGTCCCATTCTTTCTTTAAGCTCTAACCTATTTCTAGTATTTTTCAAGTCGAATGATTTTTTATGTGTATAGGATCAAATATTAACAAACGTTACCTCAAGCGTTTTCAAAAAAGAGCATGTCTATGTAAACCACATTGTTGTGATTATTATTTGACTTATTGTTTTATTTTATATATTATCATTTTAATATTGTGATTATATATTATTAATATTAATACTATATATTAAATGTTGTACTGAAATGTATGCCTACATTCAAATATAATATTTTAATAATAATAGCGTGTAAATATCCTAGTATATGTGCAGTTCATTAAAATAACTAATGGAACACTGAAAATAGAGAGAAAAAATCTAATAAATAAAAAATATTGAATAAAAATAAATAAATCATTGTCTACGATTTTCATCTGCTGAATGGACTGATCTTAAGTTTTTAATATTAATGTTAATGTGAATATATATATAGGATGTAGTTCAGTCTGATATAAAATTGGGTTTAAGTTGTCGATGAGGAGTCGCGTGAGTATTTAAAATTATTATTATTATTATTATTTGTTATTATTATTATTTTTAATTATTATTATGTTTCAAAAAGCCCTAAAAAAGAAAATCTCTCAAATGTAGTTTTAAAAAATATCAACATATATGAAATTTTGTAATATGGAAATAATATATAATACAACATAAATATCATAGCATGTGTGCATTTCATTAAAATATCTAAAGGAAAACTGAAAATACGGAAAGAAATTAATATAAAATAATCTGCTGAATGGACTGCTATTGTTTGAGTTATAATGTTTCCTATCTATTCAGTTTACTTTCATTCATTTGATTTTATGTAAATGTAGCAGTAGTATGTTCAATCTAATATAATATTGGGTTTAGATTGTTAATAAGTATTCACATGATTATCTAAAGGGATCATAATATAAATTAGGGGACTTTAAAATGCATTGAATGAATTATCTTGTTTTTTCTACTTTAGTCACTTTAGAGTCATGCGGATCACATTGTTCACAAGAATTTGTGATATTCTTTTAGTCTTGGAATGATTGTTGATCAATTTAATAAATAATCAAATTCAAAATTAGTTAAATATTAATGCCCTGAAACTGAGGCAAATATTTGACCATTGTAAGATGTTTAATGAAAACACTAAATACTTGCCTGGGGGTAAATATGTCAGAGAGAGAGAGCCGGTGTGGGGACTTGATTATTATAAATTTGTCAAATGTAAGGAATATTGAAGTCCTCCGTCTTTGATTGGTAAATTGTTGTAAATAATAGCTGCTGAGCTTCAGTGTGTGTTGAACTCTAATCTGTCCTCCATCAGTGAGCCGAGCATCAGAGCATCACTGGTGACAAACAGCTTATGTTTTTTATCCCACAGAGAGAGAGCGAGAGAAAGAGAGAGGGAGCAGTGATCGGAGTGATAATAGAGGACATAAAAAAAATAATGATTAGCCTACTATGTAAATGGCAATTAAAGGACACTAAGTGCTGCAGGCGCTGTCCTTGCGTTTCACAGTGTGTTTTGATAGGAACCCACCCAGCTGCTGAGAGCGTCTGGCCTTTGACACTCATTTGTCCAAATGAGGCGGAGGGGGGAGGAAATCACTACATACTAAATCAATTAAGAGTAACAAAAAACAAATTGATCATGGTGATTAGTCCACTAACCATATCTAACCTTTAAATATGTGGGGGAAGTGAGAAACAGATACATGAAATGCAATAAAAAGATAATTTCATTCAGCACTAACAAAAACCTTTGAGGCCTTTGAGGCCTGAGCGAAACTCTGATGGACGATGGGAACGGTCAACAGAGTGCTGATGTGTGCCGCTGAAGACGAGCGTCATTACCCAGTCGTCTGGATTTACCTCCTCAAAGAGTCTCAGCAGAAGGGAAAATAAAGGGATTTGCATTGGTGCTTGCTGCCACCTAGTGTTTAGAGTTCACATGCAAAACCAGAGCGATAAAGAATGAAACATCATGGCTTTGATTCCAAGTTGGCCGAATGGAGTAGAAGAAAACCTGGAGAAAGTCTGGTGGCTCCTTTCCCTTACTATCTACTGGCCCCAGTTTTTAATAATAATAATAATAATAATACATTTAATTTATAATGCACTTTACATTTGGATCAAATCTCAAAGTGCTACAAGGCAAAAGCAGATAAAAGCATCAATAAAAAAATAAAAATAAAATAATAACTATACAAAAACGTGACCAAAAGCATTAATGTTAATTACAGTTATAGGTTCTGCTAAAAAGGAAAGTTTTAAGTCCTTTTTTAAATGTGTCAGTCATCTGTGGAGCCCTGAGATGGTCAGGGAGGGCATTGCACAGACGAGGGGCAGCAGAACAGAAGGCCCGATCTCCCATGGTGCCTGTCAATCTCTCCAACCTTCCATGAAGGCACGGCACACACGGATCTGGTGACGGGACAGAACCTTGTAGTTTGCTTGACTATTCAAAGTGCTTCACAAGAGCATGAGCCAGCATCCACCCAACATTCATGCAGGGGTGGGGGAGGCGTCCATGGAACGTTCCATCTGCTCTACAGGAGCGGTGACCATTCACACTATCACTCACACACCGGTGGAACAACCGTCAGGAGCAACTTCGGGTACCGTATCTGGATCAAGGTCATTTCCACGGGAAGACTGCAGGGGCAAGGGGTCAAAGCACCAACCTTCAAATGAGGGGACGACAGCTCCACCTCCTGAGCCACAGATCGGCTGTCAGAGCAAACTGACATGAACATCGAGTCCAAACGTGCCTTAATGTGTATAAAAAGGAAATAAGGACCCAGCCACAAGATAGATAAGTAGATGTAAGCTTAGATTTAACATTTAATAATTAGAATTCACATTGACGTTTTATTAAATGCATTCTTGCAAGAATAATAAATATGACAAAGTTCCTAAATGTAATAGAGATTAAAAAAAATTGACTTTAAATAAGCTTCAGCATTACTTTTTGAACATTGGCAGAATGTTACTGTTAATTGCAGCATGTATAATAATAATAATAATAATAATAACATTTTATTTTCTACAGCACCATTAAAAACAATGTTTTCTAAGTGCTTTGAAGACGAGGAAAAACAACGTGACAAGAGAAGAACGACTGGACGAAACAAATGTAAAAATATTCATAAACAAGAAAACGGAGATGAGATATCAAACAAACAATCAATAGAAAAAACAAAAAAGGTACGTATCACAGATGGGCAATAAAGATTTCCATTCAAGGCTAAGTTTAACTCAAAAACAATGAAGACTTGAAAACGATAAAAGAAGTAAACAATAAGAAAATAAGACCAATAGAAGAGAATAAAAGACAGGAATGAAAAATGTATGATGACATCACCATCATAACATAAAAACAATAAGTCAAGGGAGTGAAACAATGGAGGCAAGTGTCCCACACGGTGTCTGGAAGCAAAAAGAAAAAGAAAAGGATTGAAAAGATGACATCATACACTGAAAATTTTTTACTTACATCTGACCTCAAAAAGAGTGAAATTTGTTACACTTTTACTTTTTGATGATTTGGGTGATGAATTTTGTTTTAATTTATGATTTTTTAAAAATGCATTGACGGAAATTTAAAAGATTAATTGTTACAAAGGCCGTACACCATTTTTAACTTTGTTACAAACTATTTTTTTTCCACTTTGGAAAATCCAAATGTTTAGTATTCTATCCAATTATATATTTTTTAACTTTAGAATAAACTAATTAAATTTGATGAAATTTTATTTCAAGCATATCAAACAGTATCAAACATCTGATTCTATGCAAACTACAATTATTAAATCAACATTCATCAATATATTTTCCTCAGTCACTAGCCAGAATGTGATATCCCTCTATCATCCATCCAACCACTGCGACTAGTTTTCCTGTTCAGGGTTGTGGGACGTCCTAAAATCCACCAAATGACTTAACTGCCATTTCTTCATATGAGGAATGTCAGCAGGAAACACTGAGAACAGAAGCCACTGACTTTATAAATCGGGATGGGAGAATTCACACTGTCCAAAAGTATGCTGGGAAATCCCACCTACCCAACCTATCATCCCAACCAGCTACAATCAAGTTAAATGAATTTAGACTTAATAACAGAGAGTGAACGTAATAAATTTAAGTTGTATTGTATTAATTGATTGAATACAACAATTCTTTTTAAGTTCCTCAACAATTCTCTTTTTATAGTGTAAAGAAAGAGTGGCAGTCCCTCCTGTAACTAATCATGAATGTGCATAGACAAACACCTACACTGTAAAACACCCCACTCTAAAGATAATCATCTCTGTAACCTAATATTATATTTTACCTATTCAACATGCACCTACACAACATTCATCTGCGGTGCTTAAAAGGATACACTCGTAAAATAGAATGGTTTGATGAACTCAGAAAGTATTTACATTTCATTAAATTATTATATTTCATTCACTTTAATTAACAAGATACACTTTATTTACGTTACTAGTTGTATTTATATCTTTAAGTGCTTTGACAATCTTCTTATTAAATCACTTTATATAAAAAAACTTTTTTTCATGATATTACCTTTGAAGAAAAACTAAAAGATAAAACGGTAAATAAACATTCGCTGCTGATGAACGATTTGGACATTACTTTATTCCTGCAGTATTTTAAGACAAATATTTTACACACAAAAAAAAAAGGTCTTCCATTGGTGACCCTATGATTGATTATCTAAAACGTTAATTAATAAGTTAGACTGAAAACTTCTTGGGAAGTCGTTTCTTTAAGTTTCTTTTCACTCTGCATGATTAGACCCCAAAGCAGGAAAAACTGAAATTCCACTTTGGAAATTCTCCAAATCTGTTTCAGGATGAAGTTCTTCCAACTTAAATTTTAAGATCCGTAACACTTCATTTTATTGTGTGCAACCAGTGAAGAAGTTGCTTTTAGTACAGTGTAGAAACAGCACTATTGAATACCTCGACAACATCAACCCCCTAGCAGAAAGAGACGCCACAAACATTTTCTGATAACGTTTGAGCATTAAGACTTTGTGTTATATATACCTGTGGGTGGGGCTAGTTTGAAATCTTGTTCTGTGTGATAATAGTACTCATTATTAGTTTAAATATTGAAACCAAACCTTCGTGAGAGAGGAAGTTGGGTTTTTTTGTTTATATTTATTGTTTTATGGTGTCTGTTTCTCAACCCTCTCCGCTCCTCAGCCTCGGACCGAACCTCGGACGTGACCTGCGGGTGAGAGAGGAAAGCGGTCTTTGTTCCCAGCAGTGAGGAGCAATGATGAAGAGGCCTGAGCTCCTCTCTGATGCTCTCAGTGTGAAGCGGAGCAGCAATCTGGGTGTGAAGTCACACTTCATTTTATTTCTCCGTGCGTTAAGATCTGGCCCGTTATCTGATGGAACTGAACAACCATTACTAAGCGAATAAAGCTCCTTTGAGTGCTGGCTAACAAAAATCCACTACGTCCCCTTCTTTGTCCGCCGTTTTGAATTCACTGGCCCCGACTCGACATGATGATAGGAAGAATCTGGCCAAGTGAGATTGACAGTTAATTTCAGAAATCAATATTTACAATTTACTTCTTTCAAAGTTCATTTTGAGAGAGGGCTCCATATTATCCACCTCCCAAATAAGCTGATCATATCTCAGCCGGCCGTGGAATGAGTTTCCTCCCCAAATCGTGTCGTTTTCTCCCCCTCTATCCCTCACAGAAATCAATGTCTGCGTTTGTGCGCTTTAATCTGCCCTCTGATGACAGTAAATCTTTATCTGTTTGTGGGTGAGCAGCAGTGAGCGGCTGACACCATTTCCCATCAGAACAAAGAGTCGGGCCTGTGTGGACTCTGGGAGATACATGGAGCTCTAATGTGGCTGGACATGTTTCAGCGGGGACATTAATCAGAGAAGGTGACAGCCGGACCTGCTGTGGTCTCCGAGGGCCCAGAAGAACCCACCTTTTCAGAAAACTGAGGAGTATGGTGCTGCGAGATTGAGATCAAACCTCAGCTCCTGCTATCTTAAATATATATATATATATATGTATAACATACCATATATATGTCCAACATACCGGAACTAACCCAGACGGAATTAAAATTTTATTGAAAGTTCCTTATGCAGCTTTATCCTTTTTTTTTCAGCAGGTCAGTTCAATGTTGTAGTATATTTAATAACTTGTCCTATGTTACATTTTAACATAAATTGATAGATAGGGCAGTATTTCAAAAAATATATAATAAATGCATACATTTATATTGAATATAGATATATACACACAAACAGAAAACACACACACACACACACACACACACACACATAATATATGCATCCATAATAGACCAAAATAAAATATATAATATAATATAATATAATAAAATGATTAGAAAAGAATAATTTCTAATCGATCATTTTGATCATATGTCACTCTATTGGTTGATCTTTATTTATTCCTGCATATTCCAGGGTAAATTTTCACTTAAATTAACCCAAACTAGTGGACGATCAGTAAGTATGTTTTAAAAAGAGACTGGACTTCATGGTTTCCCAGTTTTCTCTCTTGCCTTGTAAAGCAGCAAATTTTGAGATAAAATATGTTAATCACATTTTTAAATGTAGTGTTCCAGTTAAATATAGATAACGTATTTTATCTATTGATATTTACAGTAAACGGGGATTAAATTAAGCCAAATGTCTTCAATAAAAGAAACCACTAAAAAGAGAGACGGGAAAATAAGAAGCAGAAAAAAACAATCAAACAAAACGAGAATCAAACAATCGTCAGCAGAAAAACTGTTAGTCGGTCCTGAAGCCCGCAGTGAAGGGATGATTCACAGTGAAGTGATGATTCTGCTGAATATTTATTATTCAGCAGATTTATGACCCCTCCCCCCAAAAACCAAACCAAAGCAGGCTGTAGCTTCAGTCACCGGGCGCCACAGGGAATTATGGGCCACTAAACTATTGTTAAACAGCTCTTAGATTGATGGATGGAGAAGCCCAGAACCTTAACGCAATCAATTCATATCTCATTAGTGTGTATTATTTATGACACTCTCACTGGGGGGGAGGCTGGAGGTCTCCAGGGAGGTATAGAGACACCTCAGCTGCCACCCAGAGAAATTAGGAGTGGGAGAGAGGTTAAGAGGAAAGAGTCTTGATTAGCATAGAACATCTAGAAACCAATATCCCATAATCAGGGTTTATTTACCTGACAGACAGGAATATCCACCAAACCTTCACCATAATCTTCATCATCATCATAATCAATATAAAAAGAAAGAAAGAAAGAAAGAAAGAAAGAAAGAAAGAAAGAAAGAAAGAAAGAAAGAAAGAAAGAAAGAAAGAAAGAAAGAAAGAAAGAAAGAAAGAAAGGAAGAAGGAAGAAAGAAGAAAGAAGAAAGAAAGAAAAAGAAAGAAAGAAAGAAAGAAAGAAAGAAAGAAAAAGAAGAAAGAAGTCAATCCATGTGTTAGATCGACCTCTGCTGTTCTTTTGACGTCATGAAGGAAATCAAACTGCGGTGGAGATGTCAATATCCAAAATACTACCAAGCGACATTAATAACTGGCTGCTTGTCGAGACACAACCAGCCGTCATTAATAGCATCAGTGCAAACATTAAACCCACCTGCCTTATATTCTGTAGGTTTGCCGCCAAACAGCTCAATGATGCACTGTGTCCCGACAGCTTTCTCTCAGAACAGGTTTTTTCTGTCATTCCTTCTACAGTAGCTCTTCTGTGGTATCAAACAACACAACTTGGCCTCCTCTTCCACCAGTGACCTCTGGGTGCCCATGACCCCCACCCCCTCAACAGTTCACCAAGTCATTCCTTAGACCACTTTTGGTAGGTGCTCACCTCCGCACCTACCAAAAAAGTTACAGAAAAAGCTCTGGCTCCAGAAAAAGTTTAACCCTGAGTTGCTTGAATCATCTCTTGAGTTTCATTTGTGCATGAGGACAATCAAGTTTTCTTCAATGGAGCTCCAATGCAGTCGGAGAATCTTCAGCTGTTCCCTTTAAGAGTCGCACACAGCGGATCGCCTGTTTTTACCTCCCTCTTTCCTCTGTATTTTCATCGGTCACACCAACCCACTTCCTCTCCCCTCTCACCCCATCCACACACCTCCTCCATTGTAATATGATAATAAATGCTATCTGATTCGACTTCTCAGTATTTGGGTTAACATGGACCTTTTTTTAAATTTCAGATTAATTATTCTGAAAGCATACTTCTGGACTGTAAACGTGATCTAATGGGCCGACATATCGAGAGGAAGAGCTTACTGATGAGTGCAATAGTTGATGAGTTCCGTCAGAAGGTGGGCGTCTGACATGAGATCAGGGCAGTTTTATTTCTGTTATTGTGATGTTTTTGGATTGTTGGAAAACAATCTGAGATATTGACTCAGGTTTACTTGTCAACTCCTGGAGACATGAGGGAGGGACGAAAAAGGCGTTCACAACAAAGCCTTGTCTGTACCCCAGAGGGGTTTTACTCTTAATACCGTTACAACATCATGACGTCAGCAAACATTAAGTGATTAGTGAGGCCACGTTGTTTGGTAAATTCACCAGAACATCAACGTCACTCAGTTCTAGAATGCTCAGGAACCCAGAGTGGGGCCAAGGTTCACCTTCAGACTCTGAGCAGTAAGCAGAGAGAATCCTTAGTGACAACTCTCTGTGTCCTTGAGTGGACCGGCCAGAGCCTTGACCGGAACCTGATGAAAAACAGGTGATGGAAAAATAATGAAATACTTTCCAAATGCGCTGTACACAAGCATCTCTACTGGTGAGATCGATCTCACGATCGATCAGACTATCGGGATTATATTTCCATCAAAGTCTGATTACTATACTGTACACCGGATGTAATTCTTTGGACCATGAAGGAAACATAATATTATATAATGTTGTTCATCTTTTTAAATACAACCAAATGAATCTGCAAACTGTTTACGATGAGTATGAGGAGTATGAGGAGTATGAGGAGTAAGGCTATTACTGTAGAATTTAGGAGGTAGAATTTTAATTTCCCCATCATCTACTTTGTCTTGGAAACCGGGTATTATATTTTGGGGTAACTTAGATATCTGTATTCAATATTTCTGCATTGTCATCACTTTGTTCACACTTAAAATATAAACATTTCAAGGTTTTACTGAGGGTACGTATCAAAATTGTAGATTTCTCTCAGCAAGACTTCCTGGTTGAGAAAAAACAGGGTTAGGGTTAGGGATCTATTGTCATTATATCCCTGAAAAGTCAGTGATATAATGGAATTGTAACTGCTGCCGCAAAGTCTGTATCCATTGTGTCCGCCACCGCAGCAGAAAAACCATTCTATTTTGTTTTTCAGTAAGTAGCCTGATTTGGGAATATCGGTTGTATATTTCATTATAACGGTCCAATTTAGTCAAACATTGGTGCACATGAACATACTAAAACAGATCTGTTTTGTTTATATCATATTTTACTCCATTTGGTCATATTTAACTCACTAAATATTGCTTTTTATTTTTTATTTTTTTTATTTTTTTTATTTTTTTACAAAAAACCCTTTTCTGGGGTTTTCGGGGTTTTCGGGGTTTTCGGGGTTTTTTTCCTTGCTATTTGAGTCGACAGTGTAGGTGGTATGTTGATTTTGGAATGTCTCAGACTGACTGCGTATGTTTGATTCGTATTCATTAACTGACATAGGAATTTTGAAAATGAATGTCTATTTGGTTTGAACACTGATTATATTATGCTTAATATTCATTAAAGTGTGATGAGTATTAGTTATTCTTATCAATTCCTCCGGCATGACCACGTCAAGGGCGCCAGTGGTCTGCAACCCACCAGACCCGACTGGAAACACACACCAAGGAGCCTGATATGCGCAAGAGTTTGTCTCAAAAAATGGCCTTATATTAATGCCCTCTGTGTGAATTTCTGTGCTCGACACACCTGTGTGCAGGTGAGTTGTTGCGCACACATATAGTCAAACTGTAACCGGGTAACATTGGCGCCGCTGTGCCGGTGTGTCACACGAGCAACGACTCGCGGCCGACGATGTACCAGTTTTACGCAGCATGGTACGATTATATAGGGGACCCCACTGTACTGTAAAGACCATCCTTTCACTGCACAATGGAGACTGATATTCACACTCAAATAACACACACACACACAAATAACAACATTTAGAATTGAACCGTCAGTGCAAATTTCTAACCATTAACAGTCTAAAACTGGGTTGTGGGCCGGGGCATCAGTAGATCTGAGGCTGGAGCTCACAGCCTATTTCTTTCAAACAACAACGATGAGGAGATATCTGGACAGACTAATTAACAATGAACACTAATTCAATCCGCCATAATTCCTTCTTCTATTTAAATTTACTAGGCTGTGTGATTGTCCATTCTGTGAGTGTTGAAGCGGTGACGGAGGAGTGGTCTACAGATAACGCCCTCTCAGGAGAACTGAAGCAGAAACAGACAGAACTCACTTCGGTCCTGCCTTCACAAAATGCATCTCCTGGCTCTGATCTGTGGGATCCTGCTACTCCCTAAGGGCAAGTTCTTTTCCTTTCATCTGCATATTTTTAATTATTCAACCATCAATCACTATCTGTGCATTTTCATTTATTGCACTCATGATCATTTAATGTCAAATATATGTCGACAGTGCTCACTTGCTGGTTGTCATTTTTTACCGGACTTCCACTTTTTCACTCACCTACTGCTTGTACACCAATAATTTGACTTCTTTTCTTTTCTGTCGTAGTTGAAAAACAAAAGAACAAACAAAAAGGCTTTGAACCCACTAATAATAATACTAATGCTAATAACATTAGGCTGTTAGTATTGTCTGAGAAGCGTTTCTGTACTGTCGGGGAAAAATGCTAATTGGCTCTCATACCTAAAAATTACTGGTGTGGTAGGTCAAGAGCGTCATGACCTACGACACCAAAAACTCTTATCTTCACACACACTTCTCAAAACCTTATTTTACAAACCTTGGAGTTAGACACAAATACCTATTTGCCCTACCCAGGGCTCTGGAAAGCTTCAAACACACACACACACACACACTCACACACGCTAACAAAAACCACACACTAACACGCACACACACACTAACAAAAACACACACACACGCTAACACACACACACACTAACACACACACACACACACACATATTAAACACACCCTACCTGTGTATAGAGACCATCTGTTCTGATCAAACTGTATCACCTTAAATTGCCTTTCCTTTATTATGTATACAGTACAATAGCTCTGCTTATGATTAAGAATATTAATTTGATTATGAATCAATGATCTTGTGTGATTGTGGTTATGATGTTAATCTTTTTGCCCACTGTTTTTTATATGTATATTTTAAAGAAACTTACGTTGGTGTTGGTGATGTTTTATCAGCCACTGCCTTGGAATGTTATGAGTGTTTGAGGCTGGGAAACTGCTCCGACACAGGAAACGATTGCCCTTCAAGTTTTCCCTGCGTTGCGAGGAATATTGCTTCCTATGCAGGTATGGTATTTTTAGATGCATTGTTTAATGCAGTAGGAAAAAGGGTTTCCCTGGCCCGGTTTACAGAGGTTTTCTTTTTTTCCAGGCGGTGAAGTTTCTCCATTGGACCTCACGTCTTGCATTTTGGCTGAACAGTGTGCTGAAGACACTGTCAACTTTGGAGTTACGAAAATCATAGTCACCAGAAAATGTTGCACTATCGATCTCTGCAGCAGTCAACCTGTTGCTGGTAACACCCCCAGAATCTCTGTTGGTATTTGGATGCTTACTTATGCTGTTTTTGTTGAACATTCACATTCAGTTTCCTGAGAGACTAGAATGATGCAAACCTCAGTAAGGTTGATCAAGCTTACACAATACACACTTTTGTTTTAGAAATTATTTCTGCAGCTTTTATGCAGTAAGGGAAAATGCTGATGAAGTCCATATAAAAAAAAAAATGATAATAGAAATAATCAATGCTGAAACAAAAGAGATAGCATTCAAACTGCTCTACCATGTAAAGGCTAAAAGGTTATCATTAGCTGCTTTTAACTTGTTTCTGATGCTGGAATGACTTTCAAAAAACGTGACAGATTTTATTTACATAAACCAAAAATCTATTTTTCATCAATGACAGAATGTGTTGGAACAGATATTGTAAAAAAAAAAAAAAGAAAACTCCAAATTCCAAGATGAGTCTGTTTGGGGGAAATAAGTGTATCTTGGCCACCATCGTCTGTGTGTGTGTTTGTGTGAGAGAGAAAGAGACAGAAACATTATTAAAGATGAATGTCTTATGTTACAGAGCCCATCAGCAACACTCCCAATGGTAGAATGTGCTATTACTGCAATGGACAAACGTGCACCGAGACTGTAAACTGTGAGGGTAACGAGGACCTCTGCATCTCCGCAACAGGTAGCAGGCTTCTGGCATTAAACATCAAACTGTGTTCCACATATTCCATGAGTGATTTTAGTGGATTTAGCAGATGTAATTTAGTGTAAGCTCACAATCCAGCATTTCTTTATTATCTCATTGGCTACAGGAGGTGGAAATGTGACGTTGAAGGGCTGTACCTCCAGAGAGGTGTGTTCAAACATGAACATTGAGCAGGTTGAAGAAGCAATGGAAGGAAAAATCAGCTGCTGTGAGGGTGATTACTGCAACAGTGCCGGCAGTACAACTGCTGGTCTCCCCCTCCTGCTGACACCACTTTTCCCTTTGGTCATCTTCTCTTAACTGGTGGCATTATTCTCAGAAGTTATGTTGTTTGTTTATATAACCATTGACTCATTGAGCTTATATCTCTTTTCCCTTTCAACTGACATGTGAGATGTTAGAAAGATCTAGCCGCCAAGGGAGTTAAAAGTGTAATTTAGTAGAGATTCCTCGTGGTCAACTGTCTCATGTTGTTCCTTTATTTAAAAAAACATTTTGTCCATATAGATAATAGTAAATATTGCATAGGACCACCTTTTTTCGCATTTTTCTGAAACAAAACAAGAAGAATGGGACACTGTTGTGCTGTGTGGACTGAGTGCTATTATTAACCTGGAATCTGCTATCAGAAACATTATGATTATTATTAGATATCGTTACGTAGAAAAAAAAAAAATTATAGGCAAATATAAATTGATATTTTATCATAAATTCCAACTTCTCTGAACAACGGCTGGTCAGTTTGGTGTTGCTGTTCATCAGACATGAATGCAGAGTGAAGACTAACGTAATAACAGACAGCAAAGAATGACGATAAAGACTGTCTCTGGAAAATCAGCTTCCTTGAATATCCAGTATGAGGAGATACAGAAAAGGAAATAATGATTGAATGAATGAATCAGCATCAATAAATAAAATAAAATGTTATAAAATTATTATCAAGAATACAGAGAATAAGAACAAGAACACAGCGGGCAGAGAGAGAAAGAGAGAGAGAGATACAGAACTTCACTTTCGGGTTTGTTAAAATAGAAGTCAAATTATTTGCATAATTCACCTTGAAGAGAGAAGACAATCTCTGCCCCAAAATGTTTTGGATATTCACCCATTTTCTGTAACTGCTCATACTGGACATCAATGAAGCTGATTTTCAAGCGACAATCTTTACTGATCGATGCCAATTAACACATTTTTCTTCCCTCTGCATTCATGTCTGATGAACAGGAGCAGCAACAGACCAGCTGGTGGTCATATAAGTTCAAATTTATTATCCAATATCAATATGGATTTTGGACAATTTGCCTATAATTGTGCCTTTTATTTATTTATTTTCATTTTAATATCAGTTTACAAACTTAATTCATAAAAGCCAGAGATTGTAGAACACATGTGTTCAGAGAAAATGTTGACAGAGAAGTATACACAACAATACAAATAAAAACCAATGATTGTTGTTATGGACGTTATGGTGAATATGATTTCTGTTCATTTAGAAGACGACTTTATAGTCAAATAAAGACTTCCACCACCCGGGTTCTGTGGTTGGTGGGTCGGTATTCAATTGAGTTGTATGTTTGGTGTTTCTTGTTTTCCAGAGGATAGTTTTCACGTCATTGTTAGCACCATTCCACCGCCAACTTTGATCCTCCATAATTATTTCCCACCAGCAGCACATTCGTTTAAAAGGAAATGTTTCACATCTGTAGAATAAACACAAATACATGAAACTTGGTTTATGTTATTTTATTTCATTGTAAACATACAGGGATATAGAAGTGGGTATATATTATATATTATATAACAACCTTGACATATCCTCTCTTCCCCAGGAGTTTATACATCTGGGTTGAACTTATCTTAACCTGCAAACACAAATTTTGTGGACTTGAAACTGTCCTCTCTGATCTTCATTATCTTCCATCACTCACTGGTTCTAGACATGAAGACTGTCACCTCTCTGTTTCGACGAGACCCGAAGCTTTTGCAGGATATGGAGCGGTACCTGCAAGATTTAGTTGAGTTCTTCCATTAGGAGTTAAAGTTCTTACGTCAAACCATCCATCGAACTATCTTGCCAGAGTTACAGATAGAAAATTCAGAATCCTTTTTGAGTACAAAAACAAATAATAAGTGTATAAGAGAATTAATTCAAAAAACAATGTGTGGGCCTGCTTTGGAATCATTTGTGTTATTGACTTCTCGTAGGAAGGTACGAGAAGTCAATAAGGTTTATTTATATCTATCACCTCAATAATTAAGAACAAGTACACGAAGAATGTTGACCCCCTATGTTCCTTCTTTCACCCGTCTTCACTGTTAGACTTCATGGAATGACCTTAATAACTTTTAATAACAAACATCTCATACCTAATTCAAAGTATAATTATTACTTTATTTATCACAGGTTAGTACAACTTCATGACATGTATTGTCTACATTTGAAATATCCCTGTGGAGAAATGTGCAGCTCCTGTGACGCTGGGGTTTCAGGCTATTGCTGAAGGACCCACGGCATAATGCATATTTTTTATTTTATTTATAGAGCGCCAAATCCCAACAAATGTTATCTAGAGTTACCGTCCAAAGGGAGCAGGTATAGGCCGAACTTTTTAAATCTCAAAGGTCAAAATAGTTCATTTTCAATGGATTCTGAGCATTTTTTTAATGTGCAATTAAGTGGGAAAAAATATATATATATATGAACTGAGGGAAAGAAAAATGTCTCTGTCACAGACGGTGTTCGACATGAGCATCATCAGAGCGCCTGATGAACGTCTTCGTCGTGGTTTATGTAAATGATTGAAGAATCCACTCACTGTTAGTGAGGTGTGCGGTCACACTGAGATAATCGTTCTTAACAATCCACAGTCAAGGCAAAATGTTTTTTTTTTTTCTGCTTGCTTTTTGGTCTCATAAAGCTGTTGGACTGTGCAGAAGACTGTATTTCTCAATGATTGTTCATATATACAGTATGTTAACACAGAATGAGGTGAAGGGTTGAATCACAGGTTCACCTGCAAACAAACAAGAACAGTAATGAGAAAAAGTTTAACGTTGAAATAAAATGACACTTAAAATAAGTTTAAACTGAAAAAAAAAAAAAGCCACAGCACATTGTATCCAACTAAGTCAAATGTCATGAATTCTTCGTCAAACGTCACGACTGCACATGTTTTAGAAGGATTTTAATTAGTTTCTTACCTCTAAAAGGAAAAGAAACAATACTGTAACAGCTGCCAAATAATCTAACTGGACTATGGTACAAACTGTTATTGGCATAAATGAAGTTCAGCACATATCAGCAAACAGGAATGCAAACAAAATAGGATGCCAGTAGAGCTTTTTCAGTTGAAAACAATGGCCCCTTTCATTAAAGCTCATGCTGAGCCCAGATTCCCCACCTTTTTGCCATGTTCATGGGTCAAATAGTCCCGGCCGAAAATGAATAAATGATTGATAAATATCCAAATATAACCAAAATACCAGGTAATAACTTGTAATGGTAACAATCATATTTATTCCTTTAACCCATCTAAATTAATGTAAGGGAAAAACATTGTTTTTGTTCCCTCTGTGGGTGGTGCAGAACACATAGAAGGCCTGAGTTCCATCTGCCTGGCTGTCTTAAGGGTCTCCAAAAAAGACACTGCTTGGAAAGCATTTATTATTCCCGGGTCAAATTGACTGAAACACCATGAAAAGTGGTTTGTGTGGGAAAGTTATGTTTTCGTTGAAAAAAAAAAAAATGTGTTCTTCACGGAAAAAGCTTAAGGCCATCGAGTTTCATGTTAAATAAATTCTCTGTTTTAATTTGATTTCACCATAAACAATTTGAAAAAAGTCAGTTTGACCCAAACAAGACATTGGTGGAACCAGTAAATAAACAGGGAACGAGATATGTGCGTATGTTGTTGTAAATATACGTTTAAATGTACATAAGTGGTTCTTACGACAGCGTTACATATTCTTACAAAAACAGACGCAGCCTCTCGTGTGTTCTCTCTGTTCAGTTTGTTCACACTTGTATCGCTTCACTGCCGTCTTGCATATCAACCGATGTCAGTGTAACGCAGCTGAAGGTAAAGTATGAATGAAGGTAAACTGTGATTCTGCCCTAAATGGCACCATGGTAGGAAAAGTCCTTCTACTTTAAAAGAAAAGGCAAAAAAAACTCCCTGCCATCACTTGTAGCAGAGCTGAAGAACTTCATGCAGATTTTTCTCAGAGCTTCCGTAGTGTTGGTGCTTTTTGGATTTCATAAGCGACTCCTGTCCTTTGTGACCCATTTTACCGAGTTCGAATATTTCCCATTTAAGGCCATCATCTTCTATGCAGGGGCAGGGACATGTCCCCCCCTTCCACAGTGCCCTCCCCTAATAATATTATTGTAACAGATAACCATATAACCCCCCTTTTCCTCAGTGGGATAGTCCAAACATGAAAAAAACATGAGCACATCCACATACGCCAGTGTAATCGGTGTTACCCTGGATGTGACAGAATGTATGTGTCAAACACTTTTCAGATTGTTGTTACCAAAAAAATGTCTTTGTATGCATGTATGTATTTGTCTGCCTGCCAGATCCATTAATACATTAATTCATACTCCGTAACCGCTTACCCCATTCGTGGTTGTAGCGGCTGGAGCGGAGATTGCTGATATCGGGCGAGAAGCAGGGTACTCCCTGAACAAGTCGCCAGTTCTTTTCAGGGCTGCCACATATAGAAACAGACAGCCATCCACTTTCAAATTCACATTCACTCCGACGGGCAAGTCACCATTCAACTTTATAAAATGGCATCAGCATTTGCCACTGTTGGTGCATTAGCTCTGATTGGCACATCGCATTTGGGCATACTGCATGATGCATTCAATGTCTATTGTAAAGGCATCTTGTAAATTAATTTTTTTGCCGAGAAACTTGAATAAACGGCTTTTTGAAGGAGCAATTTGTAGATCTTTTAATGGCAATATCAAATCGATATTAAAGAGGGAATAGTTAAAAAGTGTTTATGCAAAAGACCGTTCGTGGTCCCCCCCTCACAATGAAATTGGATTAGTTCCCCTGACTGTCTCCCCCCTACACTGAGATTAGAGTTTTGCTTCTGCTTCTATGTAAAAAACAGATCAAAGTCACTCAATAATGCATTCAAGCCAGTGTGCATGATCCATTTTACATATGAACAGGACCTACTGGAAATGGTCTTCGTTGTGGGTTATAGGCTGAAATACTGGAAGAATAAAACAGAACAAGCAAAAAATCCTCAGGAACCTCCACTACCGGTGCATTTCATTGAATAGAAAAAGAGTGATATAAGTTATTTCTATATTTTCTCAAAAGTCAGGCATATCATGGAATGATCTTGGCCCCAGATTGTTTGTATTTACGCAATAACCCAAAATCTATTTCATGCATACTGTTCTAATTTTATAACCCCATGGAACTTAGTGCGAGGAAGAGATGGATTGATTTAGGGAAAGGTCAGTAATGAATTTCCAACACACGGGGGATCTTTATCTAGAACAGTTTTCAGGCCATAACCTGCTCTAAAATATTTTACTAATTGGTTAGGAGTTTTTTTTTTTTTTTTTACAAAAACCCAAAGGTTATAACTGTAACTCCGATCCAGTTCAAATGTGGTTAGTATGATGAATGAATGATTTGAGAAGATGTCTCTTGTATTTTACTCACACTGGGAGCTTTTAACAAAAATCTTTATTTTTCGATCGTCACAGAACGTCACATTTAATTTAGGAGTTCAACCAGGTCAACCATTTACTTGTATAACTCAAGAATTTGCGGGGCTCTTCAGGGATTTACCCTCGGTGTCGGGGCCAACAGTCTGGGCTTACTTTTTAAGTAGCCCCTGTGGCGTAAAATCCCCCTGGATGTCTGATTTAATTTTCATTTAAGAAAAAAAAATGTTTCAATGTCCCAACACATCAAAGAGCACAACAAAACATATGTTGTGCTCTATGATGTGTGATAAATGATTTAAAGTTTAGGGGGAAAAGCAAAAGGCCTCGCTTCAGTATTTTGGTTACTATGGGTAGAGAGGTTAGGTTTTTCCGTTACGCTCCCACATAACATATAAAACCACCTGCCCCAAAATTCCAGACTTTCTATGACGTTTTTCCCCCCCATATAAATATAGAAATATGGACTCACTTCAAGAAGGGATGGATCCCTGTGCTGCATCAATCTTTCTCCTCTTGTTCTACACACAGAAGACATCTGTCTCTTAATCATTTTGTTTCATCATATCTGATGTAGTGACGTGAGTTCAAACACTCATACAAACATTGTTCGGGGTCCAATCAGGGTACTGTAGCGAGTGGATCCATTTCAATCTGTCCGCTTCCTCAAAATACTTCTTCTGCTCGTCTGCGGACAGTGCCTTCCACTACGAGCACAAACATCCTCATTTTAAACATCTTCTCTACACATGTGTCAATCTTAGTGCTGCAAGTTCTGCTGTTTTCAGGGTTGTGAAATTGTTTTAGTAGCATTATGGACTTGAACCCGGCGTCCTGGTGCCCCTGCTCTCAGGCTTCATGCCAGCTGTGCTTCACGCTGTTGAGACCCCTGCAGTGTCTACTCCACCACGAGAAGGAACTACTGCAGGGGGACTCCTCATGACCTCCTGATAACCGCAGGAGGTCATGAGGAGTCCCTCAAGCTGAGCCAACACTGGTCTCCAGTGAAGACCAGTGATGTCCTCCAAGCTCTTTATCAGTATCAGGGCGACGCTGGCTCAGTTAACAGAGCGGTTGTCCACTTATCTAAAGGTTGTTGGTTTGATCCCTGGCAACTGCGGTCCACATGTTGAAGTGTTCTTGAGCAAGATACTGAACACAAAGTTTTTTCAATGGCTGTTCTACTGGTGTGTGAATGATGGTGTGAATGGTTACTGCTCCGGATGAGCATGTGGGGCCTTGCATAGCAGCCTTCATCATGACTGTATGAATGTTTGTGTGAATGGGGTAATGCTGGCTCGTGTTGTAAAAGTGCTTTGAGTGCTCGAGCAGACTAGAAAAGTGCTGTATAAGTACAATCCATTTATCAACGGAAACACGGATACCAGAGCCTCAGCAGTCCGGTCTCCTCCTCCACTTTTTACTCCAACCTCACTGATCATAAATCTTTAATTTTGAATGATCATCTTCTTTCAAGATCTCTGGACTTTTTATGTTTCATTGAGATGTGCCAGGGAGCAATGGCCAAATGCCTGCTAATTGAACTTTGTCCGTCAAATTGCTCCTATTTTATTCCTCAGGCCGGGGTTGAGGTTTTCTTATCGTTTCTAAGAATAGGTCCTTGTATTGGCCCATCAACAGCAGTTCTTCTCTGGACCTTGTTTTTACTAAGAGTTTAAGTACTGACTTGTTTTACTCAGAGGACCTTTTCTTTTCCATGGTGTTTTATTTAATCTGCCTTTAACAAAGAATCACTGGCTGGTGTTCATTTAAAGTACTCTCACATTTTAAATCATTTCACTGTTGAGAGGTTTTCCACAGCTTTTAACCCAACATTAGGTTCATCCGCTGATTCTCAAATATGTTTTAGTCTGTCTTTTAACTATCTACTATCAACTACGTGTGGTACTGTTAGGCCTTGGAGGAGGTTTTAACTCTCTCAGTGATTTTCTAGTTGTCTGCTTTGTATGTTTGTATTTGCATAGTTTTTATTGATTGTGTGTGTGGACTGTTCTTTTCTGTTGGTAAAGCACACTGCGTGGATATTTCTGTAAAAAGTGCTAAGCTTAAAAAAGGTATTGTTATATACCTGAATCATTTCTGCAATCAATGCAGGAAATACATACAGAGCGAACAGACGTACCCTAAGCCCAAGGGCTGAAGAGATGATGTGGCAGGTCCTGGTGTTCAGTTCAGCCATGACGATTGGCCTCTGCTCCTTGCTGAACAGCATGAATGCGTTCAACGGTTTCTTGATCCGTGGTACACATTCATATGGTTTGTTCCGCTTTGTCTTTCTACGGGAAAAAAAAAAATACAACAATTCATCTATACAAATCATTCATTCATTATCAACCGCTTATCCCGTTCAGAGTCAAGGGGGGCGGAAGCCTATCCCAGCTGACATCGGGCGAGAGGCAGTGTAAACACAGGATGAGTCGCCAGTTCGTTGCAGACCCGACAAATACATTTACTCACACTCACTCACACATGTTTTTGGACAGTGGGATGAAGCCGGAGTTCCCGGAGGAAACCACGCAGAAACAGGGAGAACAAGCAAACTCCACGCAGAAAGGCCGGGCGAGGTGGATTCGTACCCAGTACCTTCTTGCTGTAAAGCAGCAGCCCTAACCACTGCGCCGTGTTTTAAGATGCAAGTGTAGCCAATCACATTTGCATAGAGTATCTCTATGGCAAACCCATTTAAGATGTATTAGCTAGACTTAAGATTCATTACTGATATCATCCTAGTCAAAACTCCATTAATCCATCCATTCATTTTCTTCCTCACACCTGGGGTTGTGGTGGCATTCGGCTAAGAAGGGCATTCCAGACCTAATCCTCATTCTGGACGTTCCAAGGCCAATTGGCAAACTTTCTGGGTTAAGCCTGGTCTGATTAGGAGAGATGGTATCCATCCAGCTTTGGATGGAGCTGCGCTCTTATCTAGAAATCTAACGGAGATTATTAGACGACACCTTCATTATTCAAGTCAAATTATAAAACGATTTTACACAAAAACCTAAAAAAAATTAAAACATCCAAGAATGTAGTTAGAAATTAATATATAATAAATTGTGGACTCCTGAATATTAGATATTTAACATCTAAAACAGTTTTAGTAAATTATCTTATTCTAGATCATCGTATTGACTTATTCTGTCTGACGGAGACCTGGCTGTGTGAGGCGGGATATTTTAAATGAATCTAGCCCCGCTACTCATATTAATACTCACATACCTAGAAACACAGGCCGAGGAGGTGGAGTTGTAGCCATATTTAACTCCAGTTTACCATTAAATCCTAAACCCAAACCTGACTGGAACTCATTTGAAAGCCTTACTCTCAGTCTTACAAATCCAACCTGGAAGCATCCACCGGCATTCTTATTTGTCATATGTCACATGTACCGGGCTGCTGACTGTGTTGGTTTCAGTCAGTGTGTTAATAAGCCCACTCACTGTTTTAATCACACCTTGCATTCAGTCCTGACTTACGGCATTGATATTGAAAAACTAGTAGTTCATCCACAGAATCCTCTGCTATCGGACCACTGTTTGATAACTTTTGAATTTGCAATGCTAAATCACTCGCCAACAGAAAAATCTTTCTACGCTAGAAATATATCTGAAGAAGCTGTAATAAAAGTTAAAGAAGCTATTCCATCAGCCCTGAATTCCCTTGCATGTCTCAACTTAAAAGAATCTGACTCTAACGTTAGTCCTGGGCAAATTGATTATTTCGTTGATAGGGCTGCATCGACGAAAGGGCTCCTCACTGAGATTAACTCAGTGAGGAGTTTAGGGGGACACTATCGCCCCCTAAAAAAGAAGTGTGAAAACAGATGAGAGCAACTCCATGGTTTAACAACCTGACTCGAAACCTCAAACAAGCAACTCAAAAACTAGAAAGAAAATGGTGACACACTAAACTTGTTGAGTCCCGATTAGCCTGGCAAGAAAGCGTTAAAAAATATAAGAGAGCCATTCGCATCGCCAGAGCGGCCCGTTACTCTGCACTGATAGAGGAAAATAAAAACAACCCCAGGTTTTTGTTCAGCACTGTAGCCAGGCTGACTGACAGTCAGAGTTCTATGGAGCCCCGTATTCCTAGAACCCTTAGTAGCGATGACTTCATGAGTTTCTTTAATGACAAAATTATTTATACTTTTTATTTATAAAAAGTATTAGGGACAAGATCCATAACCTCTTGCCTTCAATTGGCTCATTTTTACACCCCAGGACTATGTGCTTGGAAACAACGGATAGACCTGGAGCAGATCTAGACCGCTTTATTCCCATTGATCTGAAACAATTAACTTCCCTTATTTCCTTATCCGAAACAACAACCTATCTCCTAGACCCTATCCCAACTAGTCTACATAAAGAAAGTTTACCCTTAGTCAGCAACTGTCTATTAGAAATCATAAATCTGTCTTTAAATTCAGGCTACGTACCAAAGTCCATTAGAATAGCCATAATCAAACCGCTGCTTAAAAAAACGACTCTTGATCCAGAGGCTTTAGCAAATTATAGGCCGATATCTAACCTTCCCTTCCTCTCTAAAATCTTAGAGAAAGTGGTAGCCGAACAATTGTGTGATGTTTCTGCGTAAGAATAGTCTATTTGAGGATTTCCAATCAGGTTTAAGAGTTCACCATACTACAGAAACAGCACTGGTCAAAGTTATGAATGACCTTTTAATAGCATCTGATGAGGGACTGGCCTCTGTTCTGGTCTTGTTGGATCTTATTCCTGCATTTGATACTATTGACCAACAATTCTAATACAAAGACTTGAAAACCTAGTTGGCATCAATGACACTGAATTAAATTGGTTTAAGTCATATTTATGTGGCAGATCTCAGTATGTATCTGTTAATAATGAATCCTCCATGCAAAGTAAAGTTACCAACGGAGTTCTCCAGGGATCTGTGCTTGGACCAATATTACTCACACTATATTTGCTCCCTTTAGGCAACATTATCAGGAATCACTCCATAAACTTTCACTGTTATGCAGATGACACACAATTATACTTATCAATGAAAACAGGTGAATCTAATCAATTATCCAATTTAGAGGCGTGTCTCAACCACATTAAGACTTGGATGACCTGCAACTTTTTATTATTAAATTCAGGTAAAACGGAAGTTATTGTGCTGGGACCCAAACACCTTAGAAACAATTTATCTGATTATAGATCTACTCTGGATGGTATGGCCTTGGCCTCCAGCGCCACTGTGAGGAACCTGGGAGTTATCTTTATCACCTTTGACTCCCACTTTCATCAACCTTTGACTCCCACATAAAACAGATTTCTAGGACTGCCTTTTTTCATCTGCGTAATATTTCTAAAATACGGCACATTCTGTCGCAAAAAGATGCAGAAAATTTGGTTCATGCATTTGTTACTTCAAGGCTGGATTACTGTAATGCCCTACTAGCAGGTACTCCCAATAAGTCTCTGAAGCCCCTCCGGAATGATCCAGAACCAGAACGCTGCTGCACATGTCCTGACCAGAACCAGGATAAGAGAATATATCGCTCCTGTATTAGCTTCCCTTCATTGGCTCCCGGTAAAATCTAGAAGGGAATTCAAAGTCCTTTTGCTCACTTACAAAGCCCTTAACGGTCAGGCACCAACGTATCTGAAGGAGCTCATAGGTCCATATTATCCAACCAGAACTCTGCGCTCCCAGCATGCAGGGTTACTTGTAGTCCCTAGAGTCTCCACGAGTAGAATAAGAGCCACAGCTTTCAGCTATCAGGCTCCTCTCCTGTGGAACCATCTCCCAATCTTGGTTCGGGGACAAGTTAGTAACTTGTAATCTTGGTTCCCATGATGCACTGAGCTTTTCTCTCTTCCTCTCTCACTGTCTACTGTCTCTCAGTAGACAGTGTCTCTCACTGTCTACCGCTTTATACATCCCACTCACTTTAATGTATGTTACTGGATTAATACATGTTACTGGATTAATGCATTTTAATGGATTAAATGCATGTTACTAACTTGACTTCTTCTCTGGAGTCTTTGTGTTTTCTCGCCCTGTAAGGTCACATGGTTGGTGATTGCATCTGCTGCTGTGGACCTGCTCGATGTCCACTGATCACAAGATGCTCATGATGATGATTATTATCATTATTATTATTATTGTATAGTATTTCCCCATAAGATATCACTGTATGTTACATTAATATTAATATTATTATTAACCTGGGATCCCTTTTGCTGCCGCGGCCCGACCATGGAGCGGTTGGAGAAAGTGGATTATAGCTGATATCTTTGCTGCTTTCCCCCGTCTGTATCTCTCCTCACCCCTGTCTCTCTCTTTCTCGCTCTCACTCTCTTTTTTTTCAAACCCGACCGGTCATGGCAGTGGGCCGTCCACCCTGAGTCTTGGATCTGCTTGACGTTTCTGCCCATTAAAGGGCAGTTTTTTTCTCATCATTGTCGCCAAGTGCTGCTCAAGGAGGAATTTGTTGGATCCTGTAGATAATTATATAAAGAGTCTGGTCTAGACCTACTTTCTGGAAAGCACCTTGAGACAACTTTGGTTTTGAATTGGCGCTATATAAATAATGAATGATTGATTGATTGATTGATTGATTGATTGATTGATTGATTGATTGATTGATTGATTGATTGATTGATTGATGAGATGACAAATCTTGTCTCTTTAGGGTTGAGCCCTGCTTTCCTTCAAAGGCATCCCATTTCTGTCACTTGTATCCTTGACCTCTTATGTCTCTAACCAGAGCTCATGACTATAGGGGAGGTTAGAAAGAGTAGATGGACTAGTAAACTAAAATGTGCTTTACAGCTCAGCTCTTTCTTCACCACATCAGACCAATACAATATCATCCTTAGTGTTGATATTGTACCAAACTGCATGCTCTTTACCAAAGACTATTTTCCAATTACTCAAAAAAAAGACCAAGATACTTAAAGTCTTCACTTGAAGCAGTAACTCATTCTCAACCTAAAGGTACAGTCCAAAATTTCCTGGCAGCGAACCTTGGCCTTAGGTTTGGAAAGGCTGGCTCTAATACCAGCCACTTCACACCTAGCCACAAACCATTCGAGAGTATGCTGGAGGTCACAAACTGATGAAGCAAACAGAACCACATCATCTGCAAACTTCAAAGAAGCAACTCTTAGCTTTCCAAACTGGATAGTTTCCCCATCTTCACTGTGCCTAGAGATGGTGTCTATGAATATCAGTAACAGAATTGGATACTAGGGACAACCTTGGTGGAGTCCAACACTAAATGAAAATGTGTCTGACTTTCTACAAATGATACGGACAGAACCCTGAATGTTGGTTATACAGGGACCGTATGGCTCGTAGTAATGGCCCAGTACCCCATACTCCTGCACTACCCCCAACAGGACTCCAAGGGGGACACGTTTACAGGCCATCTCCAAGGCCACAAAACACATGTTCGTTGGGCAAATTGCCATGACCCCACAAGCAAGCCTGCAAGAGCAAAAAGTAGGTCTATTATCCCATCACCGGGACGGAATCCACATTGTTTCTCCTGAGACTGAGGTCCAACAATCGGTCAGAATTTCCTTTCCAGATCCCTGCAGAAAAACTTTCCAAGGAATGCTGAGAAGTGGGACTATCCTATAATTGAAACACACTCCTCTCCCACTGGTACGATCCCCGTCCACCACGTAAACATTGAATAAGTGTGTCAACCATGACAATCCAGCAACATCCAAAGTCCTCAGAAACCCAGCGCGAATTTCATCCACCCCTAGTGCTCGCCAATAGGTAGCTTCTTAACTACGTCAGTGACCTCTGCCGGGCAAATGGATGGGCCTACCCAAAGTACTCCAACTCTGCCTCCATTATAGAGGAAATGGTTTCTGGGTCCAGGAGCTCCTTAAAGTTTCTTTCCACAGTCCAAAACTATCCTCTGTATGGGTTAGCAGTTCTCCTCTCAGGCTGTATACAGTCTTATCCACAGCCTGCTTTGCCCTCCTGAGCCATTGGACAGTTTGCCTAAATTAATTTGAGGCTGACAGAAGGTTCCTTTCCATGGCCTCCCCGAACTCTTCCCACACCCAGGTTTTTGCTTCAACCCCTGCATCACGTCTGCTGCTTCTGGAGACCCTTGGTTTAAAAAAGTCAGAAACATCTCCTTTTCAGATTGGCGGCTTTCTTTACAACATCCGGTAGCAACCACGACAGGCACCAATGACCTTATAACTGCTGATAGCAACCATCATTATAGCATAGATATGCTCAGGCATAGATATCAACTACTATCTGTTCTGCTTTACACCCAACCCCAACACCACGCACCGACCCAACGCACCGCCCAGTTGGCCTACCACTTGTAAGATGTGTGTGCAGGTCCATGAAGATTCTCAGGGCTGAGCAAGGCTGAGCACCTTTGAAAATGGGCTGACCACCAGACGCTTGCCGCTTAGCTCCCCTCCCCTCAGAAGGGTGCCCCCGTCTACTTACTCCGTGCTATGTGTCACAGCTTCTTTGGTGCCAATTCATTGAGGTAATGGAGTCTGACCCCTCTTCTGGGACTACTATGCCTCGGGGGACCCAACCAGGGGTTAACAGCCCCTAAAACACAGCTCTCAGGGTCAAGGAAGCAGGCAGACCCCACACCACATTATGGTTACGATCCTTCGGGGGGACTATTATTTAAGATAAAGAGTATTTAATTACAACTTCATTAGTTAAAACTCTTATTAAGATATTTATGGTGTCGGTTTACCCTGCCTCTCGCTCAATGTCAGCTGGAATAGGCTCCTTCCCCCACAACCCCGAACAGGATGAGCAGTTACAGATAATGAATGAATGAATGAACATTGACTAATAAGGAATAATATAATAATAATATTCTTTCTGGCATCTTGGTGAACAACAAAACAACTGCAACCAAAAAATAAATGTAAGAAATTATATATAAGGGATCTGTTATTTACAATTGTCCTGCTGTTTCCCACTACTTCCGGTCATGAGCCAGTTATGACAGAGAAAAGTACATTTTGACCAAAACTGGTAGATGTTACTTACTCAGACGTAGAGGTTTGAGGTTGAGGAACAGCAAACTCTGACGGAGTGTTGATGACTTCCATCACGTAAGTTATCTCTCTATTCCAACACAAAAAAGAGAGAATAAAGGGAGATGATTCATTTCAGCAGTGTGAAAGAGCTTCTTTCTGGAAAGGGCCTTGAGAAATCTTTTTGTTGTGATTTGGCATAATACAAGAAAAGACAGAAAGTATAAAAGATAATTCTGACGGCTGGTCATACAAACAGATACGCACAAATATGCATACACACATATTCATTTTACCCCAGAAAAGTCGGGGATATTATGGAATCGTCATCAAGAAGAACTGGAATATAGAAAACAGAGTTGAGAAGGAAACTATTTCTCAACTCTCAGTTTTATTCCGAACCTAGTGCGTATGATTCAACTCGAGGAGCTATATCTTGTATTCAATGGGATTTACTCTAATAGTTCATATTTTACTGACTTTGCAGAGCTGTCTTTGAAACACATTTTTGCGGACATAACTTCCTAACCATTGGTTCGATTTTGTTCAGATTTGCTCCATATGATCGACTTAAAGATATCTATATTTTAAATATATTTTAATCTGGTAGTTTATATTGTAAATACTTGGGGGGAGCTTTTTGAAGAACTGTTTTCTGGACATAACTGAAAAAATGTAAAAGTATTTAAATTTACCTTATTTCGAGGAAGTGGAACTCTTATGATTCTGTGAAAAGTCCGCTGAATAGTTGTAAAATAAGCAGGAGCTTTCTCACCAAAAGTTTTTTCCAAAATAGGCTATGAGGATAATAATCTTGTTTACACAGTGAATGATTGACATATTATAGGATCTAGGGATGAAATGAAAAAATTCCACTACTCTGACAAGCGTGTCCAAAACACAAGCTAATTACTTTATCACAGCCAGTATAATGCACAATGGTAGGCATGTACTCACTGAGATTCAGGTTGAAGGTTATTGTCCACTACTGGAGGAAACGTCACCAGTGACATATTGTTCTGATGAAGGCAAACACAAACACACAAACACACAAACACACAAACACACACACACACGCTCACACACACACACACGCACACGCGCACACACACACAGCAGGTGAGCAGGCAGCTGCAGTGGCATCACGGGACCAGCAGGTGTCAAGGGAGAGTCTCATGAGTCATCATTCAAAATCGAATTAATTTTAAGAGCATAACACGTGTAGTGAATTAAAATTGATGTATACCATTTTTTGTTTATTCGCACTGTTTTATGTTGATTTATCTGACACAAATACACACAAATAGTAGTACTGCTTCCTTCTGCAACTTTATATTTCCAGATTTGCTCCCAAGGCATGTCGCCTTCAGGTGTTCTAGAATAATGCTGTAATTGCTCTGTGTCTATCATCCCAGATTAATGCTAAAATCACCCAAAAAAAAGATGGTTGACTTCCAAATCTGGAGGCCTCCCCCTGTTCCTGTTGCCATCCAGGTTGGGGACATTGAGGCAGTTAACACCTACAAATATCTCAGTGTTCAACTGAATGAACACTTAGATATATTGGACAGTTGAAGCTTGAGCATATGGTACAGGAACAGAAAGATGGTAAATCATTGAATACAGTTTGTGAGCAGACAGATTTCTTCCTGCAGAGAGGAATCACTCCATCAGAGGTGGGAGATGGGGAGGGGCAGCATTGCGCAAAAAAATCATTTCACGATCAGAGTGAGGATGGATATACCTGACAGACTTGATGTCCGTCCATTTACTTGCTGCGCTCCTCCGGCTCAAATCCGTCTTCTGAGGATCAGATTGTGTCATTCCCTCCGTTCATAACATGTCGGGACACACCGGGATACACCAAATATTTAGACAAACCGAACCGGGGGGTCAAGCAAACTTATTTGTACAGTAATGTATCAGTATCAGTCAGGACACTGAAGGGTGAGGACGCTGGCGTTGTCTGTTCGCCGCTTTTCCATCAGAGTTCTACAGCCTGCAATACTATTAACCGACAAGTATACCTTTTATTGATGCTCACCGGCAAACCTTTTGGATATATATCCGTATTTGTATATGTTATTCTGTATTTGTATTTGTAAGACTTCTACCGAGTCTGGTGACGGTCCGCCTACCTGTTGCTGCAAGTGTTCCATCACCCGGAGACTTCTGTGTCTGTTTGATTCATCGTTTAGGCGATCGTTTTTTTTTCATCGTTTATGTCCGTTTCTGTTTGTTCATCGTCCTGTTCATCTCTGCCCTTGTGACACTTTCACTAATAGCCGTTGTATATCACTTTCTTTGTTTGATAGCTTTTTTTTTTCTCGGAATCATTTCCATGAAAATAACGACTACTAACGTCCTCTGTGCGAGGTCCATGGCTAACGGCTAATAACCGGCTAGTCTCCACGACTGGCATGATGATGAATTATTCCGTCACCCAACTGATGAAATTCAACAACTACAACACTCCGTTGTGCATATCGTTTATTAAACAATTGGACTCCTTCGCCGGCCCCGTTACATTCACAGAAGTTGCCGTTCTAAGTTTGTTTAGTCTCGCTCCCGCTCCTATAACTGCATTCCATCCTTTTGGTCTGACGTGCGCACTATCGCGTCTCAGACGCATCATCAGAATGCTGTCGGTTTTCCCATTAGTGTCACTGGACTTTCCTCGATAAAGTTATCCCCTGTGCGGGTTCGAAAACGTGGAGTGGATTTCAGTCTTCTTCGGCCAATACAGAGACTCACTGCTCCATCTAGTATTAAAATCAAACTCTAATTCACATTCTCTCACAAACAAATCATGCCTCAAACATGACCACATCCTGGAGAAATGTCTGGACGTTATGTGCCTTACAGAAACCTGGCAACAACCAGATGATTTTTCTGTGCTGAATGAGACCTGTCCCGCCGGTTACTGTTACCTCCAGAAAGCCCGCAGCACTGGTCGTGGTGGTGGTGGTCTGTCTGTCATCTACCACAGTGATTTCGGCACTGTGGTAGAAGATGGTTGAAGATGCCTCCAGCATCTTTTTTCTGCCAACTTTGTATCAGCCAATGACTCAGTAGATTTCTACAATTAATCCCCTCGTAGCATCCTGGATCGTCACGTCCCTGTAAAAACTAGAACAGTCACCTTCTCCCGCTCAGCCCCCTGGTTCACCAGCGAGCTACGGGAAGTGAAGGCAGCTGGGCGTGTCCTTGAGCGGCGTTACAAGACTTCAGGTCTCACTTTCCACAAGCTAGCCTTTCGGGAACACCAAAAGACCTACTCAAAGTCCCTTAGAGAGGCTCGGTCACTGTTCTACTCCAATATAGACAAAACTAGTCCTGGAAAATCTAAGCAGCTGTTTTCCACTATCAACCATCTTCTTAAACCACAAACTCCCCCACTTACAGAAATTACAGAGGAGCACTGTAATAGTTTCATGGCTTTCTTCAAATCAAAAATTGACTCAATCCGTTCTGTCGTTTCTGGTTCCTCCTCTCTACCTATCCAGTCTGCTTACTCACAGTTTGAGATCTCCCAGCCTCTAAAGTGTTTCCCAGAAAATCTCACAGCAGGAGGTTGAGGTTATCATCAGGACCATGAAGCCCTCCACCCCTTTCCTACAGTCCTAGTGAAAACTAACATCTCTTCCATCAGTCCCCTGATCACCGCTGTAATAAATCAATCCCTCCAGGCTGGCTTTGTTCCATCTGCCCTAAAAGCCGCCATAATCAGACCACTACTCAAAAAACCTACTCTCGATCCAGAACTTTTTGCTAATTACAGGCCCATTTCCAAACTCCCATCCCTTTTCAAAGTGCTGGAAAAAGTAGTTACTGCCCACTTCCAGGACCACCTCAAATACAACAACCTCTTTCAAACCTTTCAGTCTGGTTTCCACTCCGCCCACAGCACAGAAACAGCTCTGCTTAGAGTCACAAATGACCTTCGGATGGCAGCAGATGCTGGTTCACCTTCCCTCCTGATTCTCCTCGATTTGTCTACTTCCTTCGACACAGTTGACCATGGAATACTCCTACATCGCCTACATCACACCACTGGACTCACTGCCACCAACCTAAATTGGTTTCAATCCTACCTCACTGACAGAACAGAATACGTTTCCCTTGGAATTTCAAGGTCCCGGACACACACCGTCACCTGTGGGGTCCCCCAGGGATTAGTCCTTGGCCCCATTCTCTTCATACTATACAAGCTCCCCCTTGGCCGTGTCATCAGTCGTTATGGACTCTCATTCCATTGTTACGCTGATGACACGCAGATCTACATAAAAACTGACACATGTTCCTCCGCAGCCTCTCCATCCTCATCGTCATCATCATCTCCCCTGTCAACTCTCCTCGCTTGTCTGGAGGAGATAAAGGTGCAGATGAAAAACAACTTTCTCCAGTTGAACAGCTCCAAAACCGAAGCTATTTTAATTGGCACCCCACATCAAACCCAGTCTTCCTCCATAACCAGTATTACCTTCTCTGGTCAGGACATTCCCCTCTCTTCATCAGTCACCAACCTCGGTGTAACATTTGACCCTCAACTCACTTTTGAATCCTACATCAAACACATCTGCAAGATCTCCTTTCACCATCTCAGAAAAATTTCCAAACTCCATTCTTCACTCACCTTGAGTGATGCTGAAAAGCTGGTCCACACGTTTGTCTCGTCCCGACTAGATTACTGTAACTCACTTCTCATCGGGATCCCTGATAAAAGTCTTCAAAGACTATAGTATGTTCAAAACAGTCTGAAGGATCCTGATGAGAGTGCGTAAACACGAACACATCACCCCCGTTCTTCATTCCCTTCATTGGCTTCCCATCTCCACCAGGATTGATTATAAGATCTCTCTCCTCACTCACCAGTGCATCCATGGTAACGCACCCCCCTACCTGAAAGAACTACTCACCCCACTGACCTCAACACGATCCCTCCGTTCTACCCACTCATACCGCCTCCTCCTTCCCCGGACTAAACTCAGCACCATGGGTGATCTTCTGTTCTGCTGCCCCTCGTCTGTCGAATGCCCTCCCTGACCATCTCAGGGCTCCACAGATGACTGACACATTTAAAAAAGGACTTAAAACTTTCCTTTTTAGCAGAACTTATAACTTTAATTAACATTGCTGCTTTTTGGTCAGGCTTTTATATAGTTTTTTTTTTTTTTTATTGCTGCTTTTATCTGCTTTTACTTTGTAGCACTTTGAGATTTGATCCAAATGTAAAGTGCATTATAAATTAATTGTATTATTATTATTATTATAATGTAATGCTCTGTTGGTTGCTGTGCTTAGGGCGACAATATCCCTTTTTCTACCCAACAGGAACAAATATACACATCCTAATGATAATATAATAATAATAATAATAATAATAATAATAATAATTATTATTTTATTTATAACGCACTTAACATTTGGTTCAAATCTCAAAGTTCTAAAACGTAAAAGCAGATAAAAGTGACATAGTAATGGATTTACAACAAACTATTCTAAGATCTGTTAAGACAATCACGCCATGAGGTTGGTTGGCTACTTAAAATAATTTATTCCTGTTGTTCGGATGCTGGGGATCTGGTTTGCGCAGTCCGCCACACAAGCTTAAACCTCCCCTGACTATTACCTTATAGATGCTGTCTCTGTCGATCTACAAATATTTGTAGTCTGTAAAATTGTCATTCATTCATTATCCATAACAATTAATCCTGTTCAGGATCTTGGGGGTTCGAGCTTATCGTAGATTGTGTTTGTTTGTTTTGTTTGCAGTTTGTTCAAACAATTCATATTCATATTATGCCTATCCAGAACCTCTACTCTTAAGGCTGTGACCACCATCACGGAGTATTGGAACGGACACTCCATTGACTTTAGAGGGTATAGGGGTAGGGGACAGAGATATTTATGTCACCCATTAGATCAGTACTCACTACCTCAAAAGTTGAGACAATGTCCTCCCACTCTATCCCCTCCAGAGCTGACTCCAGGTCATCGGTTTGCACCACCTGCTGGGATAAAAGAATCATTGATAGAACTGTAACAATACAGCTGATGCTACTATTGCAACTACTACTAGATCTAACATCTCACCCGCCCTTGGCTTAAAAGACCATTGTAGAGAGAAGTGGCCTGTCTGTTGGTGTTAGACGGTATTAGTTTAAGAGGAGGAGCAGAAGTGGCAGGTGGAGTGACTGATGTCTCCCCCAATAGTTCCAGGATTTCAGGATCGAAGGTGGAGGGTATATCCCCTCTCTCCATCGCCTCCAAGAGACAGTCCAAGTCAGGTATCTCGATCTGTTTAATAAATTTTTTATCAATTATAAGGAAATCCTGAATGTTACTACCAGTGCAGCATCGACTACTACTACTAGTATCACTGCTGCTACTTCTTTCTTACCTTTTCCTGGCTCTGAACACCTTCATGGAGAGGAGTATCCTGATCATTGGTGTTGAAGAGTGTGACGGTAAGTGGCAGGGAAGTTATTGGAGGAGAGATCGATGTCCCTCCCAGTGAATCCCAGAGGTCAGTATCAAGGGTGGAGGCTATATCTCCTCTCTCTATCAGTTCCAATAAACACTCCAAGCCAGGTATCTCCATCTGTTTAGGACATATGTTTAGGAGTCACAATAAAATCCTGAACATCACTACCACCTCCACCACAACTACTGCTGCTGTTACTACTCATACTATATGAGTAGTAACAGCAGTCATATATGGTATGACTACTAATACCATCTTACCTGTCTTTGGCTCTCCCCACCATCATGAAGAGGGGCATCTTGTCCGTTGGTGGATGAGACGGTTGGAGAAGTTATTGGCGGAGAGATTGATGTCCTCCCCAATGAATCCCAGAGGTCAGTATCAATGGTGGAGGGTATATCAATTCTCTCCATTGCTTCCAAAAAACACTCAAAGCCCGATATCTCCATCTGTTTAGTAGACAATATATGAGTTATAAGAGAATCCTCTATTACTACTACTACTGCTGCTGCCTTGTTGACTGTTGCATTCCAGTTAAAAATGTCACTTTCAACAATTAAATCAATAATTAAGAAGTTATCAAATGCCATTGGTCCTGTTAGCTGGCAGGATGCCAACAGTTAGTATGGATGAAAACCGATGATCCATTGTGTTGATCCTGAACAGGTAACTGTCGAAATAAGAGAATGTATTAGAAAAAGACTGGAAATGTTCAAAATCAACCTAGAAGGGTCTTTGTCTTTGTTTGTCTGCAAACATTGTTTGTCCGCACATTATGAGGGATGGTTCAACTGGCGAAAGACCCTCCAAGGATTACAGCTAGAGAATTGCAGAGGTCAGTTGAAGTACTGAAGACTTGGATTCAGAAAGTCTCCCTAACCACCACCAGATGGCACCTACACCAAAGCAACCTGTTATGGACGTGACCAAGAAAAAAAGTCATCCCGTCCAAACACAAGATAAAGTGCCTATAGTTTGCCAAACACAACTGGGACTTTACATGGAACAAGGTCAGATGAGACCATAATAGAGCATCTTGGCAACAAACATCTTTGATGGGTGTGGCGTTTCCTGAAAGAAAGCCATACAGAAATGCAACTCATACCTACTGTGAAGTCTGATGGAGAATCGTCGATGCTGGCACGATTTTTTCTTCCAAAAGCTCTGGGCATCTTGTTAAAAGACACGGTTCCATGGACCAACAAATAATGCATGAAAACCTGCCTCTGTCAGGAAACTTAAAATGGGTCTGGGTTGGACCTTCCAGCATGATAATGATCTGAAGAACACTTCAAAATCAAGCCAAGAATTGTTCAGAGATCAAAAATTTAAGATTTTACGATGGCCATCCTAGTCACCTGACATGAAACTCATAGAACATCTGTGGGATGTGCTACAGAGGAGAGACCACAAACGTGGACCTCGGAATTTGAAGGAGTTGGAGAGTTCCTTTATGGAGGAATGGTCTCAGATTTTCTCCATGTGTTCTCAAACCTCATCACACACTACACAAGGAGACTCAAGGCTGTTATGTGGCAAAAGGGTGTCAATAATTGTGGCGTACATGTTTTTTTTAACTATATCAAGAAAGTCATTTTTTTTATTATGTTGCTTGAGTTAAAAGTTTCATTCATTCAGCCTTTGTTTGGACTCGGAAATACTTTGGTAGAGAAAACAAAATTATTGAAAATAGTAAACGATAGAACCATACATATACTGTCTTAGATATAGTGATGTCCGCACAACCTTTGCATGCAATTCACAATGACGAGTGTTAAAATCATCACCGTTAATAAATCTTAGTTAGAATGTCACCATAATACAAAACTGATATGAAAGTTACCTCAATAAGCGTCTTCCTACAGAGAAGAAATATATTTTTCCTGAAAACACTGACCAGTTTGTTTAAATGATTTGTAAAAGTTCACTTCATCAATACATATTCCTATGTACATATATTCAGTGCCTCCCTCAACATCTGTATCGTTCATCATAGTCAATTTTAGTTTTGTGTGCATTGAGAA
>JBBDHG010000030.1:420000-590000 GCA_037951165.1 Lophius americanus | reverse complement strand
CACAATGGGGAAATTGCAAGGTTACAGCAGTAGAGCATGTTACAGAATATGGCATAATAACAGAGCATTATGTGCAATTAAATTAAATTTACATTTTAAATTAATTGTACTAGTGCAGGGGTATTCAACTAAAATTTTAAGAGGTCCAGTGAGAGAAAATTTCCTCAAGCGAAGGTCCGAGCATCATAATGTCAAACATTATGAATTAGTGTGATTGATATATATTTATTGTCACTTAACATTGAAGTATACATGTGTAATAATCATAATAACAATAATAATAATAATAATGATAATGATAATGATAATAATAATAATAAAATCCTATCATGGCAGGGGCCCCATCTGTTGTTATTTAAACTACTTGTTTCGGCTGTATTCCTCGCATTGTTAACATCTCCTTAATTGCCAGCTAGATGTCCTCTCCTCTTGTACTAGTCTGAAGGGGAGTAACACCTAACAGGTCTTCACAGAACACATTCTTATCTTTGTTGAAGAACCTTACGTAAACTAATAGCTGAGCATTGTCAGACACATCAGTGGACTCATCTACAGCTGAGCCTACACATGACGCCCTATGAATCGCTTCATCCAACTGGGCTAGCACATCCTGGGCTAAAATTTCTGCTTTCTTTGTGGTCGACGATGACGACATAGGTATTTGCCTAATTTTGTCACAGAGCTTTTCTTTTTGTTTTCCCTCAAGTAAGGTCTCTGTTACTGCACTCATGCACTCCTTGACAACCCCTGCATCAGTAAATGGCTTTTTGTGTTGACCCCAAATCCAAGCAACTCTGAGGGAACATTCATTAGCACGTTGTTGGGCAGTGAATGAATGGGTCAGAATCCTGGTTGATTGCTCATATTGGGATCTGAGAATGCTTATTTTCTGTGACCTCAGTTCAGACTTGAGTGGATATGTTTGATGAAAAACTTTGTGTTTTGTCTCATAGTGGCATTTCTCATTGGCACTTTTAATCAGCGCCATGGTCTCTGAACATATGAGACAAACTGGTTTTGTGCTCCCAGTGGGAAGAATGAACATAAATGAATCTGTCCATTCCGGGTTGAAAGCTCTATTTTCGCTATCCACTTTTCTCTTCTTTGAGAGCGCCATTATTTTTCTCTGTTGTCTCCCGCTCACTCGTCTCTCCGTGTCATGTCTCTGTCTCCCGCGTCTCTCTGTATTCTCTCCTTGTCTCCCACTCACTCATCTCTGTCTTTTATTCCTGTCTCCAGCTCACTTGTCTATCCGTGTCATCTCCCTGTATCGCTAATTTACGGTGGCCCAGAAGTGCAAACAACTTTACAAAAGAAAAACACATTTCAAAAATCCAAAACACATTTCCCAAAAGAAAAACACATTTCAAAAATCCAAAACACATTTCCCAAAAGAAAAACACATTTCAAAATTCCAAAACACTTTTCCCAAAAGAAAAACACATTTCAAAGAAAAGTTTGACGGAAAGGGAGGGTTCTAGACCCCGGAAGTGAACTACCTGTCAATTAAACAGTCATTCATTGATATAAGTTCATGTGCATGCTGTCTGATATGTTTTGTCCTTTTTGTGGAACTCATTTTAGCAACTTGGCCCAATTTTGCTCAAATTGTGGCAATTGTTTAGATCTTTTAAATAGAAAAAACGACCGAAAAGTAGAAAAAAACGATACGACAACGTCTTGAAATGTTAGTCAAGGTAAGTCTACTGTAAACGTTAGTTAGCTAGCGTTAGTAACGTGCTGAGTAACGTAATATGACATTAGTACTGTGCAAAGTAGCTAATGTTAGCTAAAATAAGCTAGCTTCATTGCATATGTAACATACTGTATTTTAAGTCTGTTATTTCCCAACTCATACTGTGTTTATAGTATGTTTTGTTATTTGCAGCTGAACAATCATGCCCATCCTATATAAAGTTCATGGAGTACAAAAATTCAAAATCAAAAGAAAGAACGTCCTGTAGCCGTGGACCACAGAAACCTCTAAAACAAGTCAAGAAGGTTCAAGTAAGGTGGTGCATGCAGCCTTAAAACATGCAAAATACTAGCGTTTCAGGATGGGTTCATTATTTAATGAATTGTACAGAGGAGAGATTGAACATAAATGTTTTCCTTTCTGTCAACAATCATATCAATGTCTTAGCAAATTATACTAGGAAGTTTTTCTTTTACTCTGGCTTTCCATTGTAATTATGTTAATAATATAAAAATTGGGAAACTCTTGTTCTGTTTAATATTACAGGCAACCAAATGAGAGATATATGGACTTACTTCACAATAAGCACTTTCTAATTTTTTAAAAATGTTTTTGTATCTCTTCTAGATAAACATAGGATTGATGGCACCACAAGGAGGTGACTTAAAACCTGTCAGAGGGAAAACGCTGCCATTATATATAGATCCAGCTGTACCAGCACCCGACCTCCTGAAAATATCTGTCCAGAAAATGAGAACATTTAACAAAGACATGAAGGAAGGACCATATGTCCTTTTATATCCAGATTGTTCAAGGGTGGTCAATGTGCCTGGGACAGAGAAGCCATTCACATTGGCTGAATATAAAAAGGAAATTGGAAAGACGTATTGCAGGATTTCTCTCTTCATATGCCTAGAACAGCACTTTACAGGAGGTTTGTGGATTTGGCAAATTAGTACTTTGTATGCTTATATTTTCTGATACTGTGATATTTGTGTGTGTATGCTATGTATAACATTACTGGCTTTGTACACTATATACTGGTTTATATATGGGATTACTGGTATATTCTTTTGATTATTATTGTTTTACTGTAGTGGACGAAATGCTTTCGGAATCAGATTCAGAGATTGCCATCACTTCCAGGAGCACCGCTGAGTTCAATGAAGCTGACACTGGTGAGTCAAGATGAAAGAAATAATTTTTACAAAAGAGATACATTTAATGGTTGCATTAAATATCTTACCCAGGGCTTTTCTACTATTTTGATTTCACAGAGACTATCTACATACTGTACTAAGATCTTTGGTTAGACTATAAATATTTCCTGTATTAGATTTCAAAGCATGGTGTATATACAAGAAGGAAGAATAGTGCATTACAAAATGTCATCCTTTGAACTCTAATGTTTTCTCCTCAGGTGTTTGAGCCTCAGAACAAAAGTACACCCAGCGAAAAACCTGGAGATCAAGAGTAAGTGCTATTTTCCAAGACTAGTAATAAATTTCTAAGATATTACTGCAATCAGGTAACATGTAGAACAGGCTATAGATGTTATATTTAACATTATATAAAAGGACTTAAAACTTTCCTTTCTAGCAGAACCTATAACCTTAATTAATATTGCTGCTTTTTGGTAAGGCTTTTATATAGTTATTATTTTATTTTTTATTGATGCTTTTATCTGCTTTTGCTTTGTAGCACTTTGAGATTTGATCCAAATGTAAAGTGCACTATAAATTAAATGTATTATTATTATTATTATATTGAGACTAGGTTTTTGTTTTTTAAAGTGTACCATACATTTTTTTAAATTTATTTTAAGATATTTCCACCGTTTTCTCTCAACAATGTTCCAGAACTGAGTTATAATTTTAGCCATATCTTGTTTAGATTGACATTCAGTGCTGACCTGTCAATTGTGGCCCATGGCATTCAGTCATTTTATACAAGCTATTAAGGTTTGTCACTAAGTATCTTCTCTAAATTGAAAAAATATAACATTTCTTTGGCAGTCCTTTGCAAAATTTGACTTCCACATTGGATTAATTTTCAGTGAGTTCTAACTTAATTCTGGAGCAGTTTTTTTTCAATAGAAAGAAATGGTGTAAAAGGGGACTATCGCGATACTTAAAATAATGTCCAGATTAAAAAATGCAACACCTCTTCTTTAGATGTCCTTTTGAAATCTATGAACACCTGCAATAAGGTGGTTTTCACATTTTTTCAGAGATGCAATGGGACATTCATATAAAAATAAGGCTGGACAGGTAATTAAGCAGATCAGCCTATTATAGGCATCCATTTTTGTTGTAGTGGAAATTTATATTCCTTTATGTCACTTAATTTTTCAGATCATAATATCGGATGATGAGGACCTTCTGGAACCACTGGATTGTGCAAGCGGGTCTACTTGCTACACGTAAGAAAGTACATATCGTCAAGATATGAGAGGGCACTTAAATGTTTACATTAGAGAAGACACTGAGGAAATGTTTCTAATATATCAGTAGAAAAGTTAACTTATAGAAAATAACTTTAAGATAATGTTTTAGTTTAACTGTTTACCGTGAGCTTCTGATATTTTCCAACAGTAAATACACAGAGCTTTATGCACCGTGTGTTGAGGAAGAGGATGAAGACCCGAGCCCTGTAAACTTGAAGGACTTGCCAAACACACCAATGTAAGTTTGTGATGACAACGCAAACATGCATGCATAATAGCATTCATAATGTGCACTCTATGGTGTTCTGCATGCGATTCACTGTTATTTAATTATAGGGAGGAGGTCAACGTCACACTGACTGATGTCATCACAAACCTGTCACTTCCTATTGATCATGGAAGAGTCAGCCGATTTAACATTTCAAGGTCCAATATTTGGGATGGAGCGATCAGAGGTTTCAAGCGTGCAACATTCTCAGAAACCTGCGATATGCTGGTCAGATTTACTGATGATGCTGGTGTGTTTGAAGAAGGAATTGATACAGGGGGTCCAAGACGAGAGTTTCTGACACTGCTCATGAAACACCTGAATCGTCGGCCCATTTTTGATGGACCAGAAGACCAACGTTTCTTGGTCTACAACGCAAATGGTATCCATGGTGTTTAATGTTCGTCTTGTATTGTATATCACGTCATGATTTTGCTTCGGTACTTCAACTATTCCAGAGATATTTAGCAACACCTTGCCGTGTGTTGTCCCAATGATGGAGCTTATTTGAATTTGAATATTTTCATTCACAGCTGTCAGGGAAGATGAGTACTACTTGGCAGGAAAGATGATCGCCTTGTCAGTTGTGCATGGTGGTCCAGGCCCTCACTTCCTTTCGGAGGACCTTGTATTGTACCTAGCAGGCCAGCCTTCATTCAAAGCTACGGTTCATTTAATAACTGATGAAGAAATAAGGAAAGCTTTGCAAGAGGTAGGATTAGTTTAAGGATAATGCAGGACAAGGTTTATAAAGAAATGTTTTGTACTACCTTGATCGTGCTATGTAGTGGAACGAAAATTCAGTCAAGAAGATTGTATGTACACTTATCTTTTTTTGTTTTTTTAGATTGAGAGCGCTGCTACTATGGAAGCCTTGCGAGAATGCACTCTAAGACACAGCACAATGTTACAGACAGCTGGTTGTCTGAGACATGTGGCTGCTCTCGAGGAAAAGAGAACAATTGTGGCTGACTACCTACGATGGTACATTATTGACCGCAACTGCTGTGTAATTGAAAGGTGATTAGCTCCTCCAATTATTGTGTTACTTTGTTGTGTAAAAAACAAACTTAGTTCCAGATTGCTGTTCAATTGTTAACAGCTTATAATGACTACTGAATCATTTGAGAAAAGATACAAAATACCTTTTCATTCCCTCATAAAATTTGGTTTGGCTAATGTAATCTCCAGTAACTATGGTTAGAACTCATTTTGGTGATTGTTTAATTAGAAAAACAATCTGTTAACTGTTTTATTTATACATCTATATAGATATCTATATATCATGTGAATTCCACTCTAAAGCAATTGTAACTGGTTTGTACTATTTAGATTTAAAGATGGTCTTTCAGCCCTCCAGTTTTTGACAGCAATACAGCTGCACCCTGCTTTGCTAGCCCCCGTCTTATGCCGTTTGGAAAGGAAGGTCAATGCTCTTGAACTTGAGAAACTCTTCAAACCTGATCTGAGTCCATCGGGGAGTAACAGCAGACGAAGAGAAGGACAAACATTAGGATACTGGGCAGACTATCTTCTAGATTGCGAAGGTTTGCTATAGATCTATTTTTCTTTTATAACTAATTGACAAAAAACATTTTATGCAAGAAAAATCCTGTGTTTGCAGAAGGCCAAGCCACTGTGTGTGTGGAAGATGTCTTCATGTTTGCAACTGGCCTAACCTCACTCCCTCCTCTTGGATTGGAGCCGATACCGAGGATCGAGTTCCTGGAAAATTCTCCTTTCCCCATGGCAAACACATGTTCCAACATATTGAAATTACCCCACTTAGAATCATACAACATGTTCAAATCAAATATGGACTTTGGCATTCAGAATTCACCTGGATTTGGCCTTTTTTAAGTGATGTGAGACCAAGTCAGTGTTCCTAAATGTGAATGAGATTTTGAAAGAAGCATATGTTTGTTCAGAGTTGACTTAACTTTAACACAAATGAACCTGTGGGTCAATACTAGTTTGATTAATATTGGAAACAAATGAAACCATTGAATTTTGCAAAGAAAGATATCATTCTTGAAAGTGTAAATTTTTCGCAACTGTTTAATAAATCTCACACAATGTATTTCTTTCACTCAATCACACTTTCCATTTTCTCAGAACGATTATGAAAAGAAAGTGAAGTGGAAAACTAGAACCAGCTTACTTGTAATTCAGTAAGTGTTCTAGAGACGGTTAGATCCAAGGCACTCTTGTGAGACAAAAGCAGGGGGAAGGTATCGCTGATGCGTGTCCTAGTCCACTGCTGAAACACTAATCTCGCTTTTATCCTACCTGTGCATGGCAGAAAAGTGCCTATGACCTGGCCATTTGTAGACCACTAATTCTCAGAAAGCTGGTTCTAGTTTTCAACCTTTGCTTTTTCAATTAAACCCACCAAAGGAACACCTTGTACATACTGAGCATGGCTGTATTTTTTTCTTTTTCAACGATTATAGTTGAGTAATTTCTCTCAGGTGTATGTACAGTTCAGTTGCGGACTCCCAATTCACTGGCTTCTGCAGTTGGCAATGCTCCTTGACAAAGTCTAAGTACTCCTGGATGTTTGGGTCACCACATGGATACACGCAATGATTTGACTCTGGAAATTCATCCAGCTCTGTACTTTCAATTTTAAATCCACAGTCTCTGGAGCCGAACCTAGATGGAGGAATGAAAGATTCTAATGTTTACATTTTAGATACTCAAGGGGCAAACAGTCACAAAGACCTATTCATCACTGATCAAATACCTGTGTGTTAAATAGTAAAGCTCATTGGGCACCCCTCCAGGACATGATGCTGTTCTAGAGGTTCGAATCCTATGAGTGTTCCACAGGTCCACACATTCATCCAAGTCTTTCTGCACAACATCACTGAAGCAAAATCTTATAAGGCATTGATGTTCATGGCTTCCATTGAAGTGTCCTTTATCTCTCAGATCTGCAAATAACTCCATCCAGAATTGAGACCTGCAGAGATGGATGGAAATCAACCTTAATTCTGATGGTTTGAAATGAGTTTAAATATACTGTGCAACTAAAGTGACGTGATAATTAACTATTTTAATTGTTTAACTACTAAGTGAATGACGATAACTGACATGCAAAATAGGTCAGAGAAACAGTGCAATATGGGTAAACGGTAATGAAATAAAAGGTCATTAAATAAGGTCACTTACCTCCCCTTTCTAAAGATGGACCACCAAGACTCTATACGTTGATTTGTTGTAGATGAGCCATACATGTGGCTGGAAGCTCCCGAGTACTGGTCAGCATGCTGGTGACGCAGCGTACACTGAATTGCAGCCATGATGCCGTTCTCTGTGCCACAGTCAGTCCGCAGCCTCATGGGCGCAACACCAAGTTTTCGCACACAAGCAATGAAATTGTTAGCGATCACTGCTGGATTGTTATTTGTTGGTCCACATACCAGCCACAGCACTTTCCGTGAAAATCCATCAATGCACCCGGAAAGGGCCAAGCCGAACGGCTTAAGTTCATCGTATCCATCAGCATGCCACATATAATTAGGCCCCATCGAATAGTAGGTTCTGCGTATGAACCTTCTCCGCGCTCTCCTCGCACATCCTTCAGGGTTGAGCTCACGGAGCAAAATCATAACATCACGTCTCTTCACTCGCAAATTGTACTTCTTTTTGAGTACTTGCCACATTGTCCTGTATCCAAAGAGTTGTCCTGGTCCACGGAGCTCCAACCTGATGGCATCACTAACAGCGTCTGGAGTGGAATAATCCAGTCTACGGAACAATCCGACCTCTTTTAGTTTAGCTTTAAGACATCGCAAGCTAATGTTTACACCGTGCAAGGAGGACATCATATCACAGATACTGTCATACGTGTGTCCGTCTTTGAAGTAGCCTTCAACAATACTAATTACTTCATTTTCGTTTTTTTTAATCCCTTTTAAAAGATCTAAACAATTGCCACAATTTGAGCAAAATTGGGCCAAGTTGCTAAAATGAGTTCCACAAAAAGGACAAAACATATCAGACAGCATGCACATGAACTTATATCAATGAATGACTGTTTAATTGACAGGTAGTTCACTTCCGGGGTCTAGAACCCTCCCTTTCCGTCAAACTTTTCTTTGAAATGTGTTTTTCTTTTGGGAAAAGTGTTTTGGAATTTTGAAATGTGTTTTTCTTTTGGGAAATGTGTTTTGGATTTTTGAAATGTGTTTTTCTTTTGGGAAATGTGTTTTGGATTTTTGAAATGTGTTTTTCTTTTGGGAAATGTGTTTTGGATTTTTGAAACGTGTTTTGGATTTTTGAAATGTGTTTTGCTTTTGTAAAGTTGTTTGCACTTCTGGGCCACCGTACTAATTTCCCCTTCCACTTGTCACTCGCCTCTGATGCTCATCTCCGTTTTCAGAGTCGCGGGGTTTTTTTTACACAAATTTGATTTGTTGAGCAGCATCACGTGGGATGGCTTAACTCGCATGCAATTGGTCTGTAAGGTCTGCTAAACAAATGCCGTAAAGACTAGAAAAGCTGTGCGGGTTAAAATAGAAGCGACCCGTCATAATGTAGAATCCCTCAATAATTTATTGATTATAGGTCTGGGTCCGCATAGGACGGCGTCTGGGTCCGGACCCGGACCGCGGTCCGCCTGTTAGTGACCTCTGTACTAGTGCAAAGTGCAAGTGAGGTAGGTGTGTGTGTGTGTGAGTGTGTGTGTAGTTGTGTGAGTGTGTGTGTGTTGCTAACAGTGCTGGTTGTAGAGTCTTACTGCTGCAGGAAGGAAAGAGCGATATCGCCGATCTTTCCTTCCTGCAGCAGAGCTCGATGACTTGGGTTCTTCATGCTCCGGGGGACCATGGGGCGCAGTGGTGGCTTGGGTCCCTCTTTTTCTACCACTGGGGGTCAGCGTGGGATTGTGATGAGCCCCACACTTGAAACCACATCCAGTGACAATCTTTCTCACTCACACACACATGCAGGTACGATAGGATGATTACATAGTGGTATAGTTATGGTTGTAATGATACTGTATAGGTATACATATATATATATATATGGCACCATATATATATATATATGGTATATATATATATGGTATATATATATATGGTATATATATATATGGTATATATATATATATATATATATATATATATATACCATATATATATATATATATATATGATCAACAAAACACAGTAGCAATACCCAGGTAGTTAACAACATCTAGTTGTCACTTCACAAGAGAAATATATAGAGGTCACTGTGATCATAAATGTGAAAGAGAAGCGACTGTCCAGCTCTGCAGAACCGGTCAGACTGAAACTTGTTGGCACCAACACACATCGGAATAAACCCACGCACAAAGCCACAGTCACCACGCCGCCGTTATATGCGAGCTGTCAGCCATTTTGTGTCTAGGTTTCTGAAGGTCACCACTTAAGATGGTTGAAATGTTCTTTGTGCCGCCATGCTTTTTTTTCTTTCTGTCTCACTGGCTAAAGAGTTTAATGCTCAGTGAATGCTCTGAGTCATGCAGAGTCTCTATCTCCATGGTCTTAAATTTTTAAGAACAACAACAAACAGAGATACTTGGATCTTTGAACGAAGCGTCAGCAGCAAACCAAACTTATCCCACAGTGCAGCAGGTGGTCCTTCAAACTAGATAATCTAATGGCAGGAGACATTTACATCATGGAACATAGACAGACCTAGTTACACAAGTAGTTCAATTTCGGTTCTCTGCTTAATTTTTCCACTTTCTAACATCTCAGTCAGTCGTCATATCAGGCCTTGTCTGTTCCCCACCTGCACTGTAGTTGTTCCCTAAGTGTTCCATGCAATCCCAGTCAGCTGATCCCCTCACCACCAAAGCCTCTGCTTCTGTTCCCTCACTATCTCCCTGCATACCGCCCTCTTTCCCTCGTCATGTGAAACTCAGCCACTCAGGTTTCTTGTCTGATGGTCCTAACCACAGCTTCTCGGTGAATCCAGTTTGCCTCCAGTTGTCGTCGCATGATTTTCATGCACCTTCAAAGCAGAGCAGTGACTCCAGCTTTACACAAACACAACATCGCCCGTCTGTTAATGGAACTTTCTCTGGACAGGCTTATGTGAGATACTTATAGGGGTGGCTGTGGCTCAGTGGGTATAGCGGCCGTCTCCCGATCAGAAGATCGGAAGGTAGCCGGTTCAAATTCCAACAGGGTCTACTTGTCGTAGGGTCCTTGAGCAAGACCCTGAATCCTTAGCTCCCTGGGCGCTCCACGAGGGGCTGCCCACTGCTCCCTCAGGGATGGGTCAAATGCAGAGAAGTAATTTAACTATGTTGTACTATGTGACTAATAAAGGATTCTTTCTTCTTCTTATATACTAATACTAATACTAATTCTAACTGTTCCGAGACGCTTCATTATAGCCACCCTTTCAGAAATGGCGTCTGGACATAATGTTGCCTGAACTAAGTCTGATCCTTGTGGATGGAGGATGTCGGCGTTTTGATTTTCTGCTGGACAACATTCCACTATACCTGCGCCGTTGGTGACTCACAACAGCAGAAATCTTTCCAGAAGCTCAGAAAAGTCAGATCAGGCTGTTGGTGATACACCAGATAATACTGGATGAGAAAATCCTCACATGCTCAGACGACAACACTCTCATGAAGGAATTTCAAGAAAGAGAAAGAAGGCCTGATTCTGGGAAAATGGTTTGTATTATTTTTAGTCAACAAAGACTAAACGAACAGTCAACAAAGACTAGTCTTTGCTAGCCTCTTTTAGTTAAAAGGATGGATGATGGTTTTCCTTCATCCCAGCAGAACAACAAGATGGTTTTCTTTATTTTAAGAGTAAAACCAACAGCACAAATACTCAATTTAAGAATCTGATGAAATTATGCCTATTCACTCCAACAACATAAAAACAGTTAAACTAAAACAAATCTAGAATTGATTAAACAGAAAGAAATTGATTTTGTTGTGAGTAAAAAAGTGAGAAAACAGTATAGCTTTCTACATTTCTTTGACTTAAATGAATCCTGCTCACTGAAAGACGTTATGGGCCTTAATACCACACAAAAACTAAAATACTAAACTACTAAACTAAAATTTAATTTGTCGATGTTCAGAATTTATACAGGTTGCATGGAGGTTGGGATTATTTGGAATATCTGACTGAGATAAAGATAAATGTTCTGAAATGAGATTACTTTTTAATGAAGACATGCTTGGCAAGGTTATTCTTCTGTTTAGGCTTAAAAATGTTTCTCCTTTTTTTTTTTTACTGTATTCAGATTCTGTTTTTGATCCACCAGATGGATCATCATGAAGCGGCATGTAAGATTGGGTATCGAACCAAAGGAGGAACTGTTACACTTTGGAGTAGATCTGGAAAAAGGGCTGGATTCAGGAGGGTTTTTTCTCCATTGCAAGAATGTTGTAGGAATTAACTCCAACAATGCAGACTACATTTTTGGGAACAAAAAACTGTTAAATCTTTTAAAAGATAAAATCAATCAAAACTTTAATGCACAGGGCTTTGACTGTGCTTCCATTTGAGGTATTTGATAAGAATTTGTTTTATTTCCACTGAGCAATAAAAACAACAAAGTTGTGCAGCAAAGCTAAAATGCTCGAAACATCAGATTATAACTGTGCCCCACTTTTCACTCTGACAACAGCAGAACAGTCACAAAGTGATGGAACCGTCCAGACTTCAGAACTTTGACAAAGGGCAAATCCACATGCAAGCCTCACCTCGGGATTGAACCGCCAACCTTCGAGATCTGCTTCCTTCTTCACATTTAAACATTATTACTCTCATTATTCTATTATTATTATTATTATTATTCCAAAAATGTAAATGTTCTTCTTTCTCTTAAATCTTGCTAGCTAACGCGCAGATATGAAAACAACCTCCTTGGCACAGGAAAATTTGGAGAGGTAATTTATGTGGAACCGAGCGAATCAGAAAGTCACACTGAACCTTCTCCAACCTGCTTAATTAACGTCCTGTCTTTGTCTCTATTCCCAACCTGCTCCTACAAAATAAAATGGGATGTAAACTGTAGCTATGAGTGGCACTCCTCCACAGTAGTCATTATCAGAGCCGGCCAGAGTCTTCAACAGGGTTGGAGCTCCTCTAGTGGACAGAACAGCACATCCATTACTGACGTTTGTGGGAAATCACACAATGACTCGGTTTGGGTTGGTTTCTGTTTGTGACCCAGAAATCTGGCATGATCTGAATGTAACAAACACAGCAGGAAGTAGGAGCATGCTGTTATTATCTTCTGATGAACCTCCAAGAGGCCAAGAAGTTTCTCCTACCTCTGTGGGATGGAACGGTCTCAGCAATTAGACTCCTGAGGTCAGTTACCCCAAAGCTAATGTGAAACGGACCCTCTCCTGATGAAGATCATTTCCCACAAAGTAAGAGCCGTAGTTTGGTCTAATATCTGGAGCTGTCCCACGTCAGATGAGAATTGATACAGATGGGATATCGTGCAGGGTGTGCCCCGCCTCTTTACTTATGTCAGCTGGGACCCAGAACCAGACACTCCAGCTAACTTTGAGATTTGATCCAAATGTAAAGTGCATTATAAATTAAATGTATTATTATTATTATTATTATTATATTGATCTGATTCAGTATCAGGGCAGACTGGGTTTTTTTCTTCTTATACCCCAGCAGAGGAACAAGGTCATAAAACCACAACTTCTCAATCCAAGAATCTTATGAATGACACCATTTAAACATTATGTATCTGTTTTATTCATTGTCAAAGAGCTGCTTCATATTTCCCAAATCATTACTAAGAAAACCATATTCTGGTCTACACTCAAAAAACAGCCACACTATAAAGAATACACCTTTAATGACCTCGCCGCGAAAAACAACATGAAAATAAATTGAAATGAAATAAATTATTTAATAATGAAATGAAATTATTTCTTTACATATTTTATTTCTATGGGGCATTTATTTATTTAATATTTAACACTCTAGCATGATTTAATCAGTTATAAAATAAAAACATAAATCTGTAAGCTTAGTTAGCTTAATTGTTTGATGTTTGATTTGCATGGAAACAATTTGACCCTCATTAGACTTTTTATGTTTTTTGTTTTTTTTATCAAGTTACATAATTCTGTTTAGTGAGTCCCCAAATGCTTTAACATGCTAAACAAAATAAATAAATAAAAAAATCCTGGATCATATTATTAACAGGTTCAGTCAAGTGGTAAACATTTTTCCATAAAAGATTATTAAGGGATATTCTTAGATATAATAAAACGGTCGTTACCGAGCAAATTAAGACAAACACCATTGGCAATGGGGAAAGAGTGATTTTCTTAGGTGGCATTCTTGAAACGAGCATAAAATTCCAGCCACTGACTTCGATGAGCCTCAAAAGTAGACGAAAATGCCATTTGTTATCTAACATAGACTTAGTTGCAGAAACTTTTACACTTACTTTAAGAGTATTACAATCAGACAATGTTTTAATCTATAAACCACCGGACATATTTTTACTACTGTTCCAGTTCTAGAAGGGCTGGAGTCAGCTGATATTGAGCAGTGTTAACCACGATGTCACCATGCTGCCCATTACTTCGAACAAATCAAGCTTAGATTAGGAAAAAAAAAAAATTTGCTCCGTTTAGCATTTTTGAACATATAAGCAGCAGATTGTTTAAGTCCTGTAGGTTGTGTGTTGGGACCTCCATTGGTCGGACTTGTTTTCCTTAATATTAGGCTCCTATGGTAGAATATAATGTCGGAGGAGCTTTCTGTCGCAGTAGGTGTATAGGTATTACAATTTAATGATTTAATCAATAGGTCGTTTTACAAACTATAAATATTGAATACCAGCAGCTGCCAATGGATATCCAGCCTCTGAACTGGTTTTATTGGCATTCATGGGAAATAATAGCTGGATTGATTTCCTTTTTACTTTATTATTATTCAGGTCATGACATAACTTCGAAGAGGTTCTCAAGTGGAATCAGGTCCGGGGAACGTGACCAGTCAATGGCATCAATATCTTCATCATCCAGGACCTGCCTGCCCTGCACTAGGGGGAACCCAGTGTCCCGCCAAGGACCATCCAACCACAAAACTGGTCCTGCTGCATGATGTTTCAGCCACCATAATGTTCACCACGGCATTTCCAGACTATTTCACGTCCATCCCAAGAGCTCAGTGTGAACATGCTCTCCTTTGTGAAGAAAACGGGGCACCAATGGAGAACCTTTCAATCGTATACATTAACTGTCGGGTTCTGTTAGGATTACTTCTTGATGGAAGAATTTGAACATGCAAGCATAAATCTAAATTCTCATTGCGCATCTCTTAATAAACCAGATCATATAATCCACCTTACGCAGTTTGTCTGATCCACTGAAGAAGGAGTAGCTGATTAATCAACTGTCTATGTTCATAAAAGATGGTGGCAATTAGTGACTTGGTTACCACATTGATTATTTCAAGCCCTGTTGTTTTCAATAAAACAAATATCAGTTGATAAATCAGTATTTTGGAATCTGAAATATACAGTAAGGGGTTTGAAGAATCGACTCAGGCAGCACGTAGACCACAAATGATCCTTTCAGCAACAGCTTGATATTACAGCATTTTACTGATCTGAGAATCAGGACCTTTGATCATCAAGCTGATGTTGGTGGACGCCGCCGTCTCCACTCTGCTGCGGAGCTCCCTGGTGTCGTTCACAGGGAGCTTGCTGGGCGCCCGGCACCAGAACACCTGCTTGTAGGAATTCCTGAAGTTTTCCGACAGGAAAGCATAGATGATAGGGTTGATGGAGGAGTTGCTGTAGGCCAAGCAGTGGGCCACCATCCTGAAGACGAAGGAGGCCTGATTTAGGGGGAAAGAACCAAACTCTACCCACAGGTGGACGATGTGGTGAGGCAACCAAGACAGACAGAAGACTATGACCACCACCAGGACCGTCTGGGCAGTCTGTGGAGGAAGGACAGAGAAGGCAATGAATAAATACAGACATCATGTTAAATGGTAATGAACATGTATTGTGTTAATATCTTGTTTATGTGTTGTTTTTTTTGTCTCCTCCAGACTGGATTACTGCTACGCATTTCTCATCGGGATCCAGGATAAAAGTCTTCAAAGACTTCAGTATGTTCAAAACAGTGCCGCAAGGATCCTGATGAGAGTGTGTAAACACAAACACATCCCCCCGTTCTTCATTCCTTTCATTGGCTTCCCATCTCCACCTGGATTGATTATAAGATCTCTCTCCTCACTCACCAGTGCATCCATGGCAATGTACCCCCCTACCTTAAACAACTACTCACCCCACTGACCTCAACACAATCCCTCCGTTCTACCCCCTCGTACCGCCTCCTCCTTCCCCAGACTTAGCTCAGCACCATGGGTGATCGGGTCTTCTGTTCTGCTGGCCCTCGTCTGTGCAATGCCCTCCCTGACCATCTGAGGGCTCCACAGATGACTGAGACATTTAAAAAAGGACTTAAAACTTTCCTTTTTAGCAGAACCTATGACTTTTAATTAACATTGCTGCTCTTGGTCATATCTTTTAATTATTATTATTATATTTTGTTAGTGCTTTTATCTGCTTTTACCTTGTACCACTTTGCAATTTAATCCAAATGTAAAGTGCATTATAAATTAAATGTTAGTAAGTGTTTTTGTTTTTTTTGTTTTTTCATTTGTTTTATGACTGAATTTTAATCCCAATTTATTAATTTATAAAAAGGGACAGTGCATATTGATGAACATATACATGTAAATATGCAAGATTATAGCCAGAGCTAATTTCCATCTTGAGTCCCTTGGCAGGCCAATGACAGCCACATAAACAACTCAAATCAATACAACAATAACAATAGCAGCAGTAAGAGATTAAAGTGCACAATAATAAGAGAAAATGTTAAAAAAAACAAATATTGTTTATCAACAGAAAAAGAACCAAAACGACCAGATGTTCATTAAGATGTTAAAGTGCAAAGTGCACAATGATTGAATGAATGAATGAATTACCTATAGCATATGCAAGTAAGGCTGCACTGAGTCCTGTAATAATTATTTTAATTAATGGCAGCCATTTTGCTTTAAAGTTAGAATCGCCTCCATCCATTACCTTATTAGTGACGTTTTCGGTATTATCCATATCTCACGATACAGAACGACAACTAGTGAAGGTCGATACAGGACAACCACTAGTGAATGTCTCTCACCATACAGGATAACCACTATTGAAGGTCCCTCACCATACAGGATAACCATTAGTGAAGGTCTATCACCATACAGGACAACCACTAGTGAAGGTCTCTCACCATACAGGACGACCACTAGTGCATGTCTCTCACCAAATAGGATGACCACTAGTGAAGGTCGATACAGGATGATCACTAGTGAAGGTCTCACCAAACAGGACGACAACTAGTGAAGGTCTCACCAAACAGGACAACAACTAGTGAAGGTCTCTCACCATTCAGGACGACAACTGGGGAAGTTCTCTCAACATGCAGGACGACCACTAGTGAAGGTCGATACAAGATGATCACTAGTGAAGGTCTCTCACCATACAGGATGACCACTAGTGAAGGTCGAACAGGATGATCACTAGTGAATGTCTCTCACCATACAGGCTGACCACTAGTCAAGATCCCTCACCATACAGGACGACCACTATTGAAGGTCTCTCATCATACAGGACGATCACTAGTGTAGGTCTCTCATCATACAGGACGATCACTAGTGTAGGTCTCTCATCATACAGGACGATCACTAGTGAAGGTCTCTCACCATACAAGATGACCACTAGTCAATGTCTCTCACCATACAGGCTGACCACTAGTCAAGATCCCTCACCATACAGGACGACCACTAGTGAAGGTCTCTCACCATAAAGGACGACCACTACTGGTCTGTAGATCGATGGCAGAATGGTCGTCATGAATGGTGAGAGACCTTCACTAGTGGTCGTCCTGTATCGACCTTCAGTAGTGGTCGTCCTGTATGGTGATAGACCTTCACTAATGGTTATCCTGTATGGTGAGGGACCTTCAATAGTGGTTATCCTGTATGGTGAGAGACCTTCACCAGTGGTCGTCATGAATAGTGAGAGACCTTCACTAGTGGTCATCCTGTATCAACCTTCAGTAGTGGTCGTCCTGTGTGGTGAGAGACCTTCACTAGTGGTCGTCCTGTATGGACCTTCAGTAGTGGTTGTCCTGGATGGACCTTCAGTAGTGGTTGTCCTGGATGGTGAAAGACATTCACTAGCGGTCGTCCCATATGGTGAGAGACCTTCACTAATGGCAGATAGATTCATCATTATGAAGAAGCTTCCATTTTAAATAGAAACGGAGAACAACGATGAGAGACGTCCATGGTATGAGATGTTTGAGATGCAAGGTTCGAGAATGCTATTCAGATAAATCATGGAATAAAAGCAGTTCAATCTGCGTCTCTCAGTTCTCTACCAACACCAATCTATTGGATCACGTGATTTGTCAGTCAATCATCTTCTTCTCAGAAGAAAATGAAGTTGGGAGCAGGCTTGGGCTTCCTTGAAGTAAACCAGCCAGCAAGCAAGTTAGGTTTACAGAATAAGTTACCGTGAGTCAGAGTATCTGAGTCAGAGCTCCATATCCAACTTTCTGAAATGGAAAACCCGGAGTTTCCCTCATCCTAGGCTCAACCAACTCGGGGTTTCTGTTAAGCCTGCTTCCTGTAACAGTTTACCTAAAATCTTCTATCAGAATGAAGAAACGTTGCATAATGCAAACCCATATACTATTTACAACTCGTTTTCCAACGTTTGATTCTAAAATGCCACTAATAAATTATGTTGATCGGATTTCTCTTATTCTATTCGATAGAACATTTAAATACCACTGCTTATGTCTAGAGGAGTTTAACCTTTCAATTATGATTCATTCACCTGAGTATCAAGGACTGTCTAATCATAAAGTCAAACACCATTGCACAAGTTAGCACAGTTTGGTTTCATTATGAAACAGAGTTTGATCTCTTGGAGGGGCTGATATGTCAAATTTTCAAAATGTTAGTAGTAAAATGTTCTGTCACCACTAATCTAACAAACTCTGTGGATCCACCACATCAGCAGATACAGTGAACTTGGTCAGATTGACCAAAGCTAGTTGGTCCATTCAGGCAACTGGATACATTTGACAATGACTATTAAAAATCTTCTTAACAGTCCCTCCTGAGATCTGAGATATCCAGTTCACACAACTCTATTCCTGGGCTCCCCAGTGACCAAGTTCACCTCACTCTGACTCCCTGGTCCCCCGTTTCACCGTCTAAGGCTCTGTGGTCGCCAGGGACTCTGACTCTGCACTGATTTCATTATCTTATGCCACATAAACTGACTGATTTGCCAAAGCTCAACGGAAACGTGAACTTGATACATCACTACTTAAGTCTTGGATACATATCCGCTTTCCCGGCAACCCTAGCGCTGCCGCTGGACTTACATGACTACATTGCCATCCAAACATGACTGCTTTATAGGATTCAACCGCTCAATTTCCCTGTTGTGGACAGCGATTATGTCAGAGAAGAAAGGTAAGTACCTACCAAGTCCTGTTAATTAACTGAACTTAAAATGCTAATGCTAGCATATTGGCTTCTAGCCTCAGCTTACCACTAACTACATAGCAGCTACCCAACTGCAGCTGGTCGCGTTTTTAAAAAATCAAATAAATTAATGAGACTTGGTGGATCTGTCGTTGGACCTTGCCAATGCATATGGGTCTGTTCAACAGGTGGTGGAGGCTAACCGGAAAAAAAACATATTCCCAAAAAGATCAACAACCTCATTATTGATTACAATGACAACTTCCAGATAATAGTTGCTTCCAGATCTTCAACATGGGAGTGGTACACGCTTGAGGGGGGGATCACTACTGGTCGAACCATTTCAGTAATCCCTTTCCCCCTCGCCATGAACATGGCGGTCAAGTCAGCCGAGGTTGAGTAGCAAAGACCCCTGACGAAGAGGCTTGGATTTACCAGCATGCTATTCTACCCAGGGTTTTGTGGCCCTGGGCAGAATGGGCCGTCAACTGCTGTATGATATACCCATGTCAACTGTGGAAGCTCTGGAGAGGAAGATCAGCAGCTATCCAGGCAGGGGGATTGGCTTGCCAAGGAGCTTAAGCAGCGCCGCCCTGTATGGATCCACCAACACCCAGTAGCTCCCCATCAGCAGTTTCACAGAGGAATTTGTGGTAACTCGGAAAAAAAAGCCATGCAATACAGAGACTGCAGGGACCTCAAAATAGCAGCAGCCGCCATCGAGGTTTGCACAGGAAGAAAATGGAGCACAGCCAAAGCAATACAGCTGGCGGAAGCAAAGCTAAGGCAGAAGGCCATTGTCTGAGCTTTGGCAACTGTACAATAAGGCCTAGGCTACTTGCAAAGCAACCAAGTACGTGTTGTTGGATGTTGTCACTCCATGCAAAAGGAATGGAGTGACAACATATGCTGCAAGAAGAAGTGCTTGCAGGCGTAGAGGCACAAGCCAGCAAGATGATGTGACTCGGTCAGCTAGGATCCTGGACAGGGTGGGAAAACACACAGCGACAGAAGATTACTTAAATGGATTTCTCTCATGCTGATATTTAAAGATACCTTTTCTGCCCCGTGTGCTGGAAGAGGATCCCTCCAACATCTCCTCAGAAGCTACCCAAAAGCCTTCGCTGATGGACGTTAACGCTGGCGCCACAAGCAGATGCTTAAGGCAGTGGTAGAAACAGTCGCCACAGAAGAAAACCATTGCCTTCATCAAAGCTGGAGAGAAAGCTCCGGTCCGTACCGCGAGCAAGACATTGCTAATAAGCCCTAGCTCAAAGGAGGAGGCTCGCAAAACACCAGGAACTGTTGGAGTAGGTCAGATGCCTACTCCACCAGAATAAGGCTGCCGGGGAAATGTTGGGCACTCGATCTGAAAACCACTGGCAAGCCTTGGAGTAACTGGAACCGCAAAGAGGAGTACCATACGTGCCATCACAGAAGCCGCGGGGAGAACCACTAGGTATAACTGTATACAGTGTGTTGGTTTTTGTTGCTCTGCTCAGTACATTTAAATCACGTCTGTATGCCCTGTAAGAGGGATCCATCCTCCGTGTCTCTTCCTCAGCTTTCCTCCCATTTTGCTGTTCCTTACCCGGGCAGAGGGTCTAAGGACAGAAGATGTTGCATCATGTAGATTTTGAAGCCCATCGTGGCAAATTGGGATTTATTATTTTGGGCAATAAACGAAATTTACTTGACGTGACGGTTTTGGTTTAAGAGGGCGAGCTGGTGGGTTTTTGCTGCTGGGATGAGAGCATACATTGAAAAAATGTTTATCTTTACAGTTAGCCTGATAGCGCGAAACTCACTCTAGAGCATCTATGAGAAACACTTTCACTGATAAACTTCCAGACCGTCATGTAAGCAATAAACATTCTGTTTGGACATTAACACATTACAGCTTTATTAATGTTTTTAAAAATATAATATAATAATTATCATTTATAACAATTAGTACCAACGGTACAATGTAGAAGAATGAAATCCTTTATTGATCACGAACAGCCCACAAAGTACAACATGGTGAAATAATTTCTCTACATTTGACCAATCCCTGAGGGAGCAGGGGTCAGCCCCTCTGAAGCTATGCTTTAAGGGTCTTCCTCAAGGCCCGTGGACAAATATACCCTGGTGGGACTTGAACTGGCTACCTTCTGATCTTCTCATTGGAGAATGGCTGCTGTACCCACTGAGCTACAGACCCCCTGTAACAGACACTAGAGCGATTACTGACAGTCAATTTTTACAGAGGGGGTGAATTGTTTTTCAGCACAGCTGCATCTTTTTCTCAATACAACATTTTCTGTGTTGGTAGTCCAACACATCTCTACTTTAAGTATTGTAGTATGTTTCCGTGAATATAATATATTGAAGCAGACATGTTCTTCACAAAAATTGTTTATTTTCAAAAAAACATTCTATACAGTATCACACAAGAGCTACAAAGGCCGCAAAAATATAAAAGTGTGCATTGCAATGTAAATGTGTTCAATGAAATCTTCTCATAAAAATCTTGTGACTCCATTTTTCTGTTTTCTTCAGCTGTGCTGCAAGAATCAATCATCTGTCTTCTGCAAATAGCGCAACAGCTCCTCTTTTTCATCGATTCTCTTTTCATGATCACAAGAATGGGTGCTCAGGAATACACTTCAGCCTCTTTACTGGAATAAAATACTCATAAAGTCTTTGCCTGATAACTGCTGTGTTATATTCTACACTGTAATCAGTACCTATTTGAGACTATACAACCTTAAGACTGTATTCCGTTTTACACACCATGTACATCCACACTGTTATATAATACTATTTAACTAGCTTTGCATATTTAAATAAATGATATTTATCAGTTCAGTCTGAATTACTGTTATTTAAAGAATTATTCTGACCTCGTCTGGTTCCTTTGATGAAGATGAAGACGTTGGAGCTCAGCTTCATGCTGGTGCGGATGAGCTAATGTCCAGTGGTAGCTTCATCTCTTCATCATTGCAGACAATGTCTCTAAACAACAACAAAAAGAAGACAATAATACTAATCTGTCCGTGACACATTATACTCTGTAAACCTGATGTGAAGTCAGGGTTAAAGTGACTTTAGGTGAGACACTGTTCATGTTAGCGGGTAAACCAACGTCACTTACTGTTAGCTGGAGGCCTAATGCTGGTCAACAAATGTTATATAAACAAAAAAAAGCTACTGTTTTAACAAGATGAAACGTGGAAAATTAAACTTACCAGGTTATGTTGATCTTTGGAGTAGTCTATCGCCCAACACAATCTCTATCTGTTGCAGAACTCACGTTCTCCTGGACGCCGATCTTTCACAGAGGACCTGGTTTGAAACTTTATATGTGGGTTTTCGGTTTTGTCAGATCATGTCGTGTGGCCAGTGGTCCCGATAGGGTCTCTGTGCTCATTTCTGAAATTCATTTGTTATTGATCGGTTGGGTCTGTCTGTACGTCACTGCCGACATGCGTTTACTACGAGAAGAGACGCTCAGTTTCCAGCTCCATGACCACTGCTGCTTTACCTCACGTCCAAGACCCCGCAGAAAACCGTCAGGGTCTGGCCGGCAGGATCCAACTCAGCCATGCAGGACTGTGGGAAAGCAGTCCTGCATGGCTGGACTGATGACGATATCTAATCTACCTCCGAACATAAAAAAGAAAACCAGAATATCCTTATATTGCAAAAACTGGAGGCAGCCACAGTATTTCATTTGGAAAATTACTTAACTTATGGAATGGTTTATCATAATGCTTTTTTTTTACCAAATAAACTCATGATTTCAGCTTTAAATGCTGTTCTGTCAGATACGGAGATAAAAAAACAAACTCAAACCAACCTTCTTTTTGGAGTTCTCTGACTTCCTGGAGACATTCTTCAGCTTTTTATGTAGATGATTTAAGACCTGCAATAATGAAGGTGTGTTCGTTCATTTGGTTCAGATTGAGATTATATTTCTATTTGCATTTCCATTTCAAAAAGATATCAACATTTTCCAATTACATTTATCAATAATTAACATTAGGACATTGGTTTAATCTGGATTAATTCTGTTACAGGAACATTTTTCAGTGATGCACCAGATTAGCACCAAGACTTGCATAAAAACGAGACATTCCGGACTCATTCTGGAATTCATTTTGGATTTTATAATGGATTTATTATGTTTTAGGAACATTTTCCGGTCACATTTTTAAATTTAGCAGCACAAACACTCGAATTCTGAAGATCAACCCCAGACTCAGTTCAACCACCTGGGCAGATAGAAATTATTTAATTAGGGATTTATAATTAAAGAATTTCAGTAACAGTAACTAAGTATAGCATAGTGAGGATGATTTACTCATTTCAGCAGCTTAGGTAGAAAACATTTATCAATAACGAAATAATGATGAACATTTTTACGCACGAGGAGAAAAGGGGATTTAATGTATTTTTGCGCATTCATCCAGCCACATCCACGTGCACCAACCTTTGCATAGCAGACAGAGATGAGGGTGAGGGGCATCACGTATCCTAAAATAAAGGTGCACACCACGTAGACCTTCCTCTGGTGGTCCGGCCAGACCTCCCAGCAGAACGTGTTATTGTCCTCCCTCTCCAAGAGGCTCTGGTAGTGCGCCACGGGAGCTGCCATCATCAGAGACAGGATCCAGATCAGCACCACTCCGATCATGGCATGCCTCCCAACACGGATCCACGAGGACTTCGTGGCGTGGACTATGGCAACGTACCGGTCCACTGACATGGCCGACAGAGTGAAGATGCTGACCAGCATGGACACGGTGAAGAAATAGTGGATGAACTTGCAGATGAACGCTCCCAGCACCCACGTGGGCAGCATGTAGATGGTGGACTGGAAGGGGACGCAGAAGAGGAGGTAGGAGAGGTCCGCCACGCTCAGGTTGAGGATGAAGATGTTGGTGGTGCTCCTTGGTTGGCTCGGTTTGCTATGCGCAAGCACCGTGATCACCAGAGAGTTCCCAAGCACACCGAGAATGAAGATAAGTCCAAAGATGAGCAGAGAAATAAAGTTATCCACACCAATCCCCAGGATGCGTGCATCTGGCAGCTTCAGGGAGCTGCTGCTGAAGGACTGGTTCTGGTTCTCCATCGTCTCCCAGCAGTCAAGGAAAAGTTACATTTTGATGTAAAAGATGAGTAAAAGACAGAGGCTGGATGTCCTCCAGCTTAATGGAGCTGCTGCATCTACCGGCTGCTCCTGCCTCCACAGACAACGTCACAATGCAGTGATGAGCCAAGATGACAAATACCTGCCCGTTCAAAGAAGTGAACTCAGTCAGCTGCTTAAATCATATATATTATTGATTTATAAAAAGCTGATATAATGTTATTTTATAAATAAATAGTTATTTACCCGTAGCCCACAGAAACTATTGATTTGGTAGAACTTCAACCCTTCTATGTTCATCATATTCTATTTCATCTATTAATTAAATATCGTAGAAAACAAATGACAAATCGTTTGTTCATGCCTTTTTTTAAACACTAGCTTAGTCAGACTTGTGAAATTATAACACAATGAAATTTTGTATTTCATGGAACATTGTTAATGTTAATAAGTTTAGATCAATATTTTGGTAAAGCATATTTTTAGAAAACTGTTTGACTCTTATTTGACTTTGTTAGTTAAACTAAGTGAAATAATTTTGTTTAGTAAATCCTCACTTGCTTTGCTATGCCAGAAAATCCTTCTGATCAAATTATAGGACTTGATAAACAGCCATGGTAAACGCCTCCTCCTCTGTGGCCCCTTTGGTCTGTATTGTCCCACAGGGCTCCATCCGTGATCTCTTACTCTTTACCATACTCATGCGTCATATTGTAAACATTTTCAGTCTAGTGGCACGCATTTGCAAAAACAATGGAGACTCAATATGTTCTCAGTCAAATAGCTGAGCAAGGACATTAAATGATTAAAAGTTTCAGTGAATCACACAATCGAACCTGTATATCAAGTTTGACCTTGAAAGAACAAACGCAGTCCTCAGGGTGGAAGAGGTAAATTCAAAAGACATATATTTAAACTCACGTTGCTCAGCTTAGTTAGCCGGACACCCAACACAGTCATCTTGGTTGCACATATGCCTGTTATTTTACATCTTGATAATGTTATTTCCATCAGAGGAGACAGAATGAAGGAAAGATTGATTTATTACAACAGATGATGTGTGATAATAAGTCAATAAGAACGTCTTTTTTGCCCAGACTCTCCAGGGAGATTGAGATCAAAGGGTCGCACTGGTGGGACAAATGACTCTGCTGAGGCTGGTGAATGTTTAGACTGATGGATCTCTGTGAACTAGGTGTAGATGGGAAGGTGGAGGTTGCGTGAACAAGCAGCATGAAAGAACTAGATGGATGGAGAGGGAGACATATTTTGAAGTAGTCAAGTGTGACACAGTGAGTGTTGGATGAGGTTGATGCTGATAGGCTAAGCATGTGACACAGTGATTGGATGGATGAGGACAATAGAGTAGTTATACCTATACTTTGAACAGAGCAAATAAAATGGTTATCATAAAAAGTTACGGTTTTAGCACCTCTGCTACAATTGCCTTAACCCCATGAACAAGGGAACTGTTCCTATTATAACCTTCGCTGCAACATGGCATAAATATAGCAGTATTTTGGTTACAAGAGTGTTAGAGGTGACAGCAACAAAGAGATGGGGTAATTCAGGGGCCAACCAGATGTCAGCTGGTGCCTCTCGCCCTCAGGCCCCGGCCTTGGATCTGCCCGTGACGCGATATTTGAAAATGAGTAACACTGCTGCATGAGAAAATGACTTTTTCTATTTTAATCTGATCTTTTACTATAGTTCATGTACCCGTCAGATCTGACTCTCTGCACTGGTTAGTGAGTCACTGACTTTCCTTTGGGTTGAATCCAAAACAAACTGGACTTCGGTTTTGGCTTGGAGACATTTAACCTCTCGTCCAAGAGTCTTCTTCAGTTCTAGCTGCCTGGTCATTGTATTATATTCAAGTCAGTTTTCACATACAGTTTGTTTGTAACAAGCCAACACAAAGATTCTGGATTAAACACCTACTTTGTCATATTCACAGATAGAAATCATGTTTCCCTGTACAATCAAATTCTCCCACTGCCTTCCATTTGAAATGCTGTTAAAAATGAACAAACTTCTGAGTTTCAAAATATTTAAGTATCAGAGGGTGCACAAAATATAACAAATAGACATATAAAACAATCAAGAACAGAACTAGGAACACGCTGTCATCTGCAACAGCGAGGGGATATCCCTGGGAATCCCCCAATCCTCTGCATTGCACAAGCAACCCCTCTGCGTGAACTCCTCAAATAAAATGTTTAGTTTTGGTTTATGAGTTATATCGCCGCCAAAATTTTGCAAACAAACAAAACATATTTTGCAAATGTTCAGAATTCATAAATAAACCCAATATGATTTGCTAATGCAAAAAATATATAAAAGAAAAAAAAACACACATTTTACAAATGCGCTATGATTCACTTACAAACGCAGGATGTGATTTGTAAATAAAAACATGGTTGATAAACTATTAAAATAAATATTTTATGGGGCAGACACAAACGTGCATGCAAAAGTGGTTGTTTTTTCTAAGTGACGATCTTAAAGGATTAATAGAGTGGTGCTTTGCTGCTGTGTCATTCTTATTTTTATTCTTTTTAATATTATTTTTATTGCTGAAGGCAGAACATTTTCAAAATGGTAAATTACACCATATTTTAATTGCAACACAAGTCAGTAGAATAAACTTACAATGTAGATTTTAATAAAATAAAATAAGCACATTAAAAAAGAAGGGAAAAACAGGAGAAAAAGAAAATAAATGGTTTGGAGGGTTACACACTTTTAATTAGTGGGTTACACATTACAGAGGAACCAGTTTCTTCACATTCAGCTGAGAAAAATATACATTTAATACATTATTGGTAAGGAGGCAGGCTAGAGAAACAGTTTTCATTCGAGAGGACTAGTGTGGTTCTTATTCACTCTATTTGGTGATCTACATTCAAACAATGTCCATCCATCCATATCAGGGTCAACACATAGACGAGCAACACACACACCTAGCTCTCCCACATTGCATGTTTCTGGACTGTGGGAGATAGTTGGAGCCCGTTCACACTCAGGGAGAATATACAAACTCCTCACTTTCCTCCTCAGAAAGGCCACATGTTGGAACCTTCTCGCTGCGGCACAACAGCGCCAGCACCCCTCTCCTGCTTTAACCAAACCACCAGGTCCTAAATGACAGTTTCTAAATCAAATTTTAAACTGATGATGGTGCTAGATTGAAAGATAAGATGAATCAAAGGTAATACAATTCACCAACAAGGGCACATGATTGTTTGTTAAAATGTTATACTATATATAATAGTAGTTTAGACAATTTTGTTAAAGGTTTGATAAGTGGGGCTTAGTGGATGATGCCAGTCCAGTTGCAGATTATAACCAAATGAACAATCTGCATCTATTGTGGATGGAGGAAAATAACTGTTTCAAAAATATTGTTCTGGTCCATCACAAAATATGGAACCGGTCCATCACCATTTTGATATTTGGAAAATAAATTAAAAGTGAGTAAGTAAGAAGATCAGTAACTTAAGCTATTGAATTTCATTTTCTGAGCACCATGAATGTCTCTACAAAATTGCGTGACAGTTCATTAAGTAGCTGTTAAGATATCTACCAAAGTGATGGGCCGGCGTTCATCCATCCATCCATTCATCCATCCATACTCTTCTGCTTTTCCGGAGATAAGTCAGAGTGTTAGGAGGCTTTTCAGGGCACTCCAGACCTCCTTCTCCCCACCAAGGCTCTCCAGGTCAACCTGGGGCCTGAGAAATGCCTTGGCAATCCCCCCCAGACTCCTCCAACAGGTTTTAGGTTTCCTGCCGTTTGGACTCTCTGTGAAAACCCCTGAAGGGAGGCATTCTGGAGGTACCTTGATCAGATGATGAACCACACCTCAACTGACTGCTTTCATCCACCTTGATCTCCCTCTGGATATCTGAGCTCCTCACCATGTCTTTAAAGCTGATACTAGCCACCCTACAAAAGAAGCTAATTTCAGCCGTTTGAATCCTTGATATCAATCTTTTGGTTATGACCCAGAACTCATGACTATAGGTGAGCATTTGAACGTAGATGTACAGATAAATTCAGAGCTTTACCTTACAGTAGCTCTTCTTTAGAATGACCTAAACGATATGGACAGTGCTGTAGTGTAAAATCATTTCAGAGGAACATTTTGATTTAATCTTAAGATTGCTTGTCCTTGGGAGTCAAATACATCAGTCCTCCTCTGCTCTCTGGGCTATCGATCTGCTCTGTAACATCTGTATGATCATCACGGAAGCATGTGACTCTGTGACCGACCGAAGAGATCTGCTGGGGGATAACCATCTGGAAATAATGACAGAGATGATGCAGCTGCTATGTTACCTGAGAACCGAGGCTGATGTTATCTCCTTCCACTTGTCCTCAAATGATTTCACACAGGGGATCCGTTTACTGTTTTGTGTCTTCCTAGTTTGTTGGTGTTAAATTCAACATGGGTGTACTATGACGATGGGGCTGTGAATAAGTTGTCAGCTTAGATGAGGGAGTTAGTGACCAGTTCTCCTCCTTACCCTCTCTGAAAATGAATAGCAGTCATTACATTGCCTCTTCAGTCACAGGATCATTATACTTTTAGGAGCATTGCACTTGTTTTGTAATTGGCTTCTCAGTAAATGTCCTGAATCAGCCTTAGGTTTCCATGGCAACTCTTTGCTCCATTGACTGAGATGTTATTATTATTCAGTTCGGGAGAAGAAAAAACGCCCTGAATCAGTGAAACAGTATCCAATTATCGGAATATATTTCTTTTAATCCTACAGGTGTATGACTATGTGATATCTGTTTGAACAAGAAGACACAAACTTTCCTGTTGGTCATCCGTTATTGGCACATGCCCACTACAATACGTCATACTAACTGTTTGAACAAGTTCAGATTTCTTCAATTTTGTTTTATCTCACATTAGACTGTATACAAAAAAGAACATAGGCTAACTTCATACAGTTCAACATTCCACACATCAGTCCAGAGAAGATTCTGCCAGAAGCTCGGAGGGTCATCAAGGTATTTTGTGGGTAAATTCAGACTTCTACTTGTTCTTCAGGGTCAGCAGTGGCTTACTTCTCACTGACCTTCACTGTGGGGATAGAGTCCTGCAGTTCTTTGGATGTTTTCTTCAAATCTTCAGTGACTTTCTGAAAGAGCCTTTATCGTACTCTTGTAGGGATTTTTGAAGGTAGACCAATTCTGTGAAGATTCACTATTGTTCTATGTCTTCTCCATGTTAGGACAATAGGTGAGTTTATGGGACACTTTTGTCCTATCCGAATTAAACCTTTCCGAATTGCAATGTCGGTCGCTTTTATACATGATCTGTGATCTTTTCCGACCCAGTGTTTGATCATATCTCATCATATTGTTCGTTCATTGAGCAAGACCTGGAACCCCAGTTTCCTTCCGGGGGTACTTGCACACGTATGGACCAATTTCACTATGTTTTGTATATAGCTTTTATGACAATGTGGTAAAATAAAGAATTATCATACATAAAGAAAAATCTGCAAAGCAGTGCTTTTCATACAAAAGGTTCCCCTAATAGGTAAAATATGAACTATAAGAACAAAAGTGTGATTTACACAAGAAAGATATCCCAGAGTTGAAAAAGAGAAAAAAAAACTTGACAAAACTTCTAGAAACATGATTGTTTTTTCACCTGATTTGAATGATAATATTATAATACGGAGCAATATATTTACTTTAATTTTATGGTTTTTCATTGCTTCCAGCTGTTACTCCCATTCATTTGTATGATTTTGTTTTTTTACACTGACAAACACATTGAAAATCCTTAAAGTTGGATGAGGACTGGATTATGATTCTGTGTAAAACTTTTCTTACTTTGTGCTTCAGCTTTATTCAAACACAGTAACATCATGCTATTAGTTTTAATGTCTGCAATCTGCCCCCAGGCTGGAGTTAGAACTCTTGTTACCATGACACTAAGCTTTAAGAGGAGACCACAGCAACAACACCATTTACACTAATAATTTGTAATGGACTTACATCAGCTGTGAAAACGCTGCGAGCTGCAGATGGGCAATCAGGCGATTTACAAAATCTGAGCTTTTTGACTTAATTTCCCTCTATTTATTCTGAAGACTCAGATGATGGTGGTTGGGACTGAGTGTGAAGGATACAGATATCAGCTTTTCAGGTTCAGTCTGTAAAATATTGGGGTATATCTTAGAATAAATTCAAGACAATATCCATGACTATGTTTATAGTGTAAAACAAATGAAAACTGTAATATTTAGATTACAGTTTTCATTTGTAAGCCAGGGATATTATGGATACATCATCGCATCAGCATCCTTTGTATTAATACATCATTTTCAAATGCTTTATCCACATAGACTATAGTGCGAGGAAGAACTGAACTGATTTTGGTGAAGGTCAGTAGGGGTGCTTTATCTAAAAGAAAGTTCCTGCTACAAATTTCTCAACTGGTCAGATTTAGTCCAATATTTGGTGCATGTCAATCGACTCAAGGAGATCTATCTGAATAGATTGTATTTAATCAAATACTTCATACTTCACTCACTAGAATGACCATTTGCACTTCAAATTGGGAAAAGATATAAGGTGTTCACAAAGCATTACTGTGAATATGTGTTTGTTAAAACAAAGGGAATTGTAAAACTGTCCTTCATCCCTTTTTCTTATAGAAAAAAGAAAAAAAAACAAGATATATGCAAGATAGACCTCCTCGAGTCGATTCATATGCACCAAATTTGGCCTAAATAAGACCAACAGTTGAGAAATTATTGCCTGAAAATGTTTGGCGTTTAAGCTCCCACTACTGTCAGAATTATACAATCGAGCTTTCTCAAAATTAACCCAGTTCTTCCTTGCATTAAGGGCATCAAATTTGAAAATTAACCATGAAATAGATTTAGAGTCACGCGTTAACACCGAGGCCATGACCATTCCATAATATCCCTGAAAAGTCGGGGCTATAATAATGCTTGTAGCGTCACCTACTTGTAACAATATACGTGTACTTTATGCCTTCTAGCCCGTTCACCACATTGATTTCAAATTGAGTCACAAGAGCCAAATTTTGATTAAGCTAATATTCTGAGTTCACATCGAATGGTGGCAGAGGTGGAGCGGCGGATGTCGATGTTATGTCATAGAAAAGGGACTAATAATGACTCCATTGTCCATTTTCCAATCGGCACCAAATCTCTCACGCAGTATTGGTTAATAGTTTGGGCCTGAAGACACGCAAATAATTTCACATTAGTTTTACTGACCCGTTGACCATATCGACTTTGAATTACACCAGCAAAATCATGAACACCTTATTCAGACTTCATAAATAAATATTGAAAGCTTTCATCAAATACAGGGACTGTGCTATGTCAGCATAAAACAGGAAGTTTGTTGTGGGGAGGGCAGCCATGCTGAGAAACCCACAACAAGAGTCACATTGATCACAGTTGATAACTATTCTGGTTTGGTATGGATTATAGGGTTAACATTAACATTTTTGAAAATTGTGCAAATTAGATGTATTATTCACTGTGCGATGCACTTTAAAAAACTCCTTCGGGATTCACCTGAAACAAATTTTGTTATATTTTGTTTTAGTTATTTTTGTACTATAATTATTTAGGGAAACTATTTAGAAAAGAATAAATCCTTTATTGATCCCATACAGCCATACACTGTACAACATAGAGAAATAATTTATCCGCATTTGAACCATCCCTTAGGGAACAGCGGGTAGCCCCTTTGAGGTGAGCGAGGAGCTGGGGTTTCAGGGTCTTGCTCAAGGACCCTACGACAAGTAGACTCTGGTTTCCATAAAAATTGGTGATCTCCTAGCTAATTTACTTTACTTAGCTATAGCTTTGACGAATTGACCATTGTAGTTGGGCGGCTAGTTTCTATGGAAACCAGAGTCTCAAGATTACAATTAGCCAAAGATATACACAGTGAATTAATTGGTTAACTCATAGCATTTCCTTTTTATGGGTGTTTGGGGTTTCCACAAGTTAGCAACCACATCAAGAGCCTTGTGGTGGAAAATTTCATCTTCATGTATATGTTAAAAATACATTTGTTCCTAATTACTTTATATGCATTCTGTGCTGGGACAGGGACGGATAAGCCTGGATTTACACCTTTCTTTCCCCCTCCTTTCTTGTCCTTCCTGTTATTGCAGGGTGAAACAAGGACCAGCTCACTTCTCCATGTCTCATGTTGTGGTTCTGATACCGTTCTTGTCTGTAATCTGAAGTCCATTTGCACATGTGGAAATAAACTTAAAGAAAGACAACCAAGATAACTTTGTTTAATACATATTGCCACCAAAGGCGTCGAAGGACATTTCTGAAATGTTTACTTCATGAGAACAAAGTAGACCATAAACCATACAGTTGACTGGGCAGGTATAGGTTATATACTATGGTAAATATGAGAATGATAAATTTTTGGTTGCATTTAATAAATGGCAGCACAAAGAGGATTTATTTATTTCATTTGTATTACATAATCTATCAGCCCAAATGGGTTGTTAAAGTCGCGAATATTCTTTATGAATGTGGTTTATCTTATTTATGGTAGGAGAGTGGAAGCCCTGAATGTGTGAAACATATTCGTAGCCCGATATAAATTTACAGATGCAGCACAATGAATTACACATGATGAGTTTGTGACACTTATTAACTGTTCAAAGTTTTTCCTTTGAAAGCTATCTGACTAGGTTGAGACCAGATGAAAGAATCATAATGTCTCATTTCTGATGTGGAAACCATAATTTGTCTCAGAGCGTAGATATGATGGTGATTATGTTCCTAAATCATCTAGCCTCGGCTTGGCCCCTGATCAAGGTTCCATTATGTACTATTATTGCTGAAAAATAAAGAATTTGATTAGAAGATACTGTATTGTAGAATTAATCCCAGTTTAGATGAATTACAAAACTTAATGTTTTCCAGAAATGACATTCTTTTTTTTTATTTTGGTCAAATTTAAACGTGGTCAGATTTCTACGTAAAACATGAAAGGTTGATCATGGATGATTCATTTGCTGGGAGCAAATTCATGTTGGAGGACGGTTTTCTTGAGAGTGATGGCTGATGTATGGATGTCTGTTCTTAGTGCAGTTTCTCCCAGCAGCAGTAAGGGGAGCGCGAGGGGCTTGCCTACACTCATGAATGACTTATCCTTCATGAGAGACATTTTGTGAAGAGTGGAGATAAACACGTCTATTTTCCGACATTGTCTGAAGGCAGAAGTGAAATTTGTTATACCTGTATCTGCTCTGATAAACACGTGTGACATGTGCTTACTGTCAGCGTGTTCCGCAAATTCAACACACACTAGGAGCTGCCCAGTACAACCGGAGCCAGAGTACCCTGAAGCACATGCGGATTAAAGTTGTTGAGTCAGTCAGATTCACCTGCTTCCATATCCTGCACATGTAACATACTGCAGGAGGCAATGTGGTCGCTCATAAACATGGTGGGAAGATACCATTTTCAATGATGTTATCAGAAATGTTCAGCGCGTATTTACATCAGGGATTTACACAAGAGGTTCTGAGCAGTGAAGGCAGCAGCGTGTTCTCCAATGAGATTGGAAACAAAGCTAAATTCAATCATGAGGCACGCTGACCGTGAGTAACTGCAGGAATTTTAACCTACCTGATGTGTGTATGCAGCAGTCCGGATGGAAACCCTCTGCAGGCTGGTTTCTTGGTCTTGTTCCCCTGTGAGCCGGATCTCAGCCTCAGATCCTCGGTCAGGCTCCTCTGGCTGTTCCTGAGTCTTGGCTCACACCGCCAGATGTTTGCTGCTCAGATACATCTTTTAAATCATCTTAAAAAGATATACAAAAATAAATATGCATATATATATATATATATATATATATATATATGCAATCAGTGATGTATATATATATATATATATATATATATATATATATATATATATATATATATATATATATATCACTGATTGTTCATATTTTACTCACCAGGAGGAGCTTCTGTCTTCTTTCTTTTTTGTGTGTGAAAAACACGTTTTTTGAACATTTTCCTGTGTGACACAAAGCGCTGTGCTGGGTCGCTTGGCAACACTGACAGATGACATCCATTACCTTATCATTACCATTAGTTACAGTCCAATGAAAGATGTGTAGTGGTGGTAGTTATAGTGAAACCGGTAGCGTGGTTATTTAAAAGCATTATAGTCGGTTGTAGTTAAATCTTGGTATAATGGTAGTAATAACAGAAATTAAGTGCATATTAATCAACTCAAGGAAATCTGTCTTGTATATATAATATTTTATTAAGAATAGTTCATATTTAACTCACTTGGGGGAGTTATTTTGAAACAAAATAAATTGTTTTTCGGCCATAACTTCAGATTTAATTTAAGGAGTCCAATTGGGGGTATTGCTTGTTCAATGCAGGGGGTTAGGGGCTTATCGGAAATATACCCTTGCTCTAGACTACTTTTCAAATGGCTGTTTATTTGGAATGAAGAACGGGTTATGCATTTATTTCATATATCGAGTGAAACCTCCAATGGTGGACGGAAAGAAAAGAAATTCTTATAAAGATCATTCGTTTGAAACAGAATTGTACATATTTTTTCCTGAAACAATTCAAATGGAGCCAGCAGTGCCTCAGACGTCCTCTCGTCTTCCGTTTGAAACAAGAGAGCATGATGTTGTTGTCGCTAAACAAATGCTAGCATTATACCCGAGGCTTTGCAGCGGCTGCAGCCAAATCTTGATGGGATCACTGGCTTTCAACCATTCAGACATTTGCATTGAGTTGTTCACCAGCCAAGAGCATTGTTGTTAAGATGCACCAACGTCTTATGACTGATCCTATTAGTTCAAACAATGAGCATTTTCTTAGGCAATAAGCACAATGCTTCAGTAAATGAAGATTTTAAAAGCCATGTGAGCTTTTAGGCCGCAGTTCTCTCATTAGAATCACTTACCAAAGAGTAAATTAGAGGTTTCATCCAAAGAGGAAGTGCACAGATAACTCTTTGAGTGACCACTGGATGTTGACATCAACTACTTGGTATCATAGCTATGCTGTCATCTAGGCTACAGGGACGGGATGCAACACCATGAGGTCATTCAGGGTGACAGAGACACAACAACACAGAGGCTTTTCAGTCGCAAAGGCAAGGAGTGGAACACAATAGAATCAAGGATTTTCTTTTTCCCTCGGGTCCCTGTCCTGTTCGCAGGATTGGAGAGAAACATCCTTAAATTAAATTGAAGCAAACATTTCAACGTTCCGGCAATCAGGTTATATGATACTCTTTGATGTTATCTACATAGTTCAAGACATTGAGGTTTGAGACTTTGCAAATGTTCTCTTTGTGCAAGAAATCTAAGACACAAGAAGTTTCCGGCCATCTTTATGCTCCAGATGCTAACTATACTCTTCAGCCGTAAACACAAACCAACAACCAACTGTTTGGCTGAGCGTATTTTGCAATGTGCGCCACTTGACTGAACCTGTTTATAATATTACCCAATGCTAGCATGTTTATGCTAAAGAATCTCAAAGGCCAGGGAAGGAGATCTGGGGGACACAACAGGTCATAGGGGCCACCGAGGATGAGGCATTAAACACTGACATACTAAAAAGAATGATGTAACTTGATACAACTAAAACAAAAGTCTAATAAGGGTCACAAAGTTTTCTAAAAACATGCATTACCAATATGTTGAGCTAACTTAATTAAAACAGATAATTCGCCACGAAATACAAATTTTAAGTCAACAAGTGCGTGGGAGGTGTGCACACAACGACCTAAACAAAACTCTGTGGTCAACACAGCCGTTCTCATTTGATGTAGATGAAACCAACAAAACATGATAGCCGTAACTTCAGAACTGAACCAGAACTGGTAAACACCAGTGGACTGTTTGTTTGTTTGGAGCTCCGTAGGTCGAGCTCCGTAGTCCACGTTAGAAAGTGGTCATCCGTGATCATGGCAGTTGGTTGGTTGACTTGAATGACTTAACTAGCTGGTTAGTTGACATTAAATCCATCCATCCATTGTCAGATAGGTGAACCTAAGTTAAAAGCCGAGGTGCTTTTTCTTCCAGTTTTGTTTATTTAAAGGGGTGAAATGTTATAATGCGGTGCTCCTGTATGTCTTTATTTTCATTTCAAGCAGAGGTCTGTAACATTTGTATATAAATATTAACAGACGTCGTGCTCTCTCTATATACTGACACTGACTACATTGAAAAGTCTGACTAATGTGCACTGCCAACACCCCAAAACCTCCCAATTTATTTAGGTCCATTTCTAGCTTCTATTTGAAAGCTGGATATTGTTGGTTTGGACACCTCCTGAAGAAATAACAAGAAAGGGAAATAAAGCAATAATCGTCTTCAATGCATCTTTGCTGGAGCATTCCAGATTCCCTGATCACCACTGACAAACCGCTGAATCAGGCGACATACTGTATGATTGTTCGCATGATGCTGCAAAAATAATTTTTTTCATGGGGATATGTACAGAGCATAAAGTAGAGCACAGCAGAAAGCCCGGGCGAACGAAAGGATGGTAACCACCAACATTATACTCTTGATCTTTGTGTGGAACCAGCTCAGGCAAAAAACCCTGGCTATGCCAAACTTACTTCCAGTACAAAGTGTAGAACCACAAGGAGGTAAAGAATTTATTTATGATTGCCATCTTAGATTATCATGTTAGCATGCTTTAATAATCCATCACCTTCTTGTAACTTGTAAGGCTGCATAGAGGCCATTACATCATAACCATATTTTAATGGCTTGGTGAGCCACTATTATATTAAGCTCTGGTAAAAGTTCTGTCATGAAATGGTTCACACTTAGGTATAGTTCATTCTCATACCATCCAGTTTTTCATACATCACACTCAGTCTCAGGTCTGGGGCAGTGATTGAGAGCTCAACAGCTCAACCAGGTAGGGCATCAACTGATATCAGCTGTATTCATCAGCCACATCTATCTCATCACGTAGACACACCTTCATATATCATTTTGGTGCTGCCTTTTTAAATGTTATTCTTTCCATTGAACTAGTTCTTCCATGCTCTGGCCCTCTACCTTCCCGTCTCTGCCCAGTCCATCAACCTAATCAGCTGAGTCCCCAGCCACCACCACCAGTATCCAGACTCCTGCTTCTGCTCAGGGCAGAAACCTTTCAACCACAATCTCCCTGAAGAGTCTGAATTTTTAACGGTGTTATTATCACACATCATCCCTTGGAATGATCTGTACTTCATTTTCTTTCTCTCCTGATTTAAAGCTTTTCATGCTGCTGTTATATTTGTCTGTCCATCACCTGCCTGTACTCAAGACTTTATCATTTCATCAGTCTCAACAGGGTCATTAGCCACCACCAGCTATCTCTGGATAACGATCTTCCAAATAATTTAAGAGCCAAAGGCTCAGATGAGTTATCAGTTATCTGCTGCCATGAACAATCTTTAGATTATTCTCACGTCTCACCTTCATGAAATGCACCAAATTTTTTATTTCTTTGTGATAAAAATCTAGATGGTACCATATCATGGTGACATGCTGAATCCTTTAGGGTGACTTGATACTGGAAGTTCTCTATATAGGTTTACTGTGGATGTTAAAAAACAGAATCTAGGCCCATTTTGTTTCCCCACATCAAAAAGCGTCTTTCTGCATAGGTTCAATTGAGTTTGCAGATGTTTCTACCCACACTCCACATACAGGCAATATTGGTGAATTGGAGAGTCTACATTTTTCCTGTTTTTTGTGTCACAATGCATTGGCCCTGTGATGAACTGCCGACTTGACTACTCGCCTATAGTATCAACCGAGACTGGCTGCAACCCCCCATGACCTGACAAGATTGAATATGGGTAAATTACTTTATATGCTCGCCATAACTGACACTGTGAAAGTACCAAATGATTTCTGGGAACCTCTCTGGCTGATGTATTCACACTCACTCGCAGAAGTTCCCCAAGTCAAAACAATTGTTTTAATTCATTAAAAAACCCTATCTCGTGTGTATGTTATTTCCACACATGATGGACGAGAAGAAGGCTTTCTTTCACTGTCCAGTAGCAGATATATATTCAGCTGCCTCCCTGAGTGGGCGTCTTGGTCTAGATCAACATTCCTGCGGTGGTTCAAGGCCAGCTCCCATCTTTTTGTCCCACTGCTTGGTTGCATGGCCACTATTGTTCCTGCGGCTCTCAGCCTCGACCTTCCAGCCACAGGAACAAATCCAAGGCTCTTCTGAACACAGTGTGGTCAGCCTACTCTCTGCATTCCTGTGCCCTACCTCGATCAGGCCCGTGGGTGCTGTGCTGAGGCTCGGCCCTGCACGTCAAATAGACAGAGTACTGTGTGCAGGCAGGGATAAACATGTGTTCCTCTGAGTTTAACCACATCTGACTATATTATACTGGAAACTGTGCGGACATGTTGACACCATAGACCTCAGTGTTATGGAAGCTCATAGTTTTTCCCTCATACTGTCACGGGTGCTCGAGTCCCTAATATTATATTATTATCTCCTCATATACATTGTATTATATAATATATCATATTATAGTATATACATATTATAACAGTATGATATGAGGTTTAAGGTTTGCACAGTAAAATAATATAAATGGCCTTAAACTTCAATGTCCTCACCAAGAAAAAAAGCTATGGAAAAATTGTTTATTTGCAAATTTTATTTCTATGGGGAATTTATAAATTTGAGATAAAAGAAACTCAAATTTTACCATGAAATGACCAGTTCTTGGGTCAAGCATGTTTTCAAAGGTGTTTAAAGGGTTAAAGGGCTTCTATTGCCTTTCATACATTTCAAAATTTACTTTTACACTTTTTCGTGAACAAAGAAACAACATAACTTTCGTTAGATTCAGAATTTACACATCTAAATCGTCTACATATTTTTTCAGCTCAGAGTTGTAGCTAAGGTCAAACCACTTGACTCGTGACCTGACATGGAACGATGCTCACAAGGTATTTACGAAAAGAACAACAACACATGTTTAGGTCTACGTCAAGGTCACGTCCTTGACATGGCAGTACTTATCAAGCATGTGACAAGCATGTGCTGGATATAGATGTGATATACATTTGACATGTATCACAGCGCATATATATATCGAAAAAATTACAGCTGACAAGGCTGGATCAACCGTTCGTAGTTATGCCTATAGATCCAGACTGGTACTTAGTGTAATCTTTTTTTTTTTTGCTTGATTGGCATGTATTCTGAAAAAATTTTAATGATTTATTCTTGATTTGAGGTTTAATTTTTGTAATTTAATATGCTGTGAAGCATTTTGGTCAACTCTTTTCTTTGATTAAATTGCCTTAACTTCTACTCAAGTAAAGAATACGTGTACCTTTACCGTCGCTGGCTTATACAGAAATTGTCGAAAATGCAGCCATCTAAATCAGAATTTTGAGGATTTCCTTTTTTATTCATTCTTATTTAAATCATAAATACCTGAACATTTGTGCAATTACTGTGTAACTATGTATTTGTGTGGATTCTAACTCATCCATCGTCTGGTAATCCTTGAAGGTTGAATCAAAAGCTACTGGACTTCCGGTTTAAAGACGAGGGCTTTCAACTCTTTATCCAAGAGGCTTCCTCAGTTCTGCAGAGAACTTTAAACAAGATGTCCAGTTGCTTCAGATTCAAACATTAACTTCCCTCTGATCTGCCCGTGTTGTTATCCTCAAGTTCTGAATTCAAATAAGAAACAACCATAACAAAACGGCATCTGTTCTCAAATTTTAATATTCTGATGGGGCATGGGTGTTTTCTGACACAACTTGTCCTGCGACAGATGTTCCTTTGTTCACTGCCTACAGCAGCCGCTGGTGATAAAACAACATGAGGCTCCTAGTCATGTCATTTTCTACAAAATTCGAGGTTCTTTTTGCTCATTAACCAACAACTGTAGAAATTCTCACAATAAAATAATACTCGAGCTTGATGCCCTTGACATGAGGACAAGCGTTTTGCAGTCGTCACTAAAGCTCTTCTCATTCACCGGTTATGGAGGAGAAAAGCGAGTCCGCTCAGTCCAAATGGAACTGCAGATGTTTTATATTCTGAGTACATATTTTTAAATGTTAGCTCAATGTAGGCATTAAGCATCCCATTGACCTTAAACTATCAGTGATTCTACACATGAATATGCTTTGATTGATGCTTTTTGTAGGCTGCTAATGCACAGAATGTTACCTCTAATGGCAGACCTCGTGTTTTCCCTCTTGCTTCAAGGCCACAGCGGACCTTTTAAAGCTCAATTATTCATAAACTTGCAATCATGGCAGGAAGGATCCTGTTTTCAAAACACTCTACAAAGGAAAACTTGAAACTGTTGGCTTGAATACTAAAGATTTTTATATAAATTGAAAAATGTTTTTTTTTCAAATGAGTTGCTCTAACTAGTTTCATGTTTAAAGTTGGCGTCCCCAGATGTTGTATGATTGCAAAACTCTTTCTAATAGTCCAACTACAAAGATCCAAGTCGACACGTGATGAGTTCATGGTTTGCACAAAGAACCAGGATTATGGAGCAATTCTGCAGGGACTATCGTGGACTGCGTCCTCTGGAGAGCCATCTCCTCTGTTCTCCTTCAAGTAGACACACAGGATGGACGTTATTTCTGGGACTGTCAGCACAGGTTTTTATGTTCTGGATCAGAACCTGATGGACAACGGTTGGATAGTAAACCATCATCTGCTCTCATGACAGGTGGACGGCTCCCAGTTGTAGAAGTTACATGTTACGTTGCTGTGTCAGTTTTTTTGTTCTGTGCTAGAGGATTTCTTTTTCAGTTTATTGTCTCATAATTAAAATAAATGTGTTTATTGAACTGCTTTTCTTCATTTTACAAAAAAAGGTCATTCAAGCAGGAGAGACAAGGGATGAAGATAATGTTTATTATAACAGACAGTATGAGAATGAAGTTTCGTCAGAAATCTTTGGGGTTTACACTCTAGGTACTCTAGGTAGATTTTGTCGTCGAGGGGGGCCTGTCCTGAGCAGCAGAAAGATGAATCCCCCCATGGAGTCCAGACTCTGCTGGTGGTGGCTGGTGTCTCTGTGAAGGCTGATTGGCTGGTGAGGCTGATGAAATAATGAAGATGGTGAAGATGATGAAACATAGTTAAAGGACAGAAGCAAGAAGATGTTTGGACAGATGTTATCAGATGATGTCTCAGTTGACACCCCCGGACAATGACAGCGAGGAAGTTATGAGTGAGCCTGCGTGAGACATCAACCACGGTGTGCAAAAGCATGGAAAAGAATAGTCCTCCTGACTGAACTTCGGCTGCAGCTTCACTTAACTGCCATGTTAGCAATTCTTGCAATTCAGATGTGGGAGAGAAAAAAAAGTAGGGGTTTGATCCACGACCCCTGTAGTCTGCATATCAAACGGTCCTGTCCTTGAGCAGAACTCTGAAGCCTGGTTTGACCCAAATGAAGGTTCCGTTGAGAGACACTGCTGTGTGAATGTGGAGTGATTGCTGGCTCGTATTGTAAAGCTCTTTGAGTGGTTGAGCAGGACCCTCTATCAGAAAAGTCCATTTATGTTAAGTTTATATTCATATGAAAGATAAATGATCCAATTGCTTGGAATTCTTAGTACAAAAAACTGAAAATGTTTAGTTTTTAGAATAGGAAAGACAAATTGTAGGGACAAATGAGTTGGTGAAACTATTCAGGGTTTTCTTCAAAACGTAGAAGTTGGAGTTGGCCTTAATACTCAAAAATCTATGTAGCAAGTTGTAGCCTTGAAATTATAAGTTTCCCTATTTTTTCCTATTTTACAGTGATCGAAAACACAACGAAATGTCTTGACCTATTGACTTCTCATGACATGGAGATTTTTGACACAGCAAGTTCTCCCCTTCCCCCTGGCCTCCCCATTGGGTTAATCTGGGTGACTGTTCATCCATTACAGACTCAATCCATTAAGAAAATATACAAGGCCCATTCAACAATGGTCCAACAGTTTTTCAGGCTGCTTTGCATCAGGGTGTGAGTGCAGACACAGAGATAACGCTTCTTCTCCTGCAGATGGGGAGAGGAACAATGGCCAGGCCCATGCAGAGGGCGGCAGAGACTGACACAGCCACTAATGCACCGAAGAATGTCTGGAGCTGAGCCAGAGACATGGACTTCACTGCCACTCCAGTCACACCCACTGCCCTACGCTCCCCAACACCACCTGACCCCCTTCTTGTCCCATGGTGCCCTGGGACTGAGGGGACAACACCTTCAAAGACAGCGCCAGTGCTTCAGAAGAGCTGCAAACCAAGCTGAAGGACGGGCAGAGCTGGCAGTGGACCGGTTCTTCAGAGGACTACTGAGATAGAAAAAAGGTCAACCCCATCAACGACCAGCGACTAGCATGGCTACGGCGAGCACCTCAGGGCTCGGGAAGAAAAAGAAAACCCCTAGTCTCATGGATCAGATGAACTGGTTCTTTGGTGGAGACAAAAAAAAAAGGAGCAAGGTGAGTACTGATGTATTTACATGTAAAGGAATAGTTCAAACAATACTTTTTTTTTTGATAATTCTAGACTTAGTGTGGCTTAAACCAAGTCTCAAGAAATCCAACTGTTCCACCTCATCACCTGATCGTTTCATATATCAGTCATAATCAACATTTGGTTGCTGTCCAGTGAAAACCATCTCCAAAATGTCAGTCGTGCTTTCAGCTTTGTGGCAACATGAGAGTAAAGTTTAAGGTGGAGAATATTCTCAACCAGTTAACCCATCAACATATAATAATATAAAAGGAAATAGTTTATAAGAATAATAGAACTGAAATATATATATATATATATATATATATATATATATATATATATATATATATATATATATATATATATATATATATATATATATATATATATATATATATATATATAAAAGCTCTTGCAGGTTGTTACTGTAACTTTATATATATATATATATATATAAAGTTACAGTAACAACCTGCAAGAGCTTTTATTAGCTTTAAATGTAGAATACTAAGTAATAATGATAATACATTTAAGTTATCATGTACTTTACATTTGGATCAAATCTCAAAGTGCTACAAAGTAAAAGCAGATAAAAGCATCTATAAAGAATAAAATAATAACTATATAAAAACCTGACCAAAAAGCAGCAAAGTTAATTAAAGTTGTAGGTTCTTCTAAAATGGAAAATTTTAAGTTGTAAATTTTAAGTCTCTCAGTTTGGTGTTTCGCTGAAGATCTTTTAAGACTCACACACTATTTTGAGAAAAGACTATGCAAGATGCGTCATGAGTTCAACATCATTGAATAAAGAAAACATTTTTTCTTTTTCAATTGAAATAGCAAAAACCAAGTTCCCCATATATTATTTAGTACTATTTAATTTTTATTAACTAACGCCCAGTTCAAAGCTGGAAAGGATGACTCAGATTTTTGTTTGTATAGTTTTTGGTATGTAGGCAAATACATTCATGAGACAAAAGAGAATCATAGCAAATTCAAGTTTAGGTTTATACCAGGAAGCCAAAAAACAAAATCATGCTAAGAAAATAAAATATATAAATCCTTAAAATTCTAGATACTGAATTTAAGTGATACAGATGTGTTAATAAAAACAATAATAATAATTATTATTATTATTATTAATCATCCCTGGAGTCTTGCTGTAAACTGTTCCAGGGATCAAACCAATGATCTTCTAATTACAAATTTTAGATTTATTAAAAAACAACCTTATAATCCTTCTCATATGACTGTTGACAAAACTGCTCTGATAGCAAAAACCCTGGACTGTCTAGACCGGTTACAGACTATGTGTTCCAGCTGAGCTTCTGTTGCCGGGAGAAAAAGTCACCCTGGTGCAGCTTAATTTAATTAGCTGCACCAGGGTGACCCTGTGCTGCTGGGGGTCAAGATGAAGATCCATCCCTGTGTGATAAGACGGGTCTTATAGGGATAGAACTGCTTTCATGCAGACATCCTTTCTCCACACTCTCGGTGTGTTCGAGTATGTTCTGCACCGCATATCATGTCTTTTGTATTCACAAGTTTTCATACAGATGAGCTTTAAAAAATGTTTTCCTTTGACTGTATCTCTTACATGTTCGAGCTTTTGTTCCAGTAACCGTCATAGAAAATACAGACAAAAGAAAACAGAAACGATCAATAAATAAGCATGTTTGACATTTTGGAGGATGAATCTGCTGTCAAAAAGTGTTGGACAAAATATTACAATCCTTTTCTCGGGTAAAAATTCTTACACTCTACTATGAAATTATTTGACTCAACGTTAAACGGTCCAGCTCAAAAATTGGAGTGGAGCATAGCTTAAGTCTGATTTCTTTACTTTCTAAAAAAAGGTTTGACCAAACAATTAATGATTTTACAGTAAATTTAGAATGTTATCAAGTAATTAATGTCGTCTGAAACAAATAAAACATGAATAGAAATAGGTATTTTTTCTGTTAAGGACATAAAAGGATTAAAGACCCGCATTTAAGTACATTTAAGTATGAAAGTATATTATCTTACTGCTGCTGATTCAGTTAATTTATCTACTTTGCTGTTGAGTAGTTTAATGTTTAAGTTTAAGGATAAAAAATCACTGTTTTCTTAAATATTATATCTTTAAAGTATTTTTTTCATTAATTCAGCCTGTTTTCTGCTTTGCGATATTCTACAAAAAAATACATAATAATAAAAACAATATAGTGGAATTATTTCTCTGCATTTGACCAATCCCTGAGGGAGCAGTGGGCAGCCAGTTTGAAGCACCCAGAGAGTTAGGGTTTCAGGGTCTTGCTCAGGGACCCTATGACATGTAGATCCTGGTGGGACTTGAACTGGCTACCTTCTGATCTTCTGATTGGGAGACAACTGCTCTACCCACTGAGCAACAGCCGCACCCAAATTAAGGCCAATGCAGTTATTTACAATAGGAAAGCAGAAAAATGTAAAACTACAGCCATCGATAATAGAAATACAACAGAAAAAAGCAAAAAAAAAGTTAAAGTCAAAATGATGGGAAGATTTAAAAGACTTAAAGACGTTTAAAAAGTCCATGAAAGACTTTTAAAAAAAAAGAAGAAGCATTTTTAACTGAGAACTTTCTGAACACTATTAGACATTATTAATCCTTTATCACAAACATTCAAAATCCTGCAGTTGGAGGTATAGGGTTTTCAATAGGATGAAAAATTGTATTCTGCAAAGTAACAAGTAACTAAAGTTCTCAGATAAATGAAGTGGAGTATAAAGAACAAGATTTCCCTCTGAGATATAGTGGAGAAGAAGTATAAAGTAGCATTAAATGGAAATACTCAAGCACAAGACCTCAAATTGATACCACAAATTTGTACCTAAGTACTGTCTGTGAGTATTTAGTTACTGTCCACCCCTGCTGTCAACAGTGTATGCAAAGACACTAAAGAAGAAGACAGTGACCAGCTCCACCTAAAAGTCGGCCGTGTGGTTTCATTTTGGAGGCGCTTCTTTAATTCTCTTTAAGTACCCTCAATTTGGAGATCGTTTTTGTCTCCCTGCTTTGGTCTCTCTCTCTCTCTCTCTTTTCTCCCATTGTGAGTCGTCACATTCAGGGGGCCTTAAATCCTTCATAATTATTGTAATTATTTTATCAGGAGGTCTGGTTCATGCAGGAGACATTTATGTCTATCCGTTAGCTGGTACCAGGATGGTCTATCATGAATGGGCGTATGAAGAGATGTTTCAGGGCCCGATGCCATTTGACTTACATCTAAGTATATGAACTAATTCTCTATAAACTTCTTCTATAAACCATAAAAACACATAAAGATACTCATCACTTTTGATACTCTCAGGGGTCGTTTCGGGGTCATCAGGCATCCTCACCCCAGCAATCCTCCGCTCGCCGCCGCACCAACGAGAATGCTGTGGTTAATTTCTTCAGGAGCTTTGTAAGTTTCTCGGAATAAATGGGGTCACCATGGAAACGTGTCATAGATGCCTGTAACCATGTGCATGAAGTCATTTTCTGTTGCATCCTGCTGCCATCTTATGTTTAATTCAAACTTGATTTGAACAAATGTTGTATTTCTCTCACTACTCATGGCAGTGTTGCAAAGACAGGATGTTCAACCTCCTTCCTCAGCTCCTTGTTAGTCTCTCATTTCATTAGGCCCCGATCAGCAACATCAACACTTGTTTATTTCAAAACACAGTTTGTTGTTCTGTTTTCCTACTCTGAGCCATCAGTCATTCTGTTCCTGGTGTTCCCCAGGCCTCCTCTCCTCGTCCTAAATCCAGGGTGAGTCTCAGTTTTTCACTTCATCTGTATTTCTGATCCTCGAGAGGGTTAAACTGCATATAGATAAAAAAAATAATAATTCAAAGGAGGACTGTTCAATCATTTAATGGCTACATTTCTAGATTTAATGTGGCATAAATCTGATGTATTCAATCAAATCCTTTCAATAATTTTGATCTATTTTTTCTGAACTGATGCAGATCGGCGAAAAAACTTTTGGTTGAAAAAAAATGCCTTTTTAAAGATATACAATGGAGAGCTGTGTCATCAGCGTCTGATTGATTCAACAACATACTGATGCCTGGTTCAGACTACGTGATATTTTTTTCTTCAACGGTGGTTTTGAAGATTCACCATTTCAGATCAGGCGATCACAGCGCCATAAATTCATGCCTTGTGTTGGTCTGAAGTCTGTCAACCATAAAAGTTCAACCCAGACCATTAATTCATGTCAAGTGATGTGACGTTGATGAGGAGACAGGTCTATCATGGCTACAGAGACCTACTGTTATCCTGCCGACAACGCTCTTTTATGACTATCACAGTATTCCTTCAGTGATGAATAGAAAATCTGGGTGTAGCATAACCACATTTTGATGAGCCACTCTCCTTTATCATTGTTCCACCCTTCTAATATTCGGTATTCTACTCCAGTAGTTTAGTTTTTAATCTGTCATCATGTTGGTCGACATCAGAACAAGTTTGGAGTGTCTTCGTCTTCTTTTAACTATATCTATAGGGGACTTCACGGCGGATCATCTGTTTCCATCGTGCCCTGTCCTCTGCACCCTTTCCTATCATACCAACGAACTGCATGTCCTCTCTCACCACATCCAGAAACCTCCTCTTGGGTTTAAAACAGGACGTTGCTTTTTTGGGCAAGCCTTCATTCAAAGGGGTCACAAACCAGCTGGGTTCATACAACATGATATTTTTGTCTTCAGTGATAGTCTTTCAGGTTTCACCTGTCAGAGCCGTTGTTCATAGAGTCATTTATTCCTGCTTGAAAACCGGCCAATGCTACAAGTTTGACCCCAACCGTTCATTCACATTGAGGGACATCCTCCTAAACATTGAGTCGTTTAGGAGGAGGTGGGACCTGCACCTAGATGTCATGAAAAGGACTATTTTAATTTGGACCTACTAGCAGATTCAATCACCATACAATAGTCGTTTGGTCTGAATCCGGCATCTAACGTCAAGAACCAGTGGTTAACAGCATGGATAGGATTAGCTGTCTTTAAAGGTGAGGTTTTGAAAAAAAAGAGTCATGACTAGTTTTGTCATCTATGTATGGGTTATTTCTGAACACAGGTGCTGCTGCTCTCATCTCATCATGTAACTGTCTGTTTCTTTTTCATGACCAGTGGAGAGACGTTTTGGGCTTGGTACGTCACACAATCTTTCATTTTACACAAACAAAAGCTCCTCTGCGCCATCTTCTTTCTCTGCAGTGGAGCTGCTACCTAACATTCTTGCTCATCCTGCTTGTCTCTCCGTTTGTGCCCCTCCGCTTCGCTCCATCAATACAAATATCATTTTGGAGCTCAGCATGTGAAATGGAGAAATAAAAAACGATGAGCTGATAGTGTGATGCTAACAGCAGATCAATCCTGTTGATGCCACTGAAAATCAATGGTTGATGGCTGGAAAACATGATGAGTTCTGGCTTACTGGTATTTTCTTTGCTCCATCCAGAGCGACTCACTGCTTCTGGATGACTTTGAAACTGCACAACTATTTATGAACCACAGCCGGTAAACATTTTTCTCTGAGGACCTCCTTCTAGTCCTGTTTCTTTTCTCTGCCATCACTTTCTTCACCTCCATCCCCTCTGTGCCAGAACTGACTCTACCTTGACTCCCAGCCATCTTTCTGTCTGATTGGCAGTCGTAATATGTGTCATTAGATGCTGATTACAGCCTTGTCCCCTCTGTGGCTGCTCACTACAGCCTTTGCCTCAGTCCTGTCACCCGCGTTCCTTCCCTGCAGAGTCTGGTCCCATCTCTTGTTTTTTTTTTTACTTCATGTCATTCTCTCACAATAACTGATCTCAGAACCAAAACAACAGCAACACTGCTTTTGCACGACTTTGCTCTTTTTCACCCAGTGCTTATAAACAAGCTGTGTCCCCAATTCATGCTACCATAGTGCATTGACAGCTGTTTCATAAGACAGTTCTAAGGAGAATTTTTACAAGCTTTTTCTGTGTGTCACAAAGCACTGTGCCGGGTCGCTTGGCAGATGATGGTCATTAGTTTATTATTATCATAGATAAAGTCCAATAAAATACATGCAGTAAAACCTGAAGCGTGGTATTATAAAAGTACTATCAATCAACTCAAGGAGATCCAGCTTTTATATATCATATATTTTTCTAATAGTTAATTTTTTACTCACAAAATACACTGTTTTTTGTCGGATATAACTTCCCATTTAATTTGAGGATTTCAGTCATGGAAATAGTTTTTTACAATGCAGGGGCTAGAGAGATGTTCGGGGGTATGCCCCCGCTGCTGGGGATGTCAGCATAAGCCCAGTTAAGAGCTCAACCAGCTTTCCAAAAATAATAGATCTCCGCTAAGTCTACTCTTTATTCAACAGAGACCCAACATTTCCTGAGTGAACAGGAAATTGTCGATAGTAGCAAGAAAACTGCCTCTCAAACGGAAGAAACCATCAAACAGAAAGTTGGGCACTATTGATCAGCTGGGTTAAGTGAGGCAAAGGAGGGGTGGGGTGGATTAAGGATAAGACAAACACAGAGGTACAGCACAGAGATGGAAATTAGTACTAATAATCTGGAATAATGTTGTATTTAAATCCCCTAGTAGTCTAAAGCTATAGCAGCACAGCTGTGAGCTAGCTTAGGCCAGCCTTAATTATGAGCTCCATCAAAAAAGAAGGCGTTTGTAATTTCACCTTCAGTGCAATGTTAAATCAATTGTGCCAAAAGTCCCCAAATATTCAATAGCTTAACAATTTTAAGATATTGTGTGCGTAGCTCCAAGCAGGGAGAGACACTTCTCCATCAGTGGCAATTTTCCCCAACTGTGATACACAGTACATAAATAGAGCATTATTGAAGGATATGGCACAGAGTTGAGATAGAAATCAGGAATATGTTCATTTTAAGCCTCTGGTTCGATTATTCTTCATTTCTCATTTGGCACGGCTGCTGCTGTCACATATTGGGTCTTGCAGCCACTAAATTGGGACACAGAAGCAGTTAGACCGAAACTCAGTATATGTATTCAAACAATTTCATGACCAGTATCACTTTAATAAAGTTAAATAATCACCAGTTCACAGTTCATATTTGGGGGTACTTCTTTTTTTTAGTTTTTTTTACAAAACACTGTTTTTCTGACACAACTTTCATTTAATTTGAGGAATTCAATCTGTGGAATTTTTTAGTACAACACAGGGGATTGGCGTTTTGAGGACAACAGTGTTGGCGTAGTTTTAAATAGTTCAAATTCACTCACCCTCTGAGGTAAAATCCTGAAAAGAGATAAAAATGAATTCTATATTAAATGAGTTTAACGCCTGGGTAAAGGCCCTTTCAAATAAGCGAGTGTATTTGCTTTCAGGGTCTCCATTTTTGCTTATAGAACTTTTTGTTTCCAGGCCTCGTCAACGCGTGCTGAGAACTCAAAGTCACCAGTCAGAAGACGCAGAGAGCAGAGCACGCTGTCCAGAATCTTCAACCTGGTGAGTCAACTACATGTTTGCCTCTGTGCTATGATTAAGAAACAATAGGAATGGGTTTCACAATTACTTTTTCCTGTCTGTGTGCCCAAACGCAACAGTGATGCTCTCATCAGAGATCAGTGAGTAATAAATATATAAAATAATTCACCTTCTGTCATCAACCTGCCTCACAGCATCATCATCATAATAAACTAATGAGCTCAAGAGGAACATCTGCATTTTTTATTAAACCGCATGTAAATCCAGATATTACATTCTAGTAGGTATATTAATTTATTCCTTTTCTCTTACTGTCATTTACCTGAGCTCATTTATTTTCAGTATGGATGAACCAAATAAATGAGATATACCTGACAATCGAACCTCTTGGCACAATTTCAACCTACAATTACATTATCCTTAGTTGGTCTTATCCCTGTTTCAGAGGACACGATTGAAGCCCAATTTTAAAACGATCTAGTCATCGTTAACAAATCCCTTCCATCCGGCTAAAGTGTGGGGGAAACATATAGCAATCAGGTCTTGAAGTATGCCATAAGTGCATTATAAATTAAATGTATTATTATTATTATTATTATTATTATCAGCAAACAGTGATTTGTTGTCTGGGATGCTCCACGACACCAGTGGGAAAAGTTTAACATATTAGATTTTTTTTTCCCGTCACATCACTCCTATCCTGCTCTGAAGTTGACCAATAGGATGACATTGAAAACAAACAAGGCAGCGTGTAGACACCTGAATGTAACCTTTGCAAGGTGGAACAAAAATAAAGAAAAAAGGCCTGTTGAAATTTGTCAACGAATCCGCTACCTTTTCAGTGTTTCGAACAATGAAAAAATGAATTGAAAACAGAGTTGTCAGAAGGATCACAGAGCGCTTCTGTAGCCATGATTGGCCTGCCTACTCATCAACGTCACATCACTTTATTTGAACGAATGATTGGAGTCAAATTTTTAGTTTTGCTAGACTTCTAACCAAGACACAGCACAAACTGTAATCACCTGATCCCAACAGGGGGAATCTTGAAGACAAAAATATTGTGTAGTCTGAACCAGGTATATGTGTCAATCTCATTCTCAAGGGACAGAAGATGGGATTCATAGCCATCTCATCAACCTCTTTCTTCTTACTAGGGAGACACCAAGCCCCGTCAACCCCCCAAACGCTGGAGCACCATCTTCTAAGCTCTCCGCCGAAGAAAAAAACTCAGATATAACACTAACGGGACCAAAGGAAGGAGGAGAAACAGATCTGCAAACGACGAACTCACAAACTCAAGACGTATTAACCCACTAACAGAAACATGCTGTATGTTCAGACACATGAAACCCACTCTACAGGGATGGAGTCGGTCACTGTGCCAGTTTTCATTTTAATCATAACATACGAGTCATTATTTAAGTGTTTATAAGAAGTTTGATGATGCTTTTGGTAATACAACCACTCAAGTATGTTGTTCTGATGGTGCTATTGATGGTACTGTTTTATGTCCGAGGTTCGTTTTTCTATTTCTCTCCTGCATCTTGTGCACTAGCTGTGCTAGATGTTGTATGGAAACACAACTCTCACACCAAACCAACCGTTGTTTTTGTATCATGTGTGAAGTCTAGACTGAGTGACCGTCTCTGTGGATGTTTTGTTGTTAAGTCTGTATAAAGACATTATATAGGAGCAGTGTGTAATGAGTTCATTGGCTTTAATTCTGTTTTTATATAACAGTTCTTTATGCTTCACCATTTTCTAATAAACATGGACAGTATGATTATGATGTCATTCAAGTTAAAAAGAAAAAGCCCTTTTTCAATGCACTGTTCTTCACAGATAACAAAGCATGTCCTAAATACAAATTTTCTTCTATGATGTATGTGTCTGTTTCTTGAATCAAGTTTGCAGCTTTAGTGTTATTTGTCTTTTATTCAGAGGACGACAGACAAATGTCCTTTTTGTTCTGATGGTCAGAGAGTAAGTGGTTTAAGGGTTTGCAGCGGAATAACCAAGATGATACGAGGAGTTTAGTACCAGGGGACCGTATGTTGATTTAAAAAGTTCTTAAGTTGACCTTTTTCTTTTTTCCATTATAAATTACATTGCCCCTGTTATTTTAAAATTATATGTTTGTCTGTTAACTCCAACAGAACAGCCAAAGCAAAGCGAACATTGGGGTGTTTTCCTAAGGTTGCTGACACATGCAAGGCTCCAGAAAGAGAAAGTGATATTTATAAAACTCTGTGTTTTGTTTCCGCTTTATTAAAAAATAACTGGAAAAGAACACTATATCCTCTTTTTGTCATTAAATTGCTTAAAATATGACAATACTGTTGTCTTATTGGATGGATGGATGGATGGATAGATAGATAGATAGATAGATAGATAGATAGATAGATAGATAGATAGATAGATAGATAGATAGATAGATAGATAGATAGATAGATAGATAGATAGATAGATAGATAGATAGATAGATAGATAGATAGATAGATAGATAGATAGATAGATAGATAGATAGACATGGCTCCAGAAAAATATGTTAATTGTTATTTAACTAGATAATTATTACTGTCTCTTTGAATATGGGCTGGTTAAGTAGTCTGACAACAGCCTGTAGCTGTAGTGTTGCTGCGTAGGTATTGAAGGGCAGGTTAAATGTGGAAATAAAGCACTGAAGGCCCGGCTGGAAAATAGACATGCGCCACTGCTGGTATGGGGTGTGTTAATTGGTGCAGATGGCATTAGAGGTAACTGTCATATTTATGAAAGCTCCATTAGTGCTGAAAAGTACTTGCAGGTATTGGAACAACATCTTCTTCCAATCATACATCTTTTATAGAGACCATCCTGTTCATAATTCAAGTGACGTCTCGTCGCCTTAGAACAAAGTGGTTCTGGAGTGTGGGTACTAGACTGGACTGCTGTAGGCCAGACACCCTACTCAGACTACTCAGACACTTTATTCAGTTGCATTTATGATATTAATCTTATGGGTACCAGAATTTACCTTATTGCGAGGAAGAACTGGATGGATTTTGGGGATGGATGGTTGTATAATTTAAACACTAGCTTTATCTCCAAAAGCTTTTGTGCCATAGTTTCTCAACCATTGGTCTGATTTAGTGCAGATTTGGTGCATATGAATCAACTGCAGGAGATCTATCTTATAATAATAATAATAATGATACATTTAATTTATAATGCACTTTACATTTGGATCAAATCTCAAAGTGCTACAAAGCAAAAGCAGATAAAAGCATTAATAAAAAAATAAAATAATAACTATATAAAAGCCTGACCAAAAAGCAGCAATGTTAATTAAGGTTCTGCTAAAAAAGGAAAGTTTTAGGTCCTTTTTTAAATGTGTTAGTCATCTGTGGAGCCCTGAGATGGTCAGGGAGGGCATTCCACAGACGAGGGGCAGCAGAACAGAAGGCCCGATCACCCATGGTGCTGAGCTTAGTCCGGGGAAGGAGGAGGCGGTATGAGTGGGTAGAACGGAGGGATCGTGTTGAAGTCAGTGGGGTGAGTAGTTCTTTTAGGTAGGGGGGTGCGTTACCATGGATTCCCAATGAAGGGAATTACCCTTGGACCAGCTTTTCAGCATCACTCAAGGTGAGTGAAGAATGGAGTTTCGAAATATTTCCGAGATGGTGAAAGGAGATCTTGCAGATGTGTTTGATGTCGGATTCAAAAGTGAGTTGAGGGTCAAATCTTACGCCGAGGTTGGTGACTGATGAAGAGAGGGGAATGTCGTGACCAGAGAAGGTAATACTGGTTATGGAGGAAGACTAGGTTTGATGTGGGGTGCCAATTAAAATAGCTTCGGTTTTGGAGCTGTTCAACTGGAGAAAGTTGTTTTTCATCCGCACCTTTATCTCCTCCAGACAAGCGAGGAGAGTTGACAGGGGAGATGATGATGACGATGAGGATGGAGAGGCTGCGGAGGAACATGTGTCAGTTTTTATGTAGATTTGCGTGTCATCAGCGTAACAATGGAATGAGAGTCCATATCGACTGATGACACGACCAAGGGGGAGCATGTATAGTATGCAGAGAATGGGGCCAAGGACTGATCCCTGGGGGACCCCAAAGGTGACGGTGTGTGTCCGGGACCTTGAACTTCCAAGGGAAACGTATTCTGTTCTGTCAGTGAGGTAGGATTGAAACCAATTTATGTTGGTGGCAGTGAGTCCAGTGGTGTGATGTAGGCGGTGTAGGAGTATTCCATGGTCAACTGTGTCGAAGGCAGCAGACAAATCAAGGAGAATCAGGAGGGAAGGTGAACCAGCATCTGCTGCCATCCGTAGGTCATTTGTGACTGTAAGCAGAGCTGTTTCTGTGCTGTGGGCGGAGCGGAAACCAGACTGAAAGGTTTCAAAGAGGGTTGTTGTATTTGAGGTGGTCCTGGAGGTGGGCAGCAACTAATTTTTCCAGAACTTTGGAGAGGAATGGGAGTTTGGAAATGGGCCTGTAATTAGTAAAAAGTTATGGATCGAGAGTAGGTTTTTATAGGAGTGGTCTGATTATGGAGGCTTTTAGGGAAGATGGAACAAAGCCGGCCTGGAGGGATTGATTTATTACAGCGGTGATCAGGGGACTGATGGAAGAGATGTTAGTTTTCACTAGGACTGTAGGAAAGGGGTGGAGGGCACAGGTGGAGGGCTTCATGGTCCTGATGATAACCTCAACCTCCTGCTGTGAGATTTTCTGGGAAACACTTTAGAGGCTGGGAGAGCTCAAACTGTGAGTAAGCAGACTGGATAGGTAGAGAGGAGGAACCAGAAAGGACAGAGCTGATTGAGTCAATTTTTGATTTTAAGAAAGCCATGAAATATATACTTTACTCTAAAACTTCATACTTTAATCAGATAGTGGAGCTTCTTTTTTTTAAAATTTACAATAAACACTGCTTTTCGACATAACTTCCCATTTAATTCAATAGTTCAATCAGGGAGATTGCTTGTACAATGCGGGGCAATGGGGCATTTCAGGAATTCAAGGACAACAGCGTAGGCCTAGTTTGTAATGGAGTTTGTACTTTTCTGACATTTAATCATTCTTGGTTGTAGCCACAGGCTATTGTCATATTTCACTTTGAATGTGCCGTATACTGGTGTTTCATTCTCATCCATCCATTATCTATGACGTATCATGTTCAGTGTTGTGGGGCGGCTGGAGCCTCTCCTAGCTGACATTGGCTAAGAAGCGGAGTCTATCCAGGACATTTTCACCAGTTTCTCAACTGGTATATGAGGATATATTGCATATTCCTGGACTGTTGATAGTTTTCATCAGTGGATTTACAACTAATTTGACTCCATAATAATTCCCTGAGGTCGGAAGCAGTTGGATCCTGACTTGCAAAGCTCCAACCAGCTGGATAACTGGGGTGGGAACAAGTAAACTTATTTACTTGTACTTTATTCTGTACTTGCTTCTGACTTAAGCCAGAAACTTACCACTGGAAAGAGAGTTTTCATGTATCATCTGGAGGCCAATCTACTATCTCCAACAAAAAAGTCCACAATCAAAGTGTTCTAATGATGATATCATATTCATAATATATTACATCTTGACCTACATTTGAATGAGCACATAATGGGGATGATGCTCTGTAGTGGGAAAACTATGTTTATCATCATTACAAACAATGCTGTGATAGATCTTTTCAAGGACCCTAAAACCACAATTAGCATAGCTCCATCTCTCCTGCATGCAAAGTTCCTGACATAATTGGCCCAGTGGCACAAAATACGGACCATCTGAACGGGAGTGAAATGGCGATGTAAACCTTGCTTGCCACATTTTGGAACTCACATACAGTAAAGAGCTGTGGTTTGTCTATCAAATGATTGGGGCTGCTCAGATGTCTGCTATGAAGAAATATAAACATCAAAGTATAGAAAGAGGGAAGAACACATCTACAGTGAAATTGGGAGGCGCGAGTTATACTGTAATTATATACTTTAGTTGAATATGTTAAGATGATTGTCTTTGGGAGTGAGGAGGATGGACAGAATTAGAAAGGAGCACATCAGAGAGGCAGCCCAGGTTATACGTCTTGGAGAAAAAGTGAGAGAGGCCAGATTGAGATGCTTCGGATACGGGAAAAGGAGGGATAGTGTATGTATTGGTGGAAGGATGCTGGACAAGGCAGGTGAAAAAGGGGAAGGCCAAAATGGAGTTTTCTGGATGTGGTGAGAGAGGACATGCAGTTGGTTGGGGTGACAGGGGAAGATGCAGTGGACAGGGCAAGAGGGAAAGGGTTGATCCACTGTGGCGACCACTGAAGGGAACAGCCGAAAGAAGAATGTATGCTTTATGACTCCTAAACACACATCATAGAGCGCCCTTTATTGGCACCTTTCAATAAAACGAGATGCAAAAATGTGTTCACTGTCTATACCCATGATCTTCAATTCAATATGAAAACAAAACAAAAATTTAATTAAAAATCAAACATCTAAGTCCAGTAATACAAATGAAACAAGACATTCTTAAGATAAATCTAATATTTTGCTCCGCCCCGTTTGCCACAATAACCTGGGTCTCCTTCTGTAGTGTGTGATGGGGTTTTAGAACATAGAAGATCTAAAACCATTACGTCGTACAGAAACTCTCCAGCTCCTTCCGATTCTGAGGTCCAGGCTTGTGGACTCTCACCTCTGCAGCACGTCCCACAGATAATTATAATAATAATACATTTTATTTACAACGCAATTTACAAATCTCAAAGTGCTACAAGGTAAAAGCAGATAAAAGCATCAATAAAAAAATTTAAATGATAATAATATAAAAATATGACCAAAAAGCAACAATGTTGCTAAAAGGAAAAGTTTTAAGTCCTTTTTCAAGAAATCTCAGTCGTCTCTGGAGCCCTCAGGTGGTCAGGGAGGGTATTCCAAAGACGATGGGTAGCAGAACAGAAGGCCCGATCACCCATGGTGCTGAGCTTAGTCCGGGGAAGGAGGAGGCGGTATGAGTGGGTAGAACGGAGGGATCGTGTTGAGGTCAGCGAGGTGAGTAGTTCTTTTAGGTAGGAGGGTGCGTTGCCACGGATGCACTGGTGAGTGAGGAGAGAGATCTTATAATCAATCCTGGTGGAGATGGGAAGCCAATAAAAGGAATGAAGAACAGGGGTGATGTGTCCGTGTTTACGAACTCTCATCAGGATCCTTCAGACTGTTTTGAACATATTGTAGTCTTTGAAGACTTTTATCAGGGATCCCAATGAGAAATGCATTACAGTAATCCAGTCTTGAGGAAACAAACGCGTGGACCAGCTTTTCAGCATCATTCAAGGTGAGTGAAGAACGGAGTTTGGAAATATTTCTGAGATGATGAAAGGAGATCTTGCAGATGTGTTGGATGTGGGATTCAAAAGTGAGTTGAGGGTCAAATCTTACACCGAGGTTGGTGACTGATGAAGAGAAAGGTAATACTGGTTATGGAAGAAGACTGGGTCTGATGTGGGGTGCCAATTAAATTTTTTTTGGTTTTGGAGCTGTTCAACTAGAGAAAGTTGTTTTTCATCCACGCCTTTATCTCCTCCAGACAAGCGCGGAGAGTTGACAGGGGAGATGATGATGACGATGATGATGGAGAGGCTGCGGAGGAGCGTGTCAGTTTTTATGTAGATTTGCGTGTCATCAGCGTAACAATGGAATGAGGGTCCATATGAACTGATGACATGGCCAAGGGGGAGCATGTACAGTATGAAGAGAATGGGGGCAAGGATTGATCCCTGGGGGACCCCACAGTTGACGGTGTGTGTCCGGGACCTTGACCTTCCAAGGGAAACATATTCTGTTCTGTCAGTGAGGTAGGATTGAGACCAGTTTAGGGCGGTGGCAGAGAGTCCAATAGTGTGATGTAGGCGGTTAAGGAGTATTCCAGGGTCAACTGTGTCGAAAGCAGCAGACAAATCAAGGAGAATCAGGAGGGAAGGTGAACCAGCATCTGCTGCCATCCATAGGTCATTTGTGACTCTAAGCATAGCTGTTTCTGTGCTGTGGGCGGAGCCAAAACCAGACTGAAAGGTTTCAAAGAGGTTGTTGTATTTGAGGTGGTCCTGGAGGCGGGCAGCAACTACTTTTTCCAGAACTTTGGAGAGGAATGGAATGAGCCTGTAATTAGCAAAAACTTCTGGATGGAGGGTAGGTTTTTTGAGGAGTAGTCTGAATATGGAGGCTTTTAGGGCAGATGGAACAAAGCCAGCCTGGAGGGATTGGTTTATTACAGCGGTGATCAAGGGACTGATGGAAGAGATGTTAGTTTTCACTAGGGCTGTAAGAAAGGGGTGGAGGGCACAGGTGGAGGGTTTCATCATCCTGATAATAAACTCAAACTCTTGCTGTGAGATTTCTGGGAAGCACTTTAGAGGCTGGGAGATCTGAAACTGTGAGTAAGCAGACAATTTTTGATTTGAAGAAAGCCATGAAATTATTACAGTGCTCTTCTGTCCTTTCTGTAAGTGGGGGAGTTTGTGGATTAAGAAGATGATTGATGGTGGAAAACAGCTGCTTAGAATTTCCAGGACTGGTTTTGATAATGTTGGAGTAGAACAGTGACCGAGCCTCTCTAAGGGACTTTGAGTAGACCTTTTGGTGTTCCTGAAAGGCTAACTTGTGGACAGTGAAACCTGAAGACTTGTTACGCCGCTCAAGGACACGCCCAGCTGCCTTCATTTTCCGTAGCTCGCTGGTGAACCAGGGGGCTGAGTGGGAGAATTGTGACTGTTCTTGTTTTTACAGGGGCGTGACGATCCAGAATGCTACTGAGGCAGTTATGGTAGAAACCCACTGAGTTATTGGCTGTGACAAAGTTTGCAGAAAGAAGATGCTAGGAGGTTGACTGTTATGGTTTCTGGGTTGATGTTTTTCAAATTCCTGAAGTAGATTAGACGTTTGGGCTTGGTGAGGGAGGGCACAAGTGACAATTCCATGAAGACGGCCTTGTGGTCGGACACACCCAGATCGTACACAAGAAGATTGCTGAGAGGAGCCGAGTCAGTTATGACAACATCCAGAGTGTGCCCCATGGTGAGGGTGGGGACATCGACAAGTTGCCTGAGATTAAAACAATCCAGTAGTTGGAGAAATTCGGATGCAAAACGTCATGCAGGGGAGTTGACATGAATGTTCATATGTCCAAGAACTATAATATTGGCGGAGGTTATGTAAAATGTCGACAAAAGGTTGTACATCTCAGAGCTGAAAGGTGGTTTTGGTGGTCGGTAGATTAGCAGTATGGTCATGGAGAAAGGGGTTTTACAATTAAATGCCAGGCATTCAAAAGAAGAGAACTCTGACAACGGCAGTGGAGACAAGTCCAAATCACTGCGGTAGATGACAGACAGACCACCACCACCACCAGTGCTGCGGGCTTTCTGGAGGTAACAGTAACCGGCGGGACAGGTCTCATTCAGGACAGAAAAATCATCTGGTTGTTGCCAGGTTTCTGTAAGGCACATAACGTCCAGACACTTCTCCAGGATGTGGTCATGTTTGAGGCATGATTTGTTTGTGAGAGATTGTGAATTAGAGTTTGATTTTAATACTAGATGGAGCAGTGAGTCTCTGTATTGGCCGAAGAAGCCTGAAATCCACTCCACGTTTTCTAACTCGCACAGTGAGTAACTTTATGGAGGAAACTCCAGTGACACTAATGGGAAAAGCGACAGCATTCTGATGACGCGTGTGATGATGCGACGGTGCGCACGTCAGACCAAAAGGACGGAATGGAGTTATCGGAGCGGGAGTAAACAAACTTAGAATGGCAACTTCTGTGAATGTAACGGGGCCGGCAAAGGAGTCCAAGTTGTTTAATAACCGATATGCACAACGGAGTGTTGTAGTTGTTGAATTTCATCAGTTGGGTGCCGGAATAATTCATCACCATGCCAGTCGTGGAGACTAGCCCGTTATTAGCCGTTAGCCATGGACGAGACGCACAGTTAGTAGCCGTTATTTTCGTTGAAATGCTGCCAAGAAAAAAGCTATCAAACACAGAAAGTGATCAACAGCGGCTATTGGTGAAAGTGTCACGGGGGCAGTGATGAACAAGACGGATAAACAAACTGACATCAACGATTAACAAACAGAAACGGACATAAACGATGAATCAAACAGACACAGAAGTCTCCGGGTGATGGAACACTTGCAGCACCAGGTAGGCGGACCGTCACAAGACTCCGTAGAATTCTTACAAATACAAATACAAATACAGAATAACATATACAAATACGGATATATATCCAAAAGTTTTGCCGGTGAGAAACAATAAAAGGTATACTTGTCGGTTTATAGTATTGCAGGCTGTAGAACTCTTTTGGAAAAGCGGCGAATGGACTACACCAGCATCCTCTCCCTTCAGCGTCCAGACTGATACTTTACTTATACTTCTTTAAAGCCAAAGTAATGATAATAAAAGAAGTGATGCAGCAGAAATGACAACATGGAGCTTCTTCTCCACACCTCATCTCATGCTGTGGGACAGATGTTTGACAAATGTGTTTGCAGAGAGGAGAATAGTTAGATCACCTCAAAGAAAGAAAAAATTAAGACTGATCTTGGAAAGAAAGATAAAAAGTTGATTTGTAGACGTCATGAGAGAATATTCTAAGCCTTTAGCCTAAGAAGTAGGAGGATGTGGATTGTGGATACTTAAAAAGAACAATGTAGATATCTGTAACTGGAATTACAATTGGTCATTATGTATTGGCAGATAACCACAATGTGGATGTCTGAAAAGGAATTATAAATATGTATAATAACGAACCTCAGATAAATTAATGGTAAAAGTAGACTGAAACTTACTAGTGAAGATGACGTCATAGATATCTATAATTACAGTTTTTGCTGCTGAAGTGACGTTTGCAGAAATCAGAACTTAATTTCCAAACTAATTCCTTTTTAAGTCAGAATTAACCAAACGGTGAATCGTGGTGGGGGGTCCGGTATCACACTCGGGGGTCTCTCTGTTATCATAGTAGTCTGTTATTCCTCCATCAGTTCTGGAGATGAGGCGTTCACAGACTGTGGGACACTTCGAGCTGGAGCGGAACATAGAGTCCAATAACAGGCTCAGACATTTTAAGTTAAATTAACGTGACGTCATGGGCGGATCAAATCCCGATTGGCTCAGACGGACGGAGAAGTCTAAGTCTCTTCGTGTTTCCTGCTGACTTCAGCGCTGATGGTTGAAGGTGAAGCTTTATTCCAGAGTGTCCTGACAGAGAAACACAGGAGTCGTCAGGTGACCATGAACACCTTGATTTGGGTTTTTCTCCTGGGAACTGGTCTCCATGACGCGGCGGCACGTCTGTCCAAAAAAAAAGACTATGCTAAATAGAAATGCTAAAACTAGACATTTCTGAATATATCTAGTTTTTTCTTTTTCTTGATCAAATCAGGGTTGAGCCATATCATCACAACCCCTGACAGTCGAAGTGAATATCATTGATTATCTCATTATAATGGAGCGTGTGTGGGACTTCAGTGAAGTTTGGAAACTATTTATAGATTCAAACTTCCTGGTTCAGTTACTTTATATAGAAACGTTCGATGAAAAACAAGACACGCCTCTCTCGAACCTAAGAGTTAACAACCAGCTCGACTCTGATTGTCATCAAAACAAGCCGTCCTCTACTATGAAAGAATAAAATGGATCTCTATGAGCTGTGAGCAGGGACCGTCTACAAACGTTCAAGACAGAGAAGAACAAAATAAAATAAAATCGTTGCTTTAATGATATGCAGTGTTGTCTCACCAAAATCATTCCAAACATCAGTGGGTTTTGTTTGTTATACTGCAGGAGAGTTCCGGATAAAATGTGCTTTTGTATCATTTTGATGAATTATGATTATGAGAAAGTTCAATGATTTCTCTCCTCTTAAAACTACAGTTTTAGCGTAAGTGTAACCCTTGAATTGAATTAGTTGGGTGCCAGACAGGTGAAGAAGATAAAACTCACCTGTCACTTCGATCATTTATACATCGAGGTTGAATATTAAATAATAATCCAGATAACTTTAGAGTCAAACTACAAAATGCATGTGACAGAAAAAACTCTTTTTTGTTGTATCCAAAGTTAAATCATATCTTTAAATAGGAATAATCCGAAACGTCCATGAATTCATCAAATCAAATGATCAATCATTATTGTTTCATCATTTTGTTGCGTTTGTATTGAATAAAAATCGGGATCACATCCCTCTTACAAACTGTAGTGGCACTAAATTCCCAGCAGCTGTTAGGGGTCTCCTAGTGGTCCTACTGCAGCAACAAATAGGTGGAAACACTTTGTGTCTATTCGTGTGTTTCTGGTATTATGGGATGTCTTGAATGTCATGTGGTTCTTTTTGATTCCATGTGCAAGAAAATAAGATTCTCACCTCCTCACCACCATCTTCAAAGAACATGCAATAAAAATAGTAGATATGTTCTCTCAGGTAGCAGCTTTCTCCCACGCCGTTTCCTGGCGTCTCACTGTTCTCCTGGTGGAGGAGACCACCAGGAGAACAGTGAGACGCCAGACAATCCCAGCATCTGAGCTGGATCAGCCAATCAATCCACGGATGATTGATTGGCTGATTGAACCAACTCAGATCAGCGCCTCTGGAACCAGAAATCCAGAGTTTCTCCCCTCAGGCTTGGTCAAGCCCGAGTTCAGGGATAAACTCAGAGTTGAAGCCTGCTTCTTGAAATCCCCCCCAAATGGTGCAGCACAGTCTTCACCCGTCTCTCCTCCCTTCATAGGTGCTGTGGGTGGAGGAGCTGGATCACCTGTTGAACATCTTCCTCTAGCTTCACCTGAGCCAGCAGCTGCACCATGTGACCGTGTCTCCGAGGATATGTCAGGCGAGGAAGAGGAGAAGTCTGATCAGCTGGTAGGAAGGAAACGCGCTGAACCAGAGAGTTTATAGATATTTAACAACCAGGATCAAACAGGACGGCTGAAATTCCAACCTTGCTGAAGCAAACAATTAATGCTTTTCTTCATGAATCAAGCCTGAAGGTTTTTTTACATCATATACGTTTGAATCTGCTGTGAAAAATGAAATTTTAATATCAGCCGAGACTTTAAAAGCGTTGAGGGCTGTTTGAAGCTTCTCTGCTCGCTGATAGAAAATATTTAAGGATGACGAAGGTTTTTCTGTCAGGAGTAAAGTGATGCGTGACATCACTTCCTGTGTGGGGTTAAATACATGCATGTTGAACGAAGTCATCCTGCTGTTTCTTTCCTTTTCTATAAAATCAAACATTTTCCAAATCTCTGTGTCTTTTTCTGACTCCACGTCCAGTTTTTGCTTAAAACATGAGATAAAATGCTGCTACTTGTTTTTCTCTCTCGTTCTGTCTTGTTTAAAAAGATGAGGTTCAAACCGGATCTGAGAAAAACAATTTAAGGAGATCCTATTTGTGTTAATTCAACACATTTTGACAAACTCCTGATTAATCACAGTAACAGGAGGAACCAGTGAGAGAAGGACCCGGTTCTACGACCCAGGATGTTACTGTAGAAGTGTAGCCGGTGTAGGACATGCCATCCTGCTATTCTGGTGTGTATCTCTGCGTTGTGTCTGTTGCGGTTGATGACACGTGAAACAGGGACCACTGCTTTCTTGCCAACCGAGGGAGGATTCCTTCTGTATAAAACAGATTCATATTAGTGCAGCCAGCCGTTCCCAGGTGGGTAGTTTTCACCTGCACACCTCTCCTCAGCAGAGCTGATGTGGCACAATAAGTCATGTGTAAGAGACTGAAGAGAATTACTCCTTTAACTTAACATAAAGGAAGACTTTTATATAAGTTTGCTTTGAATTAGTTGACAAAAAGGATGTTGACGTTGATTACAGTTTGGCAATCATCGCTAGTATTGTACAGCTGTAGTAACAACAAATGATCAGTGGGTGTCAGTGTAGCTATATGAGCGGCGGCCATACCACAGGCAAATCTCGCGTGATTTGCTCCTGCTAGAGGCAGATCTCGCATCATTTGTTCCCGTGAGAAAGATCTCGCGTGACTTGGTCAGACAGTGAGAGTTTGTTAGCAGGAGGAAATCACAGAACGCTGTGAAGCGATAAACTGACTAAAGAATAAATATTTTTGATACTTTGCAGATAAGTTGGTATATATGAATATATTGAGATATAAAATGTTTACACTACTTATATGCACTTCTTTCAGTTCTGTAAATGTTCATAAGTGAGTGTTTGAACGGTGATGAAGTAGTTTAGCTACTTTGCACAAATAACACAATAAATGCGTCGCACAAGTCTGATCCTATTGGTCATCATTCTGGACACGATACACTAGCAGCTAACTGACGTGTGCTATTTTCTAGACTCAATAAAACAAGATATATCACACCCTTATCACATGGTTAGTTTTTTTTTTATTTAAATAAAGTATATATCCCCACCCATCAGCAACAATTTTTTTTTTTTTTTATCGAATGAACCGACATGTAATTTAAAGATATGGTAAATGAGGACTCATTTATAAACTGCATATACTTGGCGAAATGTAAAATACTAAGTCCAGAGACTTCATGGCTCACATGAGCGGAACCATTCGACGCACTCCTCTCTTTATTCGTCAAGCCAGAACCACTTTATATACATTGGCCAACTTCACATCCGCCTTACCCTTCAAGATAAAAGCACTTCCATAGACCGGGAACAGAACGTTAATCAGAGCATTTTCTTTCCATTAACATAAAAACAAATAGGTTACATTATGAAATTGAACATAAAACATCGTGTGGATATATTACAGAAAATCCAAGTTATAAATACAGACGTTTCCCTATTAAAATGACAAAAAGGAGCTCAAATACCTGAATAAAACAGATTCATATGAGTACAGCCAGACATTCACATATCTATAGTTTTCACCTTCCCTTCAAGCAGTGGTCCCCAAACTAAGGCCCGCGGGCCGGATACGGCCCACCCCCACATTTGGCCCGGCCCCCGAACAATACCAGAGACGCATTTTTTATTTTTTTATTTTTATATGTGTATTTGTATTTAATGATAAAGTTGGGCTTTTGTTATAAAATGTTCCTTAGCTATGAACTATTTTCATTATTAACTATTAGTTAGTAACTATTTCGTACACGCATATAACGTGATGTCATATGAGTGTGGTATCCAGGGACAGTTGTACACGAGAATTGATCTGAGTGCACTTGTACTGAGAACGGGGGCTGAAAAGGCGTCCCGGCTAGAGTGGTAAGTTGCTATTGGTGGGTGACACAGGAGCGGGAAAAAAAGAGCATTGACCAAAAGCAATATTGTCAGTTACGTGACATTCTATTCCACCCTCTGCAGTCTGTGCCCCTATCTGGCAACCCCCAGAAAAATAATCCTAGACCCTCCCCTGTCAAAGAGATAACGAAATAATGGCGAAAATGTTAGGTAAGAGAAAAATAGATTCAGAATGCAGGGTATTTAACCAGCAGTGGACAAACGATTATTCTTTTGTTCAATGCAAAGAAAAGGCTGTTTGTCTCATCTGTCAACAGACGGTGGCGGTATTCAAAGAATACAATCTTCGCCGACACTATGAATCCCGTCACAAAGACAAGTATAATAGCTTGCAAGGCCAAATGCGAGCAGACAAACTGTTGAAGCTAAAAAGTGGACTGTTAGCTCAGCAGACTACATTTGTACGCCAAGCTCAGCTGAACCAGTCATCCGTTCGGGGCAGCTATCTGGTTGCTCAACTGATAGCAAGTAGCCTTTCACTGATGGAGTTTTTCAAGAAATGTATGAATGCTGTCGCGGAGGAGGTGTGTCCCGAAAAGAAAGACGTCTTTAATGCCGTGAGTCTATCGGCGAGTACAATCAGCAGACGCATTGAAGAACTCGGGGGTAATGTATATGCCCAGCTGCAGCAGAAGACGAAAGGATTTTACTTTTTTTCATTAGCACTAGATGAGAGCACGGACGTGCAGGACACAGCACAGCTGCTCATCTTTATTCGTGGAGTTAGCGCAAACTTTGAGATGTGTGAGGAGCTGGCAGCCCTCAAAAGTCTAAAAGGGACTACGACGGGGAGGATATTTTCTGCCAAGTGTGCCAAACCATGGAAGAGTTGGACCTAGACTGGTCAAAGCTGGCCAGCATCACGACTGACGGGGCTCGCAGTATGGCTCCTCTCTAGGTTCTGTGTAGAACCCAGAGAGGAGAAGGGAAAAGTTATGTGGCCCTCACAGGAAAAAGTTTGGGGACCCCTGCCTTAAAGAAAAGGAAAGAACAGCGGACCTCACGAGAAAACCCGCATCTCATGTTATATAAAATAAAATTGGTACTGTTTTTTCTTTACTCTGCATGAAGATGAAGCTGTTACCTCGAATAGAGACGACTGTGTGGCAGTGTGTGAACGTGCCAACAAGCTTTAGTCTGACCGGTTTTGGACCATCAACCACACCTCGCCGTCCATCTAGTGTTCTCTCCTTTCATTCACTTCTCTCTCTTTCTATATTCAGCAGCCGCTTGACTCCAGCAGAACTCAGTCAAGCCCTGCTGACCTGAACGGTTCCGCTGGGAGACTTTAGCTCGGCCTCTGTGTCCAGGTTCCTTTCAGCAGTTGTCACGGTGATGTATGGCATGTGTCCATCAACATCTAGACGTCTGACTGACCGTACTTTCCAGAGCATCGGCGAGGATACGAGGATAAAAAAATCAGCAAAGTAACCAGAAACTTTCCAGTCGGTTGCTACAAAATCCGACAAAAAACACAAAGGTACTTGACGCTAAGCGAAGAAGAGTCATTCAGGAAGTAGAGCCGCTCCACAGATTGGCTTCATGCACCGGCATCTCTTCTGCTCTTTATAATAATAATAATAATAATAATAATAATGCATTTAATTTATAATGCACTTTACATTTGGATCAAATCTCAAAGTGCTACAAAGTAAAAGCAGATAAAAGCATCAATAAAAAATAAAATAATAACTATATAAAAACCTGACCAAAAAGCAGCAATGTTAATTAAAAGTTATAGGTTCTGCTAAAAAGGAAAGTTTTATGTCCTTTTTTATAAGTCTCAGTCGTCTGTGGAGCCCTGAGATGGTCAGGGAGGGCATTCCACAGACGAGGGCCAGCAGAACAGAAGGCCCGATCACCCATGGTGCTGAGCTTAGTCCGGGGAAGGAGGAGGCGGTATGAGTGGGTAGAACGGAGGGATGGTGTTGAGGTCAGTGGGGTGAGTAGTTCTTTCAGGTAGGGGGGTGCGTTACCATGGAGGCACTGGTGAGTGAGGAGAGAGATTCAAAAGTGAGTTGAGGGTCAAATCTTACACCAAGGTTGGTGACTGATGAAGAGAGGGGAATGTCGTGACCAGAGAAGGTAATACTGGTTATGGAAGAAGACTGGGTCTGATGTGGGGTGCCAATTAAATTTTTTTTGGTTTTGGAGCTGTTCAACTGGAGAAAGTTGTTTTTCATCCACACCTTTATCTCCTCCAGACAAGCGCGGAGAGTTAACAGGGGAGAAGATGATGACGATGAGGATGGAGAGGCTGCGGAGGAACGTGTCAGTTTTTATTTTGCGTGTCATCAGCTTAACAATGGAATGAGAGTCCATATGGACTGATGACACGGCCAAGGGGGAGCATGTATAGTATGAAATTATGGATCTATATAAGATGTTGAGTTTCATGTCAAGTGCCTCGGAAGGCCATGGCAAACCCTTTATTTCGTAATCTCTGAACCATCCTTGGGTTGATTTGTTTTAGGTGATTTTTTTAGATCATTGTCCTGCTGGAAGGTCCAACAACAGTCCACTTTAAGTTTCCCGACAGAGGCTTTCAGGACTTCATCCAATATCTGCTGGTATTCGATGGAGTCCATGGAACCAAGTCCAGTAACAAGATGTCTAGGTCCTTTGTAAGAAAAGCAGCCCCATAATATCAGAGATCCATCACAAGACTTCACAGTTGGTGTGAGGAGCTTTTCTCTACTGCATCCTTTTCTCTACTGCTACATCACACCCGTCTTAAATTTTTCTTGCCATAAAGCTCTTTTTTTGTCATATCTGACCTCCGACCTTGTTCCATTGAAAGTACCAGTGTTGTTTGGCCAACCAGGGGCTTTGTTGTGTTTAGACAACAGAAGAGTGTATTTATTCTAGAGCGGCCCTCAGTCACGGTTTTACATTAGCCTCAGGTCGGAGAAGCGAAGAAGAGTCAAGGTCTTACAGATTTTTTTTTTCAGGCCGGACTCATTTGGGGACTCCGGTCCTCACAAACAGAGCATTTTGTGATGTATTTGGGGAAAATATTCATAATGTCTGCTGTATTTTGCTGCTTGCTATTTACTCACCATACTGTACACCGTAATGATAACATTTTAGCATATGTGCATGTAAGGCAGAGTGAAATATGTACTAGTGCATCTATAATAATATATGCTTTGTGATAACATGTCAAACTTTAAGGGCTGCATGCATAATTGTATTAATCAACAAGTTTAAATGCATCCAAAGGATGTGTTGATTTTGTATAACAAGTTATATTTGTTGCATTATATTATGACTAATGCTTTCTTGGGCCAGGTCTGTCTTGTAAAAGAGATTCTTAATCTGAATGACATCTCCTGGTTAGATAACGGTAATATAAAATACATTTTTTGCATTTTTATGCATTTAAAACAATCTCCCTATTAAAGATTGTTTTAAATGCAATCTTTAATAGGGACAATTGTCCCTATTAACGATGTTAAAATTGTCTACAATAGGGCATGTAGACAATTTTAGCTTGTTATGAGCTGGTTGTGGGATGTGATAAGTTCTAGAAGCTTCATCAGTCAAGAGCACCATCAGATCTGAATTATTACCTCATAATTCATTACAAGTCACATTTATTAAAATGTTATGTTATGTTATCATCGCTGTTGATGTAGTGCATCAAGAAGCGTTATACCTTATGAACAGGGCCGGACTTAGGGGGGTGGGGGCCCCTGGGTTTGAATCATTGTTCGGGCCGTACCTATACCAAAAATTATAAGCTACAAATACTCCAACCAGGACCTATGACCAGAAACACATGTATCCCAATGGAGTATGCTATTGACAGAAAGTACATGAAGAAAAACAAGGCCGTTATGTGAGGACAACAGAAAAACGTAGGAGTACCTACCTATACTTGAATAGCCACTACAGCACAACAACAGCAAGTGGTCCCTCAGCAGAGAGAGAGGGAGAGAGAGAGCAAGGGAGAGAGAGAGAAAGAGAAAGAGAGAGATAATGCAATGATAAACCTTAATGGCAATTAAAGCCCAGAAACAGCAACTGAGATGATGAGGAATAAAGAGAGAGAGACAGATGCAATGCAATGTCAAAGCTTAAATTTATACTTTATAGCCATCCCAGGGCCCCAGGGCTCAAGCCCAGGTTAGCCTTTGCATAAGTCCGGTCCAGTTTATGACTGTAGTCATTGTGAATGCTTCCCTGGTTTACAGTTGATGTGGTCTACAAAAGTGTTGGCAAAAAAAAAAGTTCTGATATGAGATCCTCTTTTATTTCATTTGATGATTGTGTTTTACTATATTCCAATGTGTCTGGTTAGACAGTGACAAACCATAACTCATGTTATTAGGACGGAGATTTAAATAATTGCGGATGCTGGTGGATAGAACTGCTGCCTCACAGCCAGAAGTTTCTGATTCGCTCCTGTGCACCTGTGTGGTCTCTGCAGGCTCTCTAGGGCTGCAACGAATACTCGAAGTAATCGACAAAACTCGATTATGAAATGAGTTGTCGACGAATTTAGTAGTCTATTAGTCGGACACTGCCTCTGACAAGACGTAATAAGGAAGTAAACATTAGCGCCATGGCGACATCATCGCGACAGAAAGCTTCCGATGTGTCGGAACATTTCTCCCTCAACAACTGAAAAATGTTGTAAACCGCAAGATCTTTCGAAGCTGACCTGTCCTGGCATGGAGCACGCCAGTAATGCTGGAGCATTGGAAGTGGAGGAATGAAGACTCGTCTCTGTAATCTAGTTATCGAGCTCAATGTGAAGGGGCATGTACTTAACGCTTCTGTTGGGTTTAACGGGAGTTTTGAAATGTAGTGAAGTGTTAAGGACGTCGACTGTACCAAATAACTAGTGTTAAATCACGATGACACTCCGTACGTAACACATGTGCCCCTATGTTAAAAATCATACACGTTGCATTTCTCATGGAAACGTTTCACATTACTGCTGAAGGTGTGGTGCTGCCCGTTTAGTGCACACCTCTCTGCGCGTCCATTGTGGGCCGCATTCAAACGTAGCTTTTGACCAGAGAATGCACAAATAACTGACTGTTTTTTTCTTTTCAACCCTTGTTTATGTTCCTAAATTTACATGGATGTTTGATTTGATCATAGAGAGACTGCAGTGGGGTTGTTGTTTTTTTACATTGTTTATTCATACATTTCATTTACCTTTTGCATCAGCAGTGATGTGATGGAACATGAAATGACTAAATCCCAGTTCAACAAATACACTGTGGTATAGCCAACCTCTTGGGTTAAAAAGTATTTTATAAAAGCACTGGAGCTCACTAAAAGACTTTTTGGAGAGAAGAATTTGTCTTTAATGATTTTATTGTTTATTGGCATCTACCCAAAACAACTTAAAGCTATATTCAAAAGCTGATAGCAAAATAAGAGCCATTTGTAAAATTGTGTATTCATTTTTATTTTATCTTATTTAACCTGTAGGAAACCTGGTTTCAGATAATGAATGAACTGTTTTACGTTTTATGCTGCTCAACACTGTGATCTTGGTACTATTCATTAAGCACAAGATCCTCCAGGATCTTCACAAAAGACAGCAAATGTTTTCTTCATAGAGAAAATATCTTTTGCAAAAGAGTGGGGCGCTGCAATCTAGAGCTAGAGAGACCTCTGGTGCTCCAGCAGTGTGCTGCAGTGGCGCTGCTCTAAAGTGAAGCGGTAACTACAGTATTTTATAGTATAGCTACACTATATACATCAAGGTTTTAGAATTAACCAAAATAAATGACATTCCTTTGTTTTCCTCCACTTATCTGGGGTCCAATTGCAGTGGCAGCAGGAAAAATATTCTAGAAGTCCCTCTCTGCCGCAACACTCACCAGCTCATTCTGGGGTATTCTGAAGCGTTCCCAGGACAGATGAGATGTACACATAGTCCCTCCAGAGATTTCTGGGTCCACTAGTTGGACGTGCGTGGAAACATCAACGCTTCTTACACAAAATAAATCACAAAACTGTTTCATGACCATGCATTCAATCCTTTAGTGAGAAGAGGCATTATTATGGCTTTTGTTAATACTTTATTGTTTTTTAACAAAGATCAATACCAATAAATTCAAGTGCAAAATTAACTTAATTCTTGCTCCAGAGATACATTCACAGCGCGGTTTCTTACAGATGGAACAATTTCAGCTTCACCAAACAAACACTTAGCAGACATGACACTGCACCAAATGAAAATAATAATTCAAATGAATCCCGGTGTTTTTTCTTTGAAGCACCTGTGATAAAAGTAAAAAAGTGTGATCAACCCGAAGCAGCAGCAACTCAATCACAGTCATGAAACCTTGTCCTTCTATTTATGTACAGACAATAATCTCAGCGTTCATATTAAAGCTTAGCTTCCACTGAAGCTCTCACTGTCCTCCTCTTTAAAAACATGACTCCCACTGTTCAAACTATGGGACTGAGTTCTTAGCTGATCCACAATTCCAGGCACGCTGCCCAACAGGCCACCCATTCCCTCCTCCATATCCCCATGAAAATCCACTTCCTCCACCTTCACTTGTCCCTCTGTTGCAAGGAAAGCGTCCCCGTCTTCAAATCCGTAGCTATAGCCGTCGTCCATGTCTGCTGCCGCCGTGCTGGCATTGTTGCTGTTAGCTGAGGAGCTAGAGGCGAGTCTCTCACATCGGGCCTGATGTCTGAGGAAGCTGTCTCTCCAGATGACCTTCTCCCCACACAGACCGCACTCGTATGGCCGCAGACCTCCGTGGGTCTTAAGGTGCTTCGTTAGATGGTGCTTCATCTTGAAGGACTTTGTGCAAACAGGACAGCCGAAGGGCCGCAGATTGAGGTGCTGCATCTTCACGTGTCGGTCACGCATGCTCTTCAGGGTGTAGGCTTTGCCGCAGTGGCAGAAGTGGACTTTGCCCGTGTAAGGGGCTCCTGCGAGGGACACTGAGGATGAGGAAGATGGAGTTGGGGGTGAAGAGGGTGGTGCAAAGGCAGCAGAGGATGGAGATGTATGGCGATTTGAGGTGGAAGTCATTGACCCACCCTGTCCTGCGTTGGTTGAAGTCCAGTTCATCTCTGACCCTGCCGTGGTGAAGTCAGGTGACATAGGGACTATGGGCCTCTGGGAAACCTGCCCTGTGCCCTCTTCTATCTCATTATATGTGCCTCTGCTCAAAGAGCCTTCTGTCAAACATTCAAAGTCCACGTCCTCCTCATCTTCATCCTCATCTTTACTGCAGCTGCCGCCCTCTCCTTCCTGCGCCCTCTGCTCCTGCTGAGACCAGGGACCCGTTTGCCACTGCAGCCGGGCAGAGACCGGACAGGAGGGGACTGGAACACCCTCGTCTGTTTGGCAAACACTTGGCAGGTCTGAGGAGGGGTCACGCCCTTCCAGATCTCTCGGCACTTTGTTCTTCATCTCGGCTGTGCTCGTCTTCCCTGTGGTTTGACCCACACTCACACTCTCATTTGAAATTTGGTGGAAACCTGTTGGGAGAAACGCAAAAAACTAAAATTATATTCTTGAAGATATTTATGCTATTCAAAGAACAAGTAGACTATATGCAGTACAACAACCATCACTTTAAAACGCTGCTGATCACATCCAAAAATTTATATCAGGGGCCACCCGTTGATCGCCATTAACCTATCAACCTCTTTTTGTTTATGTTTGGTGTGGGTTTTTCTAGGGAGGGGGGGGTCCACAGTCGATATTTGTATGTATATCGGGCAGCACAGAGGGGAGCAACAGGATATGAACTGAATGATGCTTGATGTGCTCGTTCCATTTAACTCACCTTCACATCCGTTGTATTTTGAACCAATCTGGCATTCTGTTTGTTTTGAATTCTGTTTGTTCAACCCCTATCAGGTAATTGAATGCAACTATTCAATTATCTATTGGAGAATATATATATATATATATATATATATATATAAATATTTATATATAGATATATATATGTATATATAAATATATACATATATATATATATATATATATATAAATAAAAATAATTTTCAATACCAGTATTGGTTCAAATATGGACGGAACCCAACCCTAACAGAGACTGATAATAAGTAATCCTGTAACACCTGGGTCGAGATGATTGACTAATGCAAAATACAAATTTTGACTTGAGTTTCTGTATTCTGTTGGCGTCAAACATGGCCAGAAATAGTGCAAATATTTTCCCATCACCTGGAACGGTATCATCCTAGCGAGCACACCATTGATTTACTAACTAACAATGCAAGGGGAACTTGGATTGTTTTGTTAAAAATGAAATGTTTACCCTTAAATATTATTAAATTCACTAATTTATCACAAAATCTAACCAAAAAAGATGAGGATGTGATCATATTGTTGTTCATTTCTTGGATTTCTTAACCTTCCGTCATTATCAGGATACCATTCAAAGTGGCAGACGTTGATATCAATCAATTTGGAACATATTTTCACATCTTCTAACGCTCCTCAGATTTTCTGATTCCACGTGTGTTGCTTCATACTGGTATGGCATGGATGGGCCATGATCAGAAAACTTAGTGCATTCAACAAAAGCTTGCGATATAATACTTTTAGAGGTAAAATTCCAGTAATTTTCAACTCTTGTCTTCTAAATGGTTGCCAGAGAAACCAATTCCTTCCCTCCTTCCGTATTCACACCCTCATCGGTGAAAACCCTCTGTGTAAGGTGTCCATGAAAAAAAGTGAAGAAACTGTTTGGAAGGAAAATAAGTAAGAGATGCTGCTTCGGAGTGATAATATATATCTACTTTTTTCTTCACAGTTTTCTCTGCTAGAAAGGAATCAATTTTTTTTTTCTTTTTAGCGTACTACTTTAGGGAATAGTTATCTTTCCAGATGTGACATAGCTCATTGACTGTATAATTATATTTATGACATAAATTGCAGTTGGACAAAGATGTTACAGATAAAATGATGATTTTGTATCTTACCACAGGGTCCCATTTGTGCAAAGCCTTCCTTCCTGCCCTCTGCCTGCTCCCCACCTCCCTCATCCACCTCAATGTTTTTCTTCACATTCTTCCGTTTCTCTTGTGTTGCATCACTGTCCACGCTCTCAATGTTCTTATCAGGAGGTCTATCAGTGCTTGACGGTGCTCCACGCTGTTGAAGCCCAACCTTCTGCTTGGATGTTTCACCTCCAGGGAACCCCCCCAGGTGCCGGGTGTTGTGGCCTGGACCATCATGGATGAAGTGGCTAGTTTTGGCTTGGCTGGATACCCACATCTCCCCACAACTGGGGTAATCATTCTCTCCACAACCAGAAAGGGTGTCCAGTTGAGAGTCTGCCAAATGCTGGCCTGATGACGGGCGTGAACGCCCCCATCTGGGAAACTGCTGCGGGCGTCTCCATGTGGCTAAAGGGGGCAAAGCATCGAGCTTCCTATCCTTCTTTCTTCCCTCTGTTTCCACATGTAAGCAGTCTGTGCTGCTCGGGGACTGCTGGCGAGATGCAGTGCCAGTGTGAGATACAACCGCCTCTCCAGGGGTAACTTCAGCTGATGGTCGCGGCCTCTTCAGGATCTCGGTGCATTTGTCCACGATGTGCCACATCTGGAGGAAACTGGCCACAGTGACATAGTTGATGATGTCATCGTGCACAATGCTCAGCTGGCCTGTGTAGGCAGAACTCAGGACACTCTCAAAGGCCACCGGGTCCATGACCGAAGGCAGGGAAACAGTTGTAACGTTCTTCAGTAACACCTGGTAAAATTAAACAAACAAACAAAAAGATAATACTGTATGTCATCTTCAATATCATAACAAATGCATCAATAGGGCTTTCACTATCATGACGTTTTAGCTGACGACTAACAGTCCTTTTTTCCCTATGGACGTCATGCTGTGTAACACCTCAGTCAATGGCAGTGACTGATGATACAGACATCGCTGCTGTAATGATAGACTGTCGTGATTTGTGACAATACATTGCACTTGACTTTTTTTTCTTCTCATCTTTTATCTGTGGATTATTCTAGTGGCCTTTTTATTGTTTTCTTATTGACCTGCATAAAATTGTGAGCCCAATCAAAACACATGCTGTTGTCTATGCATTGACTGCTGCTAAAAAATATGAATTGTGGGATTTGACCATCAAATACCTGATTGTAAATGAATGAATAGGTGCAGTATATCAAAGTTATGACCTACCTGGTCATGAAAATATGGCGAGGATGCAGCAAGTACACAACGATGCGCCCTGAACAATTGACCTTGAACCTGGATGGAAAGGTCACACAGTCGGCCCTCTTCCCGCTGGCGGTTCAGATTATCCATGACAGCAGCACGGGCACCAGGGAAACACACCTGGACAGTCAGACAAGCAGGAGCAGCAGAAGCACTGCAGGTCGGATCCATGGTTGCTCAAAACTAGAGAAAAGAAGGTCAACACATTAAAATTTGCAAAAGTGGTCACACAAGTATTTATGATTATTATTAATCTCTAATAGTCCATATTTTCATCGCACTGGTTAGTTTAAGAAACTCATGAATAGTAATGTAATGCACCCTTGGCATTTAAATGTGCATGGATGAAATAGCATTAAGTCAACATCAACATATTTAAGACAGTGCACATAATAACAACAAAGTATTTTTAAGGCCAAAAATCTGTTTAATGGAATTATAAACTTTTAATGACTCATTCAAATCCCCCAGAGTCCAAGGATGTATCACATACCACCTAATGCTCATTTATAATACTGCAAAAAATAAGGTATGCATTCTACCTACCACTAACGTGGCTTACACAAATGGTCACATCAGTGCAAGCCAAGTTGGCTTGCCAAGAAGTTTACCATCCGGACAACCGTCCGTCTCAAACTGTATAAGCATCTTAACTTCAGGTTACCATACTGTAGGTAAATAATGGTTCCGTTATTTACCTATAGCTTGTGCATTGTTGTGCAAAAAACATTGTTTTAAGTTTTTAATGTCTGCATTAGTATCTAGCTGAAGACCCACTGCTAGCAAAAAGCAAACAAAAGTTTTATTACTTTAAATGTCACTTCGTTATTAGAGAGAGATTCAGGATACTCAGCTCCTTCTGACTGTAAACAAGCCAAAAAATATAGCCAGTTAACAATAACGTTGTGGTGATAATTGAGTTGAAGGCAATGGGCCATAAAAAAATCCTCACCTGCATAGCCAAACCTCTAAATGGTACAAAGTGCTAACTTAGTCAGCATGTCTTGTCGCGTAACATTATGTGACCGTCTTTACGAACTGTATTATTATATTGACTTATGTTAATGGCACCAGAACAAAGCATTGATTTAAGGTTTATGCTACTTTGTAAAAGCTAAACAGTAACCACTCGGATAGCTCCCGATGCTAGCACGAATAGCTAAAAACACTAAAATGTTATATCAATGCTACGAAGCGCTAACTTAATTGGCATATCTTGTTGAGTGACATTTAACGATTGCAAAGTTTTAACCAGAAACTGTTTTTATGATTGTACTACTCCGCGTTCGTGTATGTATTCCTCTTTAGCTAAACAGCTAGCAAACATTAGTTTCATTACTTTACTGTTGTAATACGTCGGTGTGTCGAGCTTTAGTCGTCAAAGAGGATGTTCGTTAGCTAATCGTTATCACAACGTATTCCGGATATGAACTTAGGTTGTACTGTATACATAAATGAACCTTGTAAGCACTAGGCTACCAGCTTATGCTACCTTGAATTGCTAAAAATACTACTAGCTCTCCGTGCTTAGAAGCACTAACTTAGTTAGCATGACCTGTAGCGTAACATTACTTCGTCCAATTCAGAACATATGACCTCTCATATTGTATTCGTTCCCTAGCTTCTGGCTGAGATACTACAGAGTAATTTTCAATGTTTTATTTGACGGCCTCGTCAATGTCTCGCTAGCGAGGAGTCACTTCTTATGAGCTAACTAGTAAGCTAACATTCATTTGATTACGTTACCTTTTAAATACGTCGGTATGTTGCGCTTTTAGTCTTCATATGGGATGCTGTTCGCTAGTGGAACATCATTATATTGAATTCCAGAGATGAGCTAAGAAGCCAGATAGTCCACGCTAACTAGCAGCTTGCCCGTAGGCGTAGCTGATGCTAGCTGCTGAAAAAATCAGCATCAGCATCCTCACACACAGTGTGAGTGGGCGTTATGTATCAAATGTATGGTTTGCTCTAACATCTAACCACTCTTATTTACCTACAGTTTTGGCTGCTTTATAAACAACTTTACATTGTTCAGCAAAAAACTTCCACACAGCAATTATGGAACGTTTATGACTGATCGTACTGTGAGATTCCATCATAGCATCAGCCCGCCCCTTTGGATTTCATTTAAAGTACCAGTTCACCATTTTCATTTATTAACGCTCTTACTGTCTGTATATATGAGTTTTGAACACTGCCTGAGTGCCCCCTCCCCCTGCAATATTTCCCATGCATATGCTGGTATCAGTTTTCAATTCTAGCGGGGCTGGAGCTCAGTCGTCACATACAACATCTGCTCGATGGTGCCGGCGTAGCCGTTTTACCGCAGTGCATCTGCAGCATCCTTTGATCGAAGCCACAGGGGTGCAGCTGTGGCGCAGGAACATCGTTAACTGGAACAGGACGGGTTTTTTTTGTTATTATTATTATTATTATGTACTTGTATTGGTTTTTGCCGTATAGCACTCGGATTATTTAATCTGCAATCCAAACGCGAGCGAAACATCTCCTCTACGAGCACGGGGTCATTAGATAGGTGGAATCTGTTCACATCAACTGTAATCCCTGGAGAGGACAGTATATTTTTCTCCAAGGATACGAGAAGGGGAGGCCCGTAATCCAGGACAGTAGGTTCTGATTTCACTTATCCGATTATGGACCATTGGATGGTGCGCATTTATATTGTGTAGCCTGTGAGAGGTAGCCATTTGATTATCATAGAGCATGTAAATTAATCATATTTGCACTGGTGTGCGTGTGTTTGTAACATCAGACGGTCTGTTAGTAGCAGGCAGTGCAGTTTGGGCCAGCATTGATGGTCGCTTTGTATAAATTACAGTAGCACCTACGGGGGAAAAAACCATCACAATCAGGGTGGTGGTCTGTAAACACTGTGAGTCCCCAGAAATCTGGATCGCTAGGATAGTTAAAAGCAGAAGGCCCACAATCTGTAGTCAAATTGAGATTACTGAGGTGGTGTCTCAAAAGCAGCAATGATTTGTGGCAATAATTTCTGAAATCAACAGGAAACATTTTCTGGCTTGAGCAGAATAACCTGGACACTATCAATGGATCCATGGGACTGTTAGGCATTTAAGAAAAGCTTCTTGCCAGATACAATCCTGCACTTTCCAACGCATTTTTAGAGCTGCTATCTTCCTGACATATTCATTAGTTAATAGCATGCAGTTTACTGACTCGCAGCATTTAAAATCTACACATAAGCTTGCAAGCTGAGAGGTGCTCAGTTTATGGGTTTCATCTCGTGGAGCTTTGGTCTTAAAACTTTGGACTTCTTGAGGCCCTTCATCAAATAAAGCGGCTCCCCTAATGTATGCTGACATGGCAGCTATACAGCTACTGCTCCTTTCTCTACTCTGCACCCTGTTTGGTAAGTTGAGACAGTTACCTACATAAAATGATGATGATGTTGATGTTAAGCAGAGTATTGACTGTATTTTCGTCCAACAGTGTACCAGTGTGATGGGGCCTGTGCAGAGGTCGACTCTGACACAGAGGCAGTGGCAGGAAAGGGATTCAAACTGGGTTGTATCTCCTGCAAGAGGAGGAGTGAGGTGGATGGTTCTGCAACAGTACAATGGTACTTCAGGGCCAAAGGAGAGTCCGATTTTGTTCATGTGAGTGCAACGTTTTTAGTTTAATACCAGGGAAAACAAATATGAAACAAGACAGCCCACGTTCAAAGTCCAGATGGTTGTGCAAGCATCATTAAAATCAAACTGTTCTGCACATTCCTCAAGACACAAAGCATTTATGATACGCATATTAAGTGCACTCTGAGGTTTCCCCCCCCCTTGATTACATGATAGTCCCAGAGCTGAGGTCATTGAGAGGTTCATCTAGGATCGATTGGGATATTTTACACCACAGAGATCATTGAAGCTCCAGGACGACAGAGTTCTGTGAGCACCTCTGTTTGAAAGAATGCACTTTGTGTTCTTGTTTTACATGTGGGTCAGTCATTGCTCAGGAGGAGTGAACTAAATGTAACTGAACTCATCACAAATATGCAGCTCGGGGATGAGGAGACAGAAGCACAGGCAAAACCCAAAGAACAGGCAAATGGGTTCAGTGAAGAGGTGATTACAAATCCAAACACTTATAATCCAAAACGCAAAACTATCAGAATATAAACCAAACCCAATACTAGAACAGACCGAAGGACACAAACTATAAAAAAAAAAAAAAAAGCATGATGGACAGAAAAAAATATCAAAATAAAGCAGGAAACTTCAAAAATGAATCTAAAACTATGAAAAACATGGAAATAAAGCTAAAAGATAAACATAGAAACAACAAACTAAATGTTAAAAACTAATGTTCAAAAATATTCATATTTACTTTTAATGATTTAGTATATTTTTATTAGTGATTTCAGTAACTTCATTACATTTTGGTCATATTTGAGTCGTTTTACTGAAACTACAAACAATTTCTGGGCCATAATAAAAAATTAGAACTTGAGTATTTTTAGTCAGCAATTGTTCCTTGAAGCAATGATTGTTGTTGCTCTAATCGGAATGGTGTTTACATGCGCCGACACATCAAATCTAATGAAATCTAATTTTATTCATACAGGGCTCATTCACAACAGCTGTTGTCTCAAGGTACTTTCCAAAAAAAGCAGGTCTAGACCAAACTCTTTACTCATTATCCTACAGAGACCCAACCAATTAACAAGGGAGGTAGGGAGGAAGTTATTCCTGGAGCCATGTTGGATGGTGAACTCACCAGAAATGTTAAGTTAACATCAACATCATCCAACATGAAGTTTAAAGCAGAAACTCCTCATAACGCGCTTCATCCTGATAACCAAAACCCACGTTATGACAGAGCTTTGAGGAATTTATTCTCTGTTTGGGGTCACGGGGGGCTGGAATCCTATCCCAGCTCAATTCAGCTCAATAAAAATTAGAGTCGCTTGGCCTGATCAACTTGATTGTGGTGGGTTTTATGCATAAATTGTTGATTATAAAATCGGCGTATTGGGGATATTATGGAATCGTTATTGCGGCCTCTGAAACCGCCATTAGGTCCATGTCTGCTGTCACAGATCTTTGTGTTGACAGAATAATACAAAATAATTTTCATGGATCATTTTCAAATGTTATTTCCCCCATATACCTCAGTGCGAGGATTGAATTGATTTTAAGAAAGGTCGATTATATTTGTGCCACTAATGGAAACTTTAACTCGAATATTTTCAGGGCCATAATTTCTCATCCATTGGTCTGAATTAGCCCAAATATTATTAATATTTCTTAGAAATCACTGTTATACAATGTAGTGTTCTTGTGATGTTATCCATATAACATATCCTTCCACTGCACCATCACCACATCCAAGTTTCTGCCCCCATGATTCATGTCTCAGTGAGAGCAGTGAACACAACGTAGAAGGTATCACTGAATACAAAGACTCATAGCAGTATGTTGTAACAGGCAGAAATCAAATCTAAAACAAGCCAAGCTACAAACCTACTCTGCTCTGAAAGACGTGTTCTCTGTCTCACCTGTAGTGAATAAACCTCAACCATTCTTATATACGACTATATTCATCTATCTGATTTATAAGGCTTATAGAATACTATTTCTAAGGCCTCCACCTTCCCCAGCACTGAAATCCCATCCTTGGATACTATGCCTTAATTAGTATTTTTGCACCATGTAGCTTTTCTGTATTACATGTTGTTATAATGTCGTATCACACGTGCGTTCTTAATACATAAAACAAAAACTGCACATAAAAGCTATATCAACTGTCCATTGACAATTCCTTATAGATGGGTTCTACATTGTGCAAGTCACTCTGAGGATATTTATGTGCTGAAATAAATAATTAGAATAATCCGATATTTTTCTTTGGCACCAGATCTACACCTACAACATGGACGGAGCCACCATTGAAGACGATCACTTCCAGGACCGCGTGGACTGGAACGGAAGTAAAAGGAGTAACGACATCCAAGATGGGTCCATATACCTGCTCAACGTCACCTTCAACGACTCGGGCACCTACCAGTGTTTCTTCAATCGCGTCCTCTTCTACGCCCACTACGAATACAACACGGTGGTCAGCAAGGTGGTCCACCTTACAGTAGTGGCTAAAGGTAGGAGCGAACCGACACAACTATTGCAACTGATACACAACTATTGCAAAGTCCTTATGTTCTAGAATTTTATAATGCGTGGCAACATTTGATGGTACAGAGTGAAAATTGAAAGTAGCAGGTTAAAGAAGTATTAAAAAATTAATAAACTCATGACATGGTTTCTGCAACAACTGTTATTACATCTCACATTTCTGTTAAATGAATGTTTTTTTTTTATATCCAATCTCTATCTGCTCACAGAAATTGTCTTAATGATGCACAAAAAAGTAAATAAGTGGATAAGCGGGTGCTCTGGGTTAATAAACAGTTATCCTGGTAAATTATAGGAGCTCTAAATATTGAACTGTTAAACTGCCGACACATGAGAGCTGCTTGGCTTACCTGTAGCTCACCTGCATCGAGTCAATGATGGAGTCAACATAGCTTTAAATTGAGGAAAAAGAAATATGGATGATACATGATAGATATTACTTAGCAGATTGATTCAGCAGTAATATTCATCCAATATAACAGTAAAACCTGAGAGGAAACTGCACAATGAGTACTTTTGGATAATAATGCTTAAGTAAGGGTTTTAAAAGCAGGTACTTGTAGTTGAGTATATTCAGAGTGTGGTATTACTACTTTGACTCAAAGAAGCCGCATACTTTTATGGACATAATGAGTATCCGTCAGTATTTAATAGGAGTATAATTATTACTACGAGTAATAATAATAATAATAATAATAATACATTTAATTAATAACGCACTTTACATTTGGATCAAATCTCAAAGTGATAAAAAGTAAAAGCAGATAAAAGCATCAATAAAAAATAAAATAATAACTATATAAAAACGGGACCAAAAAGCAACAATGTTAATTAAAGTTATAGGTTCGACTAAAAAGGGAAGTTTTAAGTCCTTTTTTAAATGTGTCAGTCGTCTGTGGAGCCCTCAGATGGTCAGGGAGGGAGAGTATAATGTTTCATCCTCGTAATTAAGCATCTTGGAAATTATTGGACTATGTGAGGAATCCCAGCACTCAAACCCCTGAGGAACACCCACTACAGGTTGAAACCGGTTGATTTTTTTTTTCTCGTTTTGTGATTTTTTTTTTTTAACTGAGGTGGAGGGGTTTGATGAAGATGGTTTCTATGAGTGTTCCCTTTATGAAAACATAACAGCTACAGACTGTATGGTGAAAAAAAAAAAAGTTACTGTAACTGGACACATTGGAAGGTAGCCACAATATTATATATATATATATAACTGACTGAGAAGTGTATAATATTGATTATATCTGGTTGTAATTGTTACTGTCAACAAGAGGCAGGGAGATTTAATGTTATGGCTGAAAAGGAAAAGGAATAAAGGTAATTATTCCTTTTAATTTAATACATATTATGTGATTTAAACCTTTTAACGTAAATTAAAGTGACGGGAACCAGAATATTCTTATAGCTGGACAGAAACGTTTGCCATTAAACCTGTGTGTGCAGCTTTGTCCAAAAATGTTGTAACAAAATCATTTCCAGCGGTACAGACTCACCGTCAGAGGGTTTTATTCTCCACACTAGCAAGTATTCAACACTTTTTAACATAGTCAATCCTCCACTTGGTCTAGATAATATGGTAATGTGATTGAGGCAGAGCTAACATGTAGCACAGATCTTTCTTTTTTTTTATTGTTGATTGGACTTTTCAAAATGATTACCCAAATGTCTTTTTCTTTGTATGAATGTTGTTAGATTTTGATCTTTGGAGGCTGACTGTCTGAATTCCTGTTTGCAGCCACCAGAGGAACAGCCTCCATCGTGTCTGAGGTCATGATGTACGTGTCCATTATCGGCCTTCAGGTCTGGCTCCTCATAGAGATGATATACTGCTACAGGAAGATATCCGCAGCCGGGGAAGAAGCATTACGAGAAGCAGCGTAAGTGTTCTTGTCGCATAAATCTTTGGACCCACACGTGTACTCAAGACCTTGAACGAAGCATGGCTGTGCACGTGCTCATTTTTAGATGTGAGATTATTTATTTTTTATGATGTCCATGTTGATGTTTTTGTGATTAAACCTTTCAATTGCGAAACTTTGTGGTCAAGCCAAGGCAAAAACAGAATGCTGCAACAAACTCAAGATTTAATCGAGTAACATTAAAATTTAATACAAATAAATTATGACATAGTATAGAACACAGAAATTTGTCTAAAAGAGTGACGATGTACCATCAATATTATTTCATTAGTCATTGTTTTTCCTTCATGTGGAAACAATGTAATTGTCTTTTATGGATAGCAATGCTTATTCACACTTTAATGTCCTGCTCAACTCTTTGCTAAAGCACATCTTGAGTATCTATTTCTTATTGAAAAATATGTGCCACTAGAGGCGCAGTGGTTAGCGCTGCTGCCTCACAGCAAGAAGGCACCGGCTACGAGACCACCTCTTCTGGCCTTTCTGGATGGTGCGGAGTTTGCTTTTTCCCCCGCAACCTTGAGTATACAGGATAAGCGGTTGATAATGAATGAATGTGCCACTAGACTGAACCTTTTTATAATATGGAGCCAAGGGCGCCATTTCTTTGGGTCACCACAGGTCAAAGAGGCCATAGCTGATGCATCAATCATGGCTATTGAGAAAGTCCTATCCTTTGGCATATCAAATCATCTGAGGACCTACTAATGTGCCTTGATACAACCAAAAGATTGTAGTAATGGTCAAATCGCTTTCTAAAAACATACTGTGCAAAAATGTTGAACTCATCTAATTTTCAGTTTTTTTCACTGCTGTCTCTTTGTTCTAAAAGAAACTGTCAGTGAATATGTAACAGAAGCAGTGTCTCTATGTTATTTCAATTTACAGTATTGTTTATTTATTGTTGGTTTATTATTTAATAATTCCTGGAAGAGTTTCTGTCACTCTGATAGAGTAAATGTAGTTTCAACCAATTCGATGCATTTCAGCCTTATTCTCATTTTGCCGCATGTTTCAGCCGTGCGAAAGAATGTTTCTCAGAGATCACAGCTCCCCAAAACAGAATAAATATATTTACATAAAGATAATATAAAAATATCTAAAGAAGAAGAGTCCCTGCTGCTATGAAATAAAATTATTTAGATGAGTTGTTTTTTTACCTTTCATTTCGTTTCCAGTGAAAGGAAAATAAAACTACAAAGCAGTCGGACCTCTGCCGAGGCACAACAGTATCAACTTAGACATTATCGTGATCAGAATCATTTAGATTGCTTTATTTAGGAAAATCTCATGCAAATTTGTCCGTTAATGTCGGAGTTATTGCCAGCTTCTAATCCACTAACATCTCCAAAAAACTCTCTGAGTATCTCTCAAATACTCTAGAACTATTTGTTCTGTCCTCATTCTCTTGTGGCCTCCACTTCCACGTCTCTGGTCAGAGCACCGAGCCCCAAGCAGGAAATTCAATCTGCTATCGTGCATCCGCACACTTCATATGAGGAAAAATAACTCAGCTATAGAATCTCCGCTGTCATATTGTGCTCGGTTGCAAAGACAATGTTTGCATCAAATTTAGAACTCTATATATCCGGTTTAAATGTATCTATTAACCTATCAACACCTAATCGAACGTTTCAAGAGTGCATTTTCACCACACAGTGGCAGCGCTGCTCCAAACGGCCATGTGATTTAATTTTAAATGCTGTAACACCATTAATCAGATAAGCGATGGTTGGACTCTACTTTAATCACCTTCTGCTGCTGAAGTCCCTCAGGAAAGACTGTCACATCCTCTCTCTGGTTTCTGTATCTACCGTTTTGTTCTCTGGCCTACTTATTTTATAAATTATGAATGATTCCGTTGTCATGGTTTGTCTCATCTCATGGTCCCGGTTTCATCCCCTCCGTCAGATACTTTCATCATCCTCCTTCGTCAGAAACCAAACTTCCCAGGAAACAACAGAACAAAGATCTATCATGTAGCCACTGCTGTCAGGTTGAAACTTCTGATAATAACTGAGGATTGTTTGTTTTTTTTCCCTGCAGAAATGCTGAATATCTGGCTATAGCCTCTGAGAGTAAAGATAACTGCGCAGGAGTTCAGGTTGGAGAATAGCTCAGGTATGTCGTTATCTCCAGGTGAGAATGTGTGTCAGCGGAATCCACTCATGTCACCTCTCCTGCACTCAGAAATATAACATTTACATTAAAGATCCAATGTGTAAAATTTTTGGTTTTGAGACATACGAATCCAAAATTATAAACAAGGGTTTGCACTTTTCAAAATCAATGATTATGAGAAAAATTAAATCACGAGGAGACAGAAGCAAAATACATGTTTGTTTTTCGTTTCCTGAGACGTAATGTAGTCGTTTACAAGCACACCAATGAGGGGGGATCTCCTGTTCACTGCCCTCAGATACATTAGCTTAGCATAGTATTTATTCTCAGTTATGAAGTCAGATTAATCTTGATTATAACTGCTAATACACACTCCTATCAGCCATAACATTACAACAGGCCACTGACTCATTTAAATGTACAATGAAGACTAAAACGATTGTTTTACGGTCCAGAGAGTAAAAGATGGCGTTCAGATCGTTGACTAATCACAACATCCCATTCTACGATTGTTCATGTCACCAGGATCACCAAAACCATAACATAAATCATCAGTTCGATATGACGGACAGCAGAGAAATCGATCAGTTATTTTGGATCCCAGGCGCACATTTGAGGAATTATATGAGTTTCCAGCTGTGTCGAATAAACAACAATCAACAACAACATTAGAACCAGTAACTGGTGTTACGACTTATTTTATATTAATAGTAAAGACCCAAGTATAATAACAGGACAGTACTGACACCAAATATTCCAAACATCTAAACTAAAACCCACAGCAAACAAGGTGTTTAGTATTTGAATTACTATTGCAAGCGCTAAATTAGCAGCATCAAAGGAGCTTTAGGATATTTAAGTTTCTTAGGTGATGCCTCAACAAATTTTGTACATTTTAAGACTCAACATTCAAGAACTGGAGGGTTGAGTTAATAGTACAATTATCGACAGTTGGGCAGCACAAGAAAGTACACGGAGTGGTGCGAGTAGCTAAGTACATTTAGTAGTTCTATACTTAAGTACAAATGTGCGGAACTTGGAACTTTTATGCTAATTTATATTGATACTTTTCTACGTCTCACAGAAAAATATTGTACTTTCTACTCCACTACATTTGTCTGACAGCTGCAGTTACTAGTTGCTCTTCAGATTACAATTTTCCATTCCGCTCTGTCCAGTGTCCCCTTTTGTACAATTCCGAATGTTTGTGATGAACTGAAGGATTAATGGGTTCTGTATAGGTTGAGTAATTTCTCCTACTTCTTAAGATAAATACACTTCTTAAATGTGTCATGTCATGGATCCTCTGTGAAATGCCACAAAGCTGAAAACAGGCTGATTTGATGAAAAGTTTACTTTTTAGAGATGCGAGGTTCTGAGAGGAGTGATGCTATAAAACAGCTAAAACGATCTTATAGATTAAAATACCCAACGGCACAAAGTAGTTGGATTACCCCAACCCGTACAATCTTCAGCAGAAACACAATACGTATTTATTTAACACATTGATACGGCAGTAATACTAGCCCAAATATAAAACATTGAAGGAAACATTTTACTGCACAGTGTACTCTGGGATGATAATATTTTCATACTTTAACTTAACTCAGGGTTTGATTGGAGGTACTGGAATACTTTCACAGTCTGTTATTAGTCATTTTAGTCTAGGGAAGGATGTGAATTCTTCCTCCACCACTGACCCCATCCTCTCAGATGATCAGTGTTGAATCATTTATTACAATGATCCATGTATTCCATTTTTCTTACATTACATTGAATTAGCTTAAGTTAAACCATAGGAACCCAAACTAGGTCTGTTATCCACGACAGCAAGGATATTTCCCTAAAAAGACCCCCATTAAGGATAAAGATTTAAAAGGAACTTTTCATAACGTTTGTAAAACTGGTGTCCCCATGGTTACTCGTGGGTGATATGCACCTCAGCTATGTTTATGATGTAGAGTTTCTTTAAAAACTGCTCCTGAATAAGATAGATTTAGATAATTACTGTGTTTTTCTTCATGTTCAGGCTTCCTTCGTGGACTGATGACGTCTTTCCAACCTCTGACCTGCATGTAGACAACTTGGGAGTGGAATTCTTCTCAAGTCTCAATTGTACCTTTTCCTCGACTAATACACAAATGGATGTGACCCACAAAGAGAGCATGGTACCAGCACTGTACATAGTATTCTGCGTGCAACAGCATGTTATTAGAAACCATTATGCATTTATGAGCCACCTTGTCGATGCATTCACTGTACATACACTGTTTTATTTAAAGTGGATGTAGTCCCATCTTTGTAGAAAATCTGCGTGGTACTAATGTGGTCTGATGGACTCTATGAGATTTATTGTAAGAGAAAGCTTTTTACTACGTCATCTCCAGCTCATGCATAAATAATGAGACGCACAACATTTATGGTAACGTTAAATATATGACTTGAATGGGATGGACTATGATAGAGTGTCCTCCAGTTGCTAGATGAACATTTAAAAATGTACTAATAAAATCTGAAAAACTACCTTTGGATGGAGGGGTCTTCCGTTGGATGGAAAAATGCAACATTTTCTCAACCTGTTATATATTATATATATGTTATATATGAATATAAAGGACAAAAACCCACTAAGACGACCGGTATCTGCTCCTCAGTATGAGGAGGAACAGGATGAGCGATGAGATAGTCCAAAAAAAATGACCTCCAGCAGCAACTGGGTTGATGTTTCTGATCAAACTCTCAGAAACAGACTATGAAGGTGGCATGAGTGCCAGACCTCCTCTAGTGGGTCCTGTGCTCACACCCCAGCACCATGCAGTTCAATTGTAGTTCACCAGAGAACACCAGAGTTGGCCCGTTCTCTTCACAGATGAGTACAGGGTCATACTGAGCTCATGTGACAGACTTGAAAGAGTCTGAAAACGCTGTGGTGAATGTTATGCTGCCTGAAACCTCATCCAGCAGGACCGGTGTGGTGGTGGGTCAGTGATGGTCTGGCGAGGCAGATCCTTGGAGGGTCTCACAGAAGCTCCACATGTTAGCCAACTGTACCCTGACTGCTGTTTGGTACCAAGATGAAATCCTCAGACTCAATGTCAGACTTTACCCAGTGGAGTGGACCCTGGGTTCCTCCTGGTGCAGGACAATGCCCGGCCTCATTTGATCAGTGTGTAGGCAGTTCCTGGATGATGGTCCTTATCTTTCCTGAACCTGAATCCACCCAAGAACCTCTGGGACGTCATGTATTGATGCAAGACACAACATCAAGTAGAACCACAGACTGTCCAGGCGCTCACTGATGCCCTGATCCAGGTCTGGGAGGAGATTCCCCAGGATCATCTGCAGTCTCATCAGGAGCGGGTACAGATTTTGCCAGGAGTGCAGACAGGCACAAGGATTCCAAACACACCACTGAGACAAATAAGAGTTGTGATGAGAGTCATACCAAAAGAATCAGTACCTGTGATTTCAGTGTTTCATTTGGAATTGTGGGTCCATGATTTTATTTTCCATTGACCATTCTTACATAATTTTGCTCTAAAGGAATTACATAGTGTATAACAATAAAGATTTTCAACATGAATATTGCTTCCATCGAGATCCAGTCTGTGATTTAAGTTTTACTTTAATTCTTTTGAACTGTGTATAAAGAGTATAGTGTAAGTACATGTACAGGCCAAGACTTTTCTGTATACTTGTAAGTACAATTGTGGTAAGTATGTGTCTGGTACACAGAATGTATAATGTAGGTATTCTCTCTTATGTTTAGTTTAAAAGAAGGATACTAGCAGCACACTGGATTTTAAAAATTGTTTTGTAAGGGTTAACATCATAGCACAACAAGAATTTCTCTTTTTTGCAATCAACTTTATTTGTCACATTGAGTCGTCAAATATGAACATTTAAACATCTCTGGCAGCATTGCGTTGACACCTATGTTAACGCTGTCAAACAATACATTTTTAGTGCATTTTGTGTGACTGCAGGATTACAGGATCAACAAATTTCCCCACTTCTTCATCAAGTATTTAACCCATAAGAGCCCACTGTGACAGAAACGTCACCGCCCCTTTAAATGCCACAGGAAGTTCCTTATGCAGCTTGATAGCTACTGAACAGCAACATCTCCACCACCTCATGTGAGACTTTGTCTTGAGGTTCCAGATGATGTTCGCTCTGACCAGGTAGCAGGCCGGCCAATCAAATTGTGACAAGTCTGCTAGCTGTAAATGCTGAAAAATCAATGCAACCACCGCTCTGAGAGAAATGCAAAATTGTATGATTTGTTCACCAAAGAATCTTTTTTTATTTGTTACCATTTAAACAAGGCTAAACTACCAAAGAAAGTGTAACTGACGTGAAAAACTTCAGTGGTTCATACAGGATTTCAATCTCAAAGTTTGTTAAATAAATATGTTGCGTAGTTAGAACCTTCCATCATAAGATAGTTTTATTTTAAATAACTTTGCACATTTTATTTTTAAAAAGCAAGAAAGTTTTTAGTCCGATCTGTCGTGGATTGTGAATTAAAAAAAAAAATTATTTTCAAATTAGAAAAAAAACTACCATGAAACCCAATTAACGTAAATATACAGCTCTCTGAATCTGCGTTTAGGAATTCAAAAGCAATTTTGGTCAATGTACTCTTTTAGTTCCACTTAATCTATTTCTTTTCCCCCAAAATGTTCCTTTATGGAGAAATTGTTCTGGGTTAAAAGCCTGACTGATTAAAGTAGGGATGTAAATCTAAACTTTATAATTGAAAGGATACGAGTCTGAATTTTTCAACTGGCAAAAAGAGGACCACAAATAATTTTAAATTTGTCTTATTAAATTCATATGTACTTGCATCCATGCATCTTACAGCTGTGTACTGACTAACAGGCAAATCATTCTTGTGTGATTTTCACCTCCAGACTCCATCTCTGTGACTCCCACAGATGTGACTGACATCGATCTTCTAACCTGAAAAAGTCAGCCGAGACCTGTTTCCCCGGGCGCCTTTAAGCCGACACTGAACTTCTCATCCCTTCTATCCCTACAGTTGCAGCACACAGTCTGTGTCCGGGTACTGAGGCAGGTTGAGTTGGTACTTCCTCTCCAGGACCGGCGGCACAAAACGGCCCCCCAGGAAGTGGTATCGTCCTCTGAAAAAGGAGGCGGACTTCTTGGGAGCAGTCAGAGAGATGAGCATGTCAGGCTGCAGACCGTCAGTGCCGCCCTCCTCCACATCCCATCCTTAAACAAACACAAATAGGATCACATTTCAGTCCAGGTTTCTTCCTTCGTGTGACTACACAGTCTGCGTCATGACAACCTCATAGTTCGTTTTTCTTACACGCAGAACGTTTTCCGCTAAAATCAAAGAGTGACCAACATGAAAAGGGTTATTCAAACCAAATTGAATATAAAACCCTTATACAAATCTGGTAAATACAAACAGCTCGTTTTAAACGATGGTAATAAGACAAAAATGGTTATCCAGTCCTAAATCAACTGTGTGGTAAGGTTTTTGCACCTCCTCAATTTCACATCTAATGTTCCCCCTTCAGCATCAACCAGTTCAACCAAACTCTTCTGATAGCTGAAGATCAGTATCTGACATCACTGTGGAGGAATTTTGTCCCACTCTTTCTTTACAGAACTGGTTTAATGCAACAACACATGAGGGTTTGTGAAGATGTACTAATCTTCTCAGGTCCCACCACAGTAACTCAATGGGGTTCAGGTCCAGACTTTGACTGTACCACTCCATAATTTGAATTGTCTTTCTACTAATCCATTCAGAGGTGGACTCACGCTTCTTCTCGGGATCATTGTCTCGCTGCATGAGCTTACAAACCGAAAACCTGACATTCTCCTACAGTGTTTTCAGAATTTGTGTTTCCCTCAGTGATGGCAAGTTCTCCCGGTCCCAGAGCAACAACCATCTCCACAAGACTCCACTGGCACCTCCATGTGTGACCGTAGGGCTAATATTCTTGTGTTTGGTTTCCACAAGATGGAATGGGACCCCTGTCTTCAGACAGTTAAACTTTCCACTCATCAGTCCAGAGAAAGTTCTCACAGAAGCTCTGCAGGTTTCCTTTGGATCTTATGTGACTTCCTTTATGAGCCTTCACCGTGCTCTTGGAGGAATTTTGGAAGGTGGTCCACTTCTGTGAAGGTCTTTTGGGCACTTTGGTTCCAAGTCTTCTCCATGTGTAGATGATGTGTCTAACTGAGGATCTATGGAGTCCCAGAACCTTAGAAAAAGCTTTGAAACTCTTCCCAGACTGAGCCAACGTCCTGCTTCTCCTGAAGCTGGTCTACTTAGGTGATGATGTGGTTGGACACGGCTGTTGGGATCAGGTCTGGATGGGTCTAGTTGAGACCCATCCAGTATCTGTTCTTATCAATTCTAGTTGAGCTGGAACCAGTTGTTGATACAGTTTGATATATTGTCAGATTTTGTTTCTACGGGGGGAAATGATTTTCAAACAGACCCAGTTGGTATCAGAGAACTTTTTGGTTGAATAAATACAATTATCTTTTCAATATCGTGTATTAGGTTTATTAAGGTTGCCTTTTGTTAAATGCTGTTTGAACAGTTAGGTTTGAGATACATAGAAAATCAGAGTGAGGATTAACACTTCTCGCCATCGAAGGTAAAGAAGTTCATTCTGGTGTGTGTGACTCACCTGAGGGGATGTCGATGCTGGCAATGGGGACTGTTGACTTCTTTAGAACATCTAAGATGGAACCAAAAGGCTCTCGTACAGCCCCTTTGAAGCTGAAGCCAAAGATGGCGTCTACCACCAAGTTGTAAGCCTCGTCGATCAGTTCTTCCTGAGAAACAAATTTGTTCCCCATTAATTATTGTTGCTTCAATAGACCAACAAACATCCACCTACTTCCATCACAAGCAACAAAATGTGTCCAAACTGCAGATCTAGAACTCCAAAACATCAGTTTAGCACTGCTCCAGGCTCTGCATCCATCAGATTGTGCTGTCCGGTACAATAGGAGCTCTAATTCCCCCCACACGGATAATAGAGGTATCATCTAAACCAAACTGTGGCCTTATTTACCCACTTGAAGTGACTTCTGTAGATAACATATAATAGATAATAATAGTAGATTGCACTGCTGCAAAATGGATTAACATCAAACCTCAGGCATCTCAGTCAAGAAGGGGATCTCCATTTTCTGGCACTGTGTGGTCAGACCCTGGAACAGAGGCTTGTTTGGCCTCTTCGGATAGAGAATAGTGGGCTCGTATCCCTGCAAGACACACAAAGAGGCAGAAAACATACTTGGGAATTTGAACACAGATCAAAGTTTAAATTAATCTCCTCGATGCACAGACCAGGTGTTTAATAACAAAGATGGGCTTAAAGATGCCACTGAGGTTCTACATATCACACACTGTTGTTAAATGGTATGTTAATATACCCAAATGTAATTAAAGTAACAATAATAAGAGCACTGGTTACTTTAAGTGCTCCTTTTCGTGGTTTTACTATTTCTGTAAATCCGGTGATTGCAATCACTGAGGTTTGTTTGTCTTGGTCAGATGAGGTACAGCTGAACCTCAGTCCTAACCATCTAAATAAGCCTTCAAAACGTATTATACAAAACCAACTATGAGGTCATCCTACGTCTCCTGTGAAAAATTTGGACACAATATTTAGCAGCAATATCTATCAAAGATATATCGCAGATTAAATAATTCAGGATTTAGTCGATTAAATTAAATTAAATTTGCTCAGTTACTTTCCAGCCCTACCGCAGAGTATTTTACTGTCAAAGGAGTGAAGGAAACTCACAAAGAGTTTAAGATGTCGAGCGCAGACCAGGCCGTCGCCTCCGTTGTTACCAGGTCCACAAATCACCAGCATTGAGGGTCTGGCCTTCACCAGGGAAGAGAGTGGATACGCCTGCAGGAAAAACATCCATTCAAAAAAAATGGTATTTGACAAAGAGTGCAAAGACAGTAAACGTATTAGACCTGTTCAGGTCATAATTGATTTATGTTAGCATAGAATCTAGTTTCCTGTTATCAAAGTTGGAGTTTTTGAGGCGAAGCCATAGATCTGATATCAAAGAGGTCTTTACCTTGTGTGTGTTTAGGTTAAATGAATGACATTTTGATAAGTAACAGAGAAGCAAACAACTTGCCATGTAAAGACATGGTGGAAGAATAGTGTCCTCGTGTCACATATCTCTGGGTCTAATCTGAGATTTGATGGTAGCTTGGGTCATGTTCAAGTCCCGCTCTGTGGTTGACATGTGCCATTTCAACCAGAGAAAATCATTTCACCTCTTATAGGTTAACACTTAAGATCTGAGTTCCATGAGAAGGGGTGGGGTTTTTTTTATGCCAACATTACTGAGTGAACGATGCACATGATGGATAAAGATATTATTCAGATTTTAGTTGCGGCAAAAAATAATCTACACCCTAGTATGTTGTATGTTTTATACTGACTAATTTTCAGACTATTTTTTCATTTTAACCTTAGCTGTTGTCTCCAACTCTTAGGGTTCATCCTTATCCAAGTTTTTTTGAGGGTTAGTAAAATATGAATAATTACAGTAAAATACGAAAAATACAAGTAAGTTGTCCTTGAGGTTGTCGAAGTTGTTTTCCAGTAAATTTGGACTAAATTGATCCAATGGTTAGGAGGTTATGTCTGAAAAACTATGTTTTTCTTAAAAAAGCTCTCAGTAGTAAGGGAAATTTGTATTATTAGAGTAAAATATGATAAATAAAAGATAGATCTCCTCAAGTCGATTCAAATGCACTACATTTGGACTAAATCAGAATAAAAGTTGAGAAATTATGGCCAAAAACTGTGACTTTTGGATATAAAGCTCCCCCTATTTGTGGGAATATGCAACTAACCTTTCCCAAACCAATCCAATTGTTCTAACATTGTAAAATGAACCGTGAGATCGTTTTTGAAGTACTAATCTAAGACGAAGGATCTGCAGTGGCGGCAAAGATAATTCCATAACATCACTGACTTTTCGGGGATATTATGGGAGCAGTGATTCCTGTCTCACCCTAGCGATGGCTGTGGCACAGCTGAGTCCTGCCAGCTCCATCAGCTGGTACACGCTGAAGCCGTACTCACTGAAGAGCTCCTCGTCAATGTGCTGGGCCTCCTCCTGCCTGTGGAGCATCACCAGGTCAATCTGGGCAGTCTGTTAACTTTTTACTCGTCTTTGTACAATATTTAAACCCACCCGAGATATTTGATGGTCTGGGCCATGGTGGACGCAGCTCTGCTGCTGAAACAGTCTCTCTCGTGGTTGTTAGATGCAGCGGAAAGCGCGCATGTCCCGGTCGGAGTGAGGACTGTCACAGCTCTCGAGGTCACCAGGAAGCCGATTCCAAACAGAGCCCGCACCCTCAACATCCAGATGAACTGAAGGTCCTGGAGTTGGAGAGAGCCAAGCAATCTACCATGAAGTCCCCCACATCAATCAAGTCCTATGACTTAGTCCCATGCCTTAGGAAACAGAGGGAAGTGTAACTGTACAGCCAAAAAAAATAAATAAGGAGAGGTAAAAGCCTTGAGTGAAGATTCAGATGTACATTTTAACACTGATGAAAGCTTTGCTGCTGCTGCAATGCTTTTGCATTTTTCTGTGCTTCTTGACTGCGCTCTAAGGTTTCCCATTGGGATATCTTACTCACAGACTGTGCTCACAGTCCCTAATGGCATTTTATCAGTCATCCGTATTATGTAACGCTTTTTAGTTTGGTCCTTCATTTAAACATGTAGTCTCATTGAGATCTTTATCTCAATACAAGAGAGACCTGTGCACAAGAACTATTCAGAATCAGATGAAAAAGATAGTCACACAGATGATTCATAGACATGTAAACATTAACACAATTTAACAAAAACAGTCACAGGGTTGATGAAAATACATATAAATACAACCTTTTAAAATTTTGAAATGAAATAGGAGAGTCAAACTTTTTGATTTTTGAAGCACATTCCATTTGTAAATGAGGTAGTGTCTAAATTTACCTCTGAAGAGTTTGTTGTGAACAGGAGGTACAGGTAATGTTAAAATGCCCTATGACCTCACGTTGCATGTAGGGTGCAATGGTGAGTCAAGATGGGATACAGCAGGGGAAAATGGCTTCAGTGTGGGTGGAGGAATATGCATATATAAATATACAATATCACCATAATCAAGTATGGGCAATAGATAATAAGTAATTTATTTTTCTTGGTTAGCATATGAAAAACATTATTTGTTTCTGTAAAATAATAAAATTTTGACATTCCGTTCGTTCCACAGTTGCTCCACATGAGTCTTGAATCCAGCCAGTAATTATAACATTGGACAGATTCAATTTTGATACCCTGAATAATTTGAGAATATATATATATATATATACCGTATTTATATATAATTATTCCATTATCTTCCAATCGGTTGATTACGTGATTCAATTTAAAAAATAATCAAAAGAATTCTTAACAAAAGTTACATTATTGCCCAATTGTAGTAAAATTGTAAGCAAAAACAATAACCATTTATGGAATTCCTGCTTTTCTTTTTGTTTTATTTCATTTTAAATTGAATATATCGTGTATTTGGATTGTTTCCATCAAAAAACAGCAATACATATATATATATATATATATCTATATATATATATATAGATATATATATATATACATATATATATATATATATATATATATATGCATATATATGTATATATATATGTATATATATATGTATATATATACATATATATACATATATATATATATATATACACATATATATGTATATATATATATACACATATACATATATATATATATATATATACATATATATATATATATATATATATACATATATATATATATATATATATACATATATATATGTGTATATCTATATATGTGTATATCTATATATGTGTATATCTATATATCTATATATATATCTATATATAGATATATATATATATATATATATATACATATATATATGTATATATATATATATACATATATATACATATATATACATATATACATATATATATACATATATGCTCATATATATATATATTTATATATATATATGCTCATATATATATATGCTCATATATATATATATATATATATATATATATATATATATATATTTATATATATATATATAGCTCAAAATAGCATAGCTCAAAGGATAGGCGACAAAAAGGAATCCGCTAATGCAATAATTCAAATGCATATAAGAAGTAATAAACGGAACAAATGTATTACAACATGAATGGAAAATTGTTTGGTGTCATTGAGTTTGGAGATTGACATGGACAACAGCAGTTCAACAATGACAATTTACAGCCATCCTAAAGTGCCATTTTTTTCCAGATTAAAGCAGTGGGCTGACTTAAGTATAGAGGAGCTATGATCTATAACTCAATTGCACTTGCCGATTGATATTGCAAACTTATCAAGTTTTTTTTAAATTTAAAGTTAAAATTGGTTCACTCCTCGAAGCAGCCCCCTGCATTAGGTTCCTTGAGGTATGACATTTTTCATGTCCGCATGTATATCACGAAAACATGATATACATTTTTTCGTGATATACATGAATAAAAAAGCTCAATTGAAAAAGTTTGCCTCTTTCAATTAATTTCCCCCCTAAAATTCACATTTGTAGACATTGTAGTCCAACAAACTCCTCCTAAAAAAATATGTCCCGATAGAACTGGAATTTGGTCAGTACAATCTAAGGCCTGAAGGAGGAACGTTATCAAACGTTTCCTCACAGCTTGAAAGGTGACAATGGCAGGGCAGTGCATGTCAATATTATGTCAAGAAACAGTCAGTGATTATAAGTCCACTGCCTATGTTCTTTTTTTTACTTCACATGATGGAGTCCCAGACTGAAGAAGTCAACATTATTGCAGCTAGTGTGATAGGGAAAACTGCTGGCAATAGGAAGTAACAAACTTAATTTCATTTAAGTAATTCCAACATGTTCTTAACCGTATTAACTGCAAACGATTCTGCAATCGATCTTTATTTATATAGCGCTGTTTCACAACAACAGTTGTCTCAAGGTGCTTTCCAGAAAGAGCAGGTCTAGACCAAACTCTGTATATAATTATCTACAGGACCCAACAAATTCCTCTTTGAGCAAGTACTTGGCGACAATGGCGAGAAAAAAACTGCCCTTTAACGGGCAGAAACCTCGAGCAGATCCAAGACTAAGGGTGGAGGGCCTACTGCCAAGATATTTTTTTTTGTATAAAAATATGAATGGATACAGATAAAGGGTTTCTTCGGTTCATGTACACCGATCAGCCATAACATTAAAACAACTTGCCTAATATAGTGTAGGTCTCCTTTCATTCATTATCAACCGCTTATCCTGTCCTTGTTGCAGTAAAAAGAGCACTATGTGTATTGTGAAACCTTTTTATGACAACAAGCATTAAGAATATCCGCAACATTTTCTACGGACGCTCATTTTCACCGCCCAGCAGCCACATTGAGTCTTGGACGCCTCTGACACTACCACTGCTTCAGCAGTTGTCCTTCCTTAGACCACTTTGTTTGGGCACTAGCCATTACATACCTGGAACACCCAACGAGACCTGCAGTTCTCGAGATGCTCTGACTCAGTAATCTGACCATCACTGTTTGATCCTTGGCCACCCATTTTTTCTGAATGTAGCAAATCAATTTTAGGACAATATGTTCATTTCCTGCCTTTTATAAAACACCCAATGATAGGTAAAGACGGTAACCAGATAATCATGTTATCCGCACTTCACCTATCAGTGTAGGTCTATGTATGTGCCTCAGATAATATTAAAGGTCTTAAACAAAGCTTTAATATTTACGTAGATTTAGTAAGAAAATAACTGCCAAAAATGTTTGTTAGCTATGACCCCATGATTGCAAGATTTACAATTACATAGTTCTTTAAAAAATATATCAAAAGATATCAAAAACTGTGCTGCATGGTTAATTCATACAAGAAGTTGTGAGCTTTCATTCTCCGTTTTGTCTGTTTTATATAGAAACATTATTAATACCTACAGGGGGGGATTTAGGCATTACTGAAATCCAAGGCAGAAATAAATAAGGTAAAATATAATAATAAATAAGAGTGTATCTGTTGCCTTTCTATGTCTCATTCTCCGGATTTACAAAGCTCTTTAAAGATCAGGTTAAATGTATTTTTTTTGTTTGCAGTTACCAACTAGCTACATTACCCAAAGTACCTGAGATATGTTCTTGACAGACATTAGACAAAGTCAAAGATCAGCTCATTCAGCTCCGGACTGTGTTTACTTGTGCGATGCTAACAAATGTTTAGCATTTGCTGTTAGCTTATTTACTTGACAGCTTAACTTCGAAAAAAATGTGAGTGAAGTTCAGAAAAAAGTTACTTATGTTTCTCAAAACAGCATTGAGTGCAAAAAAATAAAGCAGCAACACAACTTACTGATCAATAAATGAGTATTAGCCGCTCATCGACTATCTCTTTCACTTCCGGGTTGGAATCAGGAAACGCGACTTTATTCTTTCAAAATAAAAGCACAATGAAAGGAAGTAATTATAATAATGTAATAGATAGATAGATAGATAGATAGATAGATAGATAGATAGATAGATAGATAGATAGATAGATAGATAGATAGATAGATAGATAGATAGATAGATAGATAGATAGGTTGATTGATTAATTGATTGATTGATTGATTGATTGATTGATTGATTGATTGATTGATTATCCCACCATTAGGGGAAATTCTGAGGGAAAGGAATGAGCCAGTAAGGCCTATAGTCAGATGGGGGCTACAGCTCTGGGGAAGAAGCAGTCAGTCTGATGGCACTGTATCTTTTCCCTGAAGGCTGGGGGACAGCAGACTGTGACCTGGGTAGGTCTGTCCTATCCTCCGCAGTGCAGTTGGAGTACTATTCCACACCATGAAACAGTGTCAGGAGGATATTCTCTAAGGTCCTCCTGTAGAAGTTAACCAGGAGCTGAGAGGGGCATTTTGCATAATTGAGTTTCCTAAGAAAGAAAAGTCTCTATTGAGTTTTCTTCACCAGGTGGGAGGTGGTGAGAGACCATGACAGATCTGTTATAATGTGGATTGCCAGGAATTTGATGTTATTTAACAAAAATAATAATACATTTAATTTATAACGCACTTTACATTTAGATCAAATCTCGAATTGCTACGATGTAAAAGCAGATAAAAGCATCAATAAAAAATATAATAATAATAATAATTATATAGAAATATGACCAAAAGGCAGCAATGTTAATTAAAAGTTATAGGTTCTGCTAAAAAGGAACGTTTTAAGTCATTTTTTAAATGTCTCAGTCGTATGTGGAGCCCTAAGACGGTCAGAGAGGGCATTCCACAGACAAGGGGCAGCAGAACAGAAGACCCGATCACCCATGGTGCTGTGCTCAGTCCGGGGAAGGAGGAGGCGGTATGAGTGGGTAGAACGGAGGGATCGTGTTGAGCTCAGTGGGGTGAGTTGTTCATTTAGGTAGATCCCGAAGAGAAGTGCGTTACAGTGATCCAGTCTGGAGGAGATAAACGCGTGGACCAGCTTTTCAGGATCACTCAAGGTGAGTGAAGAATGAAGTTTGGAAATATTTCTGAGATGGTGAAAGAAGATCCTGCAGATGTGTTTGATATAGGATTCTAAGGTGAGTAGAAGGTCGAATCTTATGCCGAGGTTGGTGACTGATGAAGAGAGGGGAATGTCGTGACCAGAAAGGGAATACTGGTTATGGAGGAAGGCTGGGTCTGATGTGGGGTACCAATTAAAATTGCTTTGGTTTTGGAGCTGTTCAACTGGAGAAAGTTGTTTTTCATCCACACCTTTATCTCCTCCAGACAAGTGACAGTGGAGATGATGATGACGATAAGGATGGAGAAGCTGCTGAACATGTGTGAGTTTTTATGTAGATTTGCTTGTCATCCGCATAGTAATGGAATGAGAGTCCATATTGACTGATGACATGGCCAACGGAAAACTTGTACAGTATAAAGAGAACATCTTGTCCATCTGCATCATTATGTAGTGCGGGAGCTTGTATTGGTTTCAACCGCAAGACCCTGCAGCGCTTAGTGAACACAGTTGGAAAGAACATTGTTGTCTCAATCCCCTCCCTCGTGACACTTAAAACAGCTGCCACACCCGCAAAGCACTCAGCATTGTGGGTGACCCCAGCCATCCCTCACACAACCTCTTCTGCCTCCTACAATCAGGGAGAAGGTAGCGGAGCCTTCGTGCCTGTTCCACCAGACTTATGAACAGCTTCGTCCACCAAGCTGTAAGGAAACTGAACTCTCTCCCATTCCTTACAACTCCATCCACCCCAAGTAACGCTTGATCCGGACCACCAAATATGTACCAGACACGTTAAATAGACTCCAATATCTGCCTCCACTATTTATTTATTTTTGTATGCAAGTTACTGTTTTGTTCCTTTTACACATTGCATGTGCTTTTGTAAATATATATATATTCTAATTTTATACTAAATGCACTGTGGGTCAATCCAAGAGAAACTTTTTTTTCGATTATCTTTATGTGTGGTACATAACTGCTGAATTGACAATAAAGCGTCTTGAAACTTTAAACTGTATAAAACCAATATATGAGTAAAGCAAAGCATGCCTCGCCGCTATTTCACTTAAAAAAAATAAATGTAAAGGTGAAGTGTAGTGATCGAAACAAACACGACCCGATCCCTAAAACCTGTTTTATTAATATCAATAAAAATACACACTTTTCTTTGCATCAATAGCTAGGATGACGTCAATTTACTCTATTACCAAACTAATTCTATTGATATTAAATGCATTTTCTAAATAAACAAACATAAATGAGTTTACTGCAACCCAGCTGCATCACAACAATTTAACAATAATTAAACATAGCTGACACCCACTTTTTAGAACGAATGAGGCCAAACCCTTATTTTAAACTGTTCAAATACCTGGAAGGCTCATATTTGACCGCTTTGTTGATGCTTTGTAGAAAGTTGCAGCCCGAAGCTTCAGCAATACAAAGAAAAGAGGCTTTTTAAATCCAATACGGCATTTCATGAGCATGCCTATGTACATTATAAAAAAGCAGTACAAAGTCTTATTGTATACAATATTTTGAAGAAAAAAAATACTCAAAAGTACATGCACTGAAAGATTTATAAGAGAAAACTAAATGATTCAGCGTGAATCCAGGGGCTCACATGATTGGACAGCTCTCCATTCGACCTCCAGCCTAAAACGATATATTGACAAAGTTATTATCATCGCAGACAAATAAACTATAATGATAAAAAATATGTCATTAACATACATTAATTCTTCATTACTTAAAGGTGCAGTGTGTGAAATTTAGGAGCACTTCTGTGAATGAAGACTCAAATATTTATTATCTTACGTCTAAGCTTGACATATAGTTTAGCAGAATAAACTAGGAACCCCCTTGGCGCAAACCCCCGCCAAGGCCCAACAGTACCCAAGGTAGACATTATTGTGATCGTAATCAGTTAGAATGTTTTATTTATGATACTTTATAATTACTGAAACCCATCCAAATAATAAAATCCTTTGGGTTTGAATCGATATCCTTATGTACCAGATGTAGTGTGATATTCAACACTTTTGTTTATGATTATGCGATATGCCCGTGGAAATTGACTATCTGTCAATTTTGGTCAACTTCACTTTTATACTTAATTTAAATGTTCTTTTAAATCCGTTATACTATTCCTTTAGAGCATAAAATCTACTTTGAATGGACACACAAAATTTCAGATTGATGTATTTCAAATTTAATTTTTGATGATTCTTTTAAAACTAAGCGATACAAAATAACAAAATCATAAAATTCACTTCTGGAGTCATATGCCGTATTGAGCCATTTAATTTCTCCTTGGTCAATATTGGGTCATAGGCTGCATACGCCAATTCATTTTGAATCAAACTGGTTAATTATTGACTGAGTTATTAAGGGGGGGAAAAAATAAAAATAAAGTGTCCCATCTCGCTATGGTTAAGAAGACATTATTATGGTGTCATGTCGTGATGTCATGATGTCATGATGTAACATCACCAAAATTTAATCATCTCTAGAATAAGCAAAAACCTACTTCTGGGTTATTGTATGCAAATCCATCCATAGGTTTTTATACAATCGTGCTAACAAAAAAGAGGTAATAACTAGATACAATTTATGAATATATTTTTCTAAAGGAACCTCATTACTTCACAGGATACTGGATGACATTTGTTTTCATTTTGAAGGCCACCATAGATTCTTGGACTGGAAGGGGTGCGCTCCTGTGTAATATGACTCTTAATTTTACACACTGCTCATTTAAAAAGAGATGCTGGATTATTTGTTTGTTCCAGGACGTCATCCATGAAATGTAGGTGTTGCAGTGTCCACCTTGCGAGGAGTGCTGGCGCTGAACACGTATGAGTGCGGCAGTAGATCCTCGGAGATGCCTCCACTGCGGAAGGAGCGAGAAGCCGAGGTCACGGAGCAGTTGCTGGATTTGTCTGAAGGCAGTCCACACGAGCCACAGACCACTGTCCGACTCCGCAGGTTGTACTCACTGTCTCCACAGGTGCTGTGAGCCACCTGCTGAGGAGAAGGAAACACATTTAATATTAATATTAGACAGACAGACAGACAGACAGACAGATAGATGGACGGACAGACAGACAGACAGACAGACAGACAGACAGACAGACAGACAGACAGACAGACAGACAGACAGATAGACAGATAGATAGATAGATAGATAGATAGATAGATAGATAGATAGATAGATAGATAGATAGATAGAGAGAGAGAGAGAGAGAGAGAGAGAGAGAGAGAGAGAGAGCGAGAAATCGATATTCCTTATTCAGTAAGTTCCTGCTGTATCTTTTGTAGATTTCTCTAGGTTTTTACTGTAATTTTAGATGCTGCCCTTCACTTTATTTTATTTGTATTTTTTTTTAGCCTGGCCTGTTTGATGGACTGTGGAGTTCTTGGACTGTGTTAAGTCCCTCCACCCACCCTGCCTCTGCCTGTTTTCTGAATCAGGGTCCGGATTCTAGTTCTGCAAATTCTAACAAAATGACGACTAAACAGTATTGACATGACAATCTCCTCACTCCAAACCATCAAATTGATTGTTTAGACATGTTTAAGCTGCTAAGTTTATATTTCTTCGATTCTGAAAATAACTGTTTAGTGTTTTAGCCGAGATTTGTGTCTAATTTAAGTTCTGAAGTCAGGATATTGTAGAATTGCCACTGCTGAGCCTTAATATTAACGCCATAACTCAAAACACTTTTCATTGATCATTTTCAAATTCCACTCACACATATATCTTGGTGTAATGAAGAACTGGATTGATTTCACGTCAGTTGTATATTTTCAACACTAGGGGGAGCTTTATCTCTAAGCGTTTCCAGGCCATATTTCCACAACCATTTATCTGATTTAGTCCAAATTTGGTGTATAGGGAACAAATTGCTGAGATCTATTTTGTATTTATAATACTTTACTCTAATAAATCATACTTTACTCATGGGGAGATTCTTTATTACGAAAAACACAGTTTGTTTTAACATGATTTCACACTTGAGAAGTTCAATCAGGGCGATTGATTGTACAAAACAGGGGATTGAGGGCTTTGGGGGATATACCCTTGCTGTCGGAGATGATAGCTTAGGCCTAGTCCAATATCTGTTCCATTTTTCATGAGCCACTGGTGTGTATTGGTATATTACCAAGGCATTTTTCTCACCATATCATCATCATCCTCTTCAAGATGTGTGCGGGTGACCTTCCTCATTGCCATTTCCTGGAGGTGAAACAGTAATTTTATATTTATTAAATGTCCGTCCACAGACGTGGATGGATGAACGCTTCAGTTCACATATCACATATTATGACCACATTTTAGAGCCTTTTGAAAAGTGTCCACTGAATACCTCTCCGGTGGCACTGATCAGAGTGATCTGCAACAGGTCTCCAGTCCCCCAAGAGGGCTGAGTCTTCCACACCAAGTTAGAGGGGGGGTTGTGGGTTCCACCAGCACCAGAAGCCCAAATCTGTCAACCGAACAAAAGGTTAAAGTGAGTTGAGGTATATGCCCATCCCCTGATCATTTATGATTCTGCTGAGTGAGGGTGCTGCTTACTGTGACCCTCTGACCGGCCTTCAAGGCGAACTTCATGGGAAACTTGAAGATGATGGGAGCACATGATCCCATCTGTCTCTTCAGCTGCCAGTTCCCCAGGTTTTGATCCTAATGGTGTGGAGCAAAGCAGATCATGAACTCAGAACAATTATAGAAAGCTACGAGCAACAATGCTCCTGTTTAACAGCAAGGTTAGTTTCATATACACAACCGGTATCACAGGTACATTTATAAACGTCTTCTCACCTCATCTGCTTTGTTGCTGAGTCTGACGTACTTGCCGTCCATGTCCACCTCGTCCACAGTGACCCGTCCGCTGGCTGAGGCCTGCTGGGTGATACGAGTACGGGCAACAGCTCCACCTCCAAAGCTGGAAGCCTCGCTGTCAGTGTCATTGGGACGGCGCCTCTTAGCAGGAGAGCTGCTGTGGTGGATTGATCGAGAGTGAACTCCTGAGGTACAGGAACGACTGCCTGGAACTTTGGTTGGCGGGGGGCTGGGAGACAGACGCAGCCTGCAGGGACACACATGAGATGTTTATAGGATAACCAGAGCATGAAGGTTACTGGCAAACTTTCATCAAATGCAAAGTTCCATTCTAAGTAGCCAGAATCCTTTATTCCTAAAACTACTACCTTTCCTCCTCTCCCTCCAGCAGCTTCCTGTAAGCATATATCTCCATATCCAGAGCCAGCTTGACATCCAGGAGCTCTTGGTACTCATCTAGCTGCTGCTGCATCCTCTGCCTCATCTCAGCCATTTCTCTGTCTTTCTCTCCCAGCAGGCGACGTGTGGTGTCCCGCTCCCGAGACAGGGCGTCCTCCAGGTCCCTCACATTCGCTTCACGGGCCGCCAACTGGATTAGAGTCATATGGTTCTTGTCACGTCAAATCCTAACCCTCATCCAACGTGCATCTGATCAAACTATTAAAACATGTTGCTCCACTGTGAGCCAGAGCGCTGCCTCAGGTCTGAAGCAAACGCCTCAGACTTTACAGAGACCTCCGTTAGTCAGGATGTTTGCAGACAAAGCACTTTTGTTCTCTATGTCTTCTGATCTGAGCCTTGCAGAGTCACTTTTAACCTCTACTCAGTGGTTATTGTAAGGTAAGCCTCGCCTAAATAAACCAAAATGACCTTCAAATAGCTCCACAACTATCAGGTATATTTGCATAAGCTGTTTATGGACCGGTGAGACCTGAAATTATTTGTTTTCAGTGTCAGTAACAATTTACCTATTACTTTGATGTGTGAGTAATCAATAATTAAATGCCAACAAAAATATATTTCGATCTTTCCCTTTTTTAACAAAAAAGTCTCTAACATCATTTTATTACAGTACCACCATGAAACAAAACAATCAGTGAATTTGCTCAGAAACTCTTTGATAACTACTGCATCAAATATGATAGAAATAACACCAACTCCATGCTATTCTACACAGTTTTTGTGGGGTAGGACCAAGAGGAGTCTTCATTTGGACCAATTGGATAGCCAATGCACCAAATATGGTACCAAATGTGTTACAAATGGGATTTTGAGACCAGAGAGGGATTATGGCTGCAAAATAAGTCCAGTAGAGGGAGTTATATGCACATATTACAACCTTGAGTTGTGATGTAAACCAACAGTGTTTTATTCAAAATAGTTCTGATGGGTAAGCCGAAAAACTTTTATATTTTATATTTGTTTGTTTTTTTTCGCAGGTAAATCAAATTAAAATGAAAAATAAATTTAATTGTGGACTTTTTAGTTTTGGAAGGATTATAAATATGGTTTAATACAAATACCTTAATCTATAAAGTTATTTTAAAACCACACATTATGATGGGGTCAATAGTTACATTCATTTTTAATAAGAACCAAGACTGGGATTGGTCTGAACCCGTGATTTCAGTTTACCTGTTTCTGCAGCTGGCTGAGCTGAGCGGTCATCGACTCCAGACGGATTCGGGTCTGCTGGAGCTCTTCATGTGCTGCTCCAACCAGGTGGCTGCTCCTGTCCGCCGATTGACGAGCACCTTCCAGCTGACAGAAAGATAAACAATAAAGAATTATGAAATAATCTCATGCCAATGTCTGATCTTGCGCATCTGCTCAAAAATAAGAACCGCCCTACTTACAGACTAATGCACCATATAGAGACCACTGAAGATCAGTAAGGTCCACAAGCAAAAACGCAGACTTCATCATATCTGAGCTCATAAGTTGGACCGTATAGTAACGTTAAAGTGATGGCCTACCTTTGTATTGTAGGTCTTCTCAATATCATTCTTGTACATTTTGATATGCAGTTCGTGCTGGTTTCGCATTTCCATCAGAGCCTTTGCCAACTTGCTCTCAAAGTCCTGCTGGTGGCCATTGTCCAGCTCAACCATACGTGACTCATGGCGCCGCTTTATCTCCAGAAGTTCCTGTTAGAGAATAGCGTCAACTTCAAATGAATTTTTTAAATAACCGATGGGTGCAGATGTGATCAAATGAAACAAAAAAGGTAGAGAAATTGGATGATGATGTTTCTCGGGGAGTATGACCTCAGAATGGAGGCTCTTCTGAAACTCCAACTCCTCTCTGAGGGTCTGGATGCGATTCTCTCCATCCACCCTCCTCAACATCTCATCCTGCAGCTGCTTCCTGGCATCACCCAAACTGGTGTCCAGCTAAGAAAAGACAATGGAAACTGGATTTTAGTACAAGGCAATGACACACCGACACAAACATGCTGCAGAAATATGCAGTAGATATAATGCAGGAGCAGAGACGAGCAGAGAAGCAGTTCTTTAATCAGCATGTCTGAATACATATACACACACACACGCTGAGGTCAAGAACGGTCATGTTTTATTATTATTCAATGAAATTATGGAAACCCACAATATACAAGAAATACTGCATAATATACGGTAAAATACCTGCATGCACATGGTGGTAAAGCACAAGACATTACAAAAGTGGTGCCGCACTCTTAATCAGTGGTTCCCAAACTTCTTTATCCTTTATGTCAGCTATTCACAAACTTATATATCCTCAATGTCAGTGGTTTCCAAACTTCTTTATCCTCTATATCAGCTGTTCCCAAACTTCTAAATTCTCTATGTCAGCTGTTCCCAAACTTGTATATCCTCTATGTCACCGATTTCCATACTTGTATACCCTCTATGTCAGCAGTTCCCAAACTTCTGTCAGCGATTTCCAAACTTATATATCCACTAGTTCCGTGGTTCCAAAAAATCTATATCCTCTATGTCAGCTGTTCCCAAACTTATATATCCTCAATGTCAGTGGTTCCCTAACTTCTATATCCTCTATATCAGCTGTTCCCAAACTTCTATATTCTGTATGTCAGCTGTTCCCAAAGTTGTATATCCTCTATGTCACCGATTTCCTTACTTGTATACCCTCTACGTCAGCAGTTCCCAAAACTTGTATACCCTCTATGTCACCGATTTCCAAACTTGTATATCCTGTATGTCAGCAGTTCCCAAACTTCTGTGAGCAATTTCCAAACTTCTGTATTCTCTATGTCAGCTGTTCCCAAACTTGTATATCCTCTATGTCACCGATTTCCATACTTGTATACCCTCTATGTCAGCAGTTCCCAAACTTCTGTCACCGATTTCCAAACTTATATATCCATTATTTACGTGGCTCACAAACATCTATATCCTCTATGTCAACTGTTCTCAAACTTTATATCCTCTATGTCAGCTGTGTCCAAATCTTTTCACTTCACCAATTCTGAAGTGAGCGTGGGTTTGAGTTTACCTTGGCAACCTGCATCTTCAAGTCCTTGTTTTCCACCTCAAGGTTTCTCTTCTCTCCCAGAACCGTAGTCAAAGCTGCATCCTTGGAGTTCAGCAGAGCCTCCAGGTCTTTGAGCCGGAGGAGCGCTGCAGCCAAGTCTGACTCCTTTTTGCTGTTCCTGCAAAGATAATCAAAGTATAAAAGGAATATTCCTGAGAATGTACCGTCAGAATTCAGAAAACTTCATCATTAGTTTCATTTCCACATTCTAAAGTAACTAGAGGAGCTATATTTGGATTAGAATGCTTCCTGGATGGATGAAAATGGAACAGGGGAAAGACCTTGGTGCGTATGACTCAGAGACCACAAAGATTTACATCCAGTTACGAGTATCTGGTAGCCACAAGCCGCAGGCGCTGCTGTTTAGCTCAGATGTTGCCATGGAGACAGCCTGACTGTGCCAAAACACAACAACCTTCGTCTGAATATTTATGGAAAAAATAATGGAGCACTCTGAACACTGCCACGTTTTGTATAGGGATTTTTTTGGCGAAGGAAGAGTTAGCTAGGGAAAGAGTTAGTCATCAGGCCCCTTGATGTGGCAGCAGGGGAAGGAGTCGGCATAGAAAACCAAAGTCCAACATCAGTGAGCAATGAGGAGGGTATGCTGAAGCTAGGGTGTGGCCCCCGGCTGCAGGATAGCGATGCTCCCAGTTTCAGCAACTAGCATCAATGTGGAGGTGATGATTAACTGTGTGGATGTGGATGCAGAAATATTTCAGATATTAATATTGCCCCACTGACAAAGTCCCTTTGATTAATAGAGAGTTGGTTAAACATTAAAAGGAGCCACTGTGGCCAAAGTGACAATTAGGACATTAAAATAAATTGTTGTGTTAAGAAGAAGCAGAAAATATTAACAGTAACCTTAAATTTCAGATATGGCCTATATCTCTCTCTATTTTTGCAAATATTAACCACCATTAGCCACTGGTCAACTTAGCCAGAATGAAGGTGTGTAGCGTTCCTACAAGTCCTACATGTAAGCTTTTTGTTAGTACATTTAATATTAGGACTGTTGTTTTATTCACCTCCTTGCTTTAAATTGTGAAGAAACTGCGGCTCAAAAACATACAGGGGTGCTTCTGAGGAATTCAGGGCCTCTAAGGGGTTGGTCCCACTTAACACACCCCGCAGCAATCAACGGATTTAAACAGTTTTTCCACTCCCTCTATGCACACACACTGACACAGAGATGCTGTCAGGTTTAGATCTGGACCAGGGTGGTGACATGCAGCCCACCTTGCTTTCAGCTCCTTGTGGTCTTGCCGTAGCTTTCCCAGCTCTAGCTGCAGACGCGCTCGCTCTTTGGCCACAGAGTCCAGAGTGTGACGGGCATCGGCCAGCTCCGCCTCGTAAGCGGCCTTCAGGCCCGTCAGCTCGCGGGTGACTTCTGTCTCCGACTCAGTGATGCGCAGACGCAGACCCGCGTTTTCAGCCTCCAGAAAGCGCACCTTGTCGATGTAGACGGCCAGCCGGTCATTCAGGTTGGACAGGTCCTCCTTCTCTTGGAGGCGGGTTATACGGTTGGGGGACAGTGGTGTGTTTGCACCTCGGGGAGTGTTTTTGGGTGTCGCCATCGCAGTTACCGTCTAGGTTTACAGAAACAGACATGATTATCAACTTCAAAGCATCTCAATTGTTTTGAATGTATTATAGTTATGTATTTTGCATAATATACATTTTAAGATACTGGCACGGGCAGTGTTGTGCATGAACAGGATGAAAACAAAGTGTTAACTTAGTGCACTCATGTTATTGGTTACCCTTGAACTGAATTGCATAAGTTACCAGCTTTGGATCTGGAGTGTGACACTGATTAACTCTCGCAAGAAATAACAATGCTGTACTTGACTCTTCTGGAATATCACGTACGAGTGTCATTTGCTCTTGTGTGAGTTGCTGATGCTCAATGTACCTTCCTTCATGTCTGAACAGCGTAGTTAGTGTAGAAAATGCAGACATTAGAGAAACCCACCAAACTGAATATTTTATTGGGACTAAATCAGTGCACATCCAAATTACAAAAATACCAGATTTGTATGCAAAAAATCTGTTGAGACTAAAAATAGGGTATGCGTGCGTTGTAGGAAGTTCTTTTGAAAGAGAAAATATGCTCAAATGAGTCCATCAAAAGAATAAAATTAAGGTAGTCCAGTTCATTTTTGGATTTTTGGGACTTTAGGACTTCTAAATTTTGAGCTATAAATCAGTCCGAATTGTCCATCTAAAGAGTGCACTTGAACAACACTGCACCTGCCTGGCGTTACTGAATTTTAAACATCTACATTCAGTCACCAACGTTATTATAATTGACATAAATCCAGTAAAAAGCTTGAAATATTCATAAATGTAGGTTTTTACTTTTTTTTGATTTAATGTGAACTTCCATAAAATAAGCAGAGAATGCAAATTTAGAATTTCAATGAACCTGATCAACTATTGTCCCCTGTTCACTGAAGCCTCCAACACTTTCAGTGTGATGGGGTAAAAGCTACAAAACACTGAAAGTACCTGACGGTAGGAATCATCAAGTCCAACCGAAAATCATAGAAATGTCTCATAGAAATCGAATAGAAAAGAAGATTTACCTTCTTATAGCTGGTCAGACAGGATGGAAGTTCTGTGCTGAGGATATCTGCAGACTTCTGTTGATTTTTCTTTAGTATCTTACGATCAGATATCCTCCTGGTTCTCAGTGTTTTACTGCACTGTCTCCAAATACAGCCGAGAGTAACCATATAGGAAAGAATGAGATGGGAGGAGAACCGAGAGGTTGGCCTAAAGTTTGGCACTTGGTTGTGAATCTCACATCTCATTTTTCACTCTCTCTCTCTCTCCATCTCTCTCTATGTCCCTCTATCTGTCCCTCTCTCTCTCTCATTCTGTCTGTCTCTCTCTCTGTCTGTCTCTCTCTGTGTCTCTCGCTAACTGTATATCTCCAGCTGTAATGAGAGTCTAATCTGAATGGATGAGTCACACTCTTCTCAGACTCAGAATGGGTTGTCACACATAGGAAGTATAACCGGATCTATATCCTGATGATATACTGTGTGATCATACTTCTCAATTAGAGGTTTCAAACTGTTTTAAATCTTTTTAAGAGCTGAAAACTCCTTTTTTGTCTCGTTACTTGATTTAATGAAGATGTTATTCAGTAATTACACAGTTAATTCAACATTAAATTCGCAAAAAAAAATCTAAAAAATATGGAATGGGCTCTGTATGAATGAACATTAAATGTGGAAGATGACAGAAAAACATTGCAATTAAGTATTAAAAAGAGATAAGTAAAATATTAATAATAACTTTCTTTATATAGCACCTTCAAAGGGATGGGTAAAATGAACAGAACCATTGTCACTTATGTTGTACAGCTTTTATGATTGTATGTGACAAATAAAGGCTTCTTCTGAAAAGAAACAGAGTTTTGAGTGTGTTTTGACAATAAAGCAAAGGGTATCAGCACAAAATGAATGCAGAAGCACATAAAACGGTGAATGAGGACATTAAAAAGACAACAGTAGAAAGCAATGAGAGAATTAAGGGAAGAATAAAAATATTAAAAAGTAACGAAAAAAAAGGTCAATAAAAGACAATACAAAAACTATAAAAGGAAGTGTGTTTTAAGGATCGATTTAAAAGAAGTCACAGATTCTATGCGCCTTATCTCCTCTGGGAGGTCTGTCCAAAGCCGAGGAAGACTGATGGCAGAACCACGGTGACCTTCAGTTTGAGCCTCGTCTATTCATGCTACTTATCTGTTGTGTGGTAGTTTTGATTTGTTTGGCTCTTTAATTAAAATGTAGACTGATATGTATGTCCTACATCTTGATAGGTGTTTTTTTTCTCTTGATAAAAAGTACTTGAAGAACATTTAATCCTCGACTTTAGAAGAACCCGAGGCACCCCACCTGAGGATCTAAGACCCAAATGGGGTCGGCATTTCTGTAATGTAGTCTGGAACCAGACCCAGGGGTGTTTTAAATGTCTATTCTGTGAAATGAGGCGTTATATAGAGGTATCTCTTTGAATAAATGGAATATAATACTTATAATTATTTTTTGGTGTAATTTTAGCCGAAAATTAAGTAGAGTAGAAGAGATATTTCTTTAAATGTTTGTTTAGAAGCTTCAGATCAGCTTTGACAAAATAATCAGCTATATAAAAAAAAATCAACATGCTTTATCACACCACTGTAATATAATGTTAGTTTTCATACCTATATCAATCAATATCAATATCAATATCATGAGGACAGAAAATTACACTTTGTTTTATGTTGCACATCAATCAACATCTTTACTTTTAAGCTTCTACAGATGTCTGAATGATATCAGTGATGCAATACACAAAGATACTGTCAGTGAGAAACGCAGTTAACCCATTAGAACCCTTACACATCATTTAGTGAAATTAAGTCTAATAACAACACAATTCTAAAGTAATTTTGTCAAAGGTGGCTTTTTTTCTTTCTTTTTTTTTACCAATGAACACAGACTTCGTCCCCTTTTTTTTCAATTCACAGCATATATCAAAATCGTAGCTTTGCGGATTTTAACACAAAAATAGAACAATATTAAGAAATATTAAGAAAACTACGTTTTCAAATTGTTCAAACTATGCTCACATAACTGGTTTAATACAAAATACAGGATTTAATTATTAGGATTGTGAAATGGATTGTAATTTATATTTATATAAGTAACAAAAAAAATGGAAAAATTAACATTTTAATTGTGTCTAATGCATAGAAGCTTTTTTCATTGCATATAAATAGTTTGTGACATCCAGAATTTTCTTAAATTAGGGACCATAAGGGGGCCACAATATAGAAACAGCCAAATATATGTATTCTCAGTTGGATATTATAAGATTTCAACAGCAGGTCCTCATTTGGCTATATTGCTTTGAGCAAAGATGTACATTACTGAATACATTTGTTAATTTGGTCTTGTTCTATCTCATTTTGTTCATCAACAAAGCAGGGGAAATACAAATTCTTAATTTTATTGTTCGTGAATTTCAAACTGGGGTGGATATAAAAACATAATACTAAAGACAGTTTTCCTTTACATATCTTCCTGCTTCTGAGGTAATTGGGAGACAATTAGTTTAATGTACGTCTTTAAATAGAAAACACAGAGAGAAAATAAGGTTTGAGAAAGAAAAAAGATGATTCTGCGCTCAAACTTCTATCAATGTGATTATAGGGTTTGTGCCAAGCTTGTTTCTCAGAGGAGCAGGCCTACCGTCACCTGTAAACTGTTAAACAGAAGTGATTTCTTTACAGACACGAAGAAGTTGAAGTAGTAGAAGGGAAAAATATGTGAAGAAAGAAGAAATCCAGGAACTTAATATCAATTTCTTCAAAACTGCAAGATGTTTTTTTCTGCATTTTTGAAAATTATGCAGAAACTACAAAATAATAAATAGATTTTATTTAAGTTTTTTGGACATGGACCATGTGCAAAAGGAAAAAAGGAAAAGACATGAAGGACATACCTGTATAGGCATACAAATAAAAACATGAAAAATAATGCAACATGGACAGCAAAATACAGATGCACAAAACAAAACAGAAAAGTTGATCCATGCAACGTTCTAAAATGAATATCTTCTTTCACATATTTTGCACAATGAAAGAGAGCAGAAAGATCTTTCCTGTTTAACAGTTTCTGGTGGTTTGTAGAGGGTGATATATAATTGTTATACGTAGGTAAATATTTTTGCTCCGATTGCATTTGTATGCAGGGCAGTAGAAGAGGAAGAGTAGCTCATCTTCTTGCTGCTACAAACTTTGCTGATATTTGCATTTTTATCAGGTTACATATTTTTATGACGCCAGTCCTCGCATGTTAGAGTATGCCAAAAATATCCCTACTTTTGACATTTTCATCATACATTGACGAAATGTTTAAAGTTAAATTGGTCTGGCTGTTCTGAGTCTTCACTTTGCAGATTTATTTTTTAGCATAAATCAAGCGATTAGTATATTCAGTTTTTCTTCTATAATGAAAGAAAAGTTTAGTTATTACCACAATAAATCCTGTTCTCATTTCCCACCTGATTTTAAACTAATTTTACGTTTTATGTTTATAAGGAATGAAATATAATGTAATGCTATACTTGTTATATGACCAATTCATAATATTAGTAGGATTCCTTTTTAAGTTGCAATGATCAGAGAGAAAGAAAAGCAAGGTTGCCAAGCCAATTTTATTAAGTTATTACAAATTTAATTTTATCTTAAACCGGTTAACTAAGAATTGAGTTTAAATGAAACACACAATATTCAGTTAATACACATGGAAACAGGGGAATCATTTTTTTACCTATAAGGAACAAAAGTGGATGATAACTGTAGGCCTTTGTTTCATTTAAAGGTACAAATCATTGCTAATGGTTAAGGGTATACAATTGTACTTTTAATAACCTTAAATAATTTTTTTAGATAAAAATACACAAAAATACTGAAATAGAATTCTGTCATAGCTTTTTACATGGAATCTGTTATGGAATCATTTATGGTATATAAAGATTCAAATGCTCTTAAACGGGAATTTCATTCTTACCTGTCAAACACAGAGTTTGTTAAAAAAAAAAAAACATACCAATGCTATGTTGGTATAAGATATAAGTCAATATATATATAGGTACATTTTGCTTTAAGAGGTGAAAAAATGTCCTTTAAAAAAGGTACAGACAAAATGTGCGAAGGTTCACAGTTTTTTCCCCCTGCTGTGGTACCGCTGGAGCAACAGAGTATTCCTACCATTTAAGATCCATTCCTGTACCTCATTATCTTTAGTGTACAAACGTTATATAATTCTTGCAACCAAAAAATTACACTAAATCAATATGATCCAATTGTTATCTTGATACCATGCCTTTATTTAAGTGGTGGTGAGAGGTTTTTAGATAAGGCCTCAAATAATTCCGTCAAGAGGTAATTTAAAAAACGGACTAAAATTAGCTAAACCAAACAGCTGCGCAGGACGTTAAAGGGTTGATGTAATTTAGAATCAAGAGGTTCTGATTCTGGTTCTAGTTTATATTATTTGCGCTTTTTTTTCCTCTGATGCAGCACACCAGCTGTCAGCCACTCTTATCTCCTCACTTTTACTTTATTAAATGAAAGGAAAACTTGATGTTATGTCCTGACTCAGTCTGTCCTCTGATTCGGATGTAAAATCGGTACAACATGAATCTGGATTAATAAAGCCAGTCAACTATGCGCGTGCTGTGCCGCGCCGTGGACGGTTGGTGTCATGTGGTTTGAGGGAAAACCCGTATTGGATCTCTGTGGTCACCTGGGTAACAGACCTGATGAGGAAACGATCTGATCTTAAATACATTACAGTCAAATATGGCTGCCTGGAAACATTTAAAAGATTGCCTCAAGTTTCAAAAGCAAACAATCCATCGGTGTGAATGTTTTATTGCAGAAATAAGCCGAGCGCGCGTGCTATTGTCCGATTAGTCGTTAAAATCTCTACATGCACGAAGTCACGTGAGTATACGTTTAAACATAATATCTAAACATTCAACAACTGAAGCATTAAAAACAGAAGAAGATCTCTATTTTCGATGCACAACCGGGCGCACTACGATCCACTCCGCGTCTTATTGAGCGCATGGCGCAGCTTTGCGAGGATAAACAGCAGCAGCTGTGCGCGCTCAGAAACCCAAACCCAACCAAGGACAAAAGGGTTCACGGGGAATATAACGGAAATAATCTCCAATCCGTGGATCCAGCAGCTTCAGCAGAGGAGTTTAACAATCCGGACCTCCGCTTGGTGCTGCACCGTCTCCGTGAAGCTTCGTAAAAGCCGTCGGTTGTGTTTTACCGCACAGACTCAGACCACTTCCTCCCGATCAGCAGCGGCCTCCATTTTACCTCCTCGCCTGCTTGGTGCCTCACGTGTCCTGGACCGTCTCCCTCACATGACCCGTGTGTTTGTCCCCGTGATCAGCGCTTCCATCTCCGTAAATCAGTGAGGTTGCACATCGGCACCGTTCGCCCACAGAGCTTGATGGATATGTTGGAGCAGAGTCTGGATAGCTCGGGGAGGTGAGAGTCTGCTGTCCGCTTCCTGCTCAGCCATGGCCCCTATCACGGCCTGGATCCCGATCCTCCTGCAGATCCCTGCTGATAACCTTAATCCCCACGTACATACATGAGGGCATCAGTTCTGTGGACCGGTCGTTTGGCGCAGATGATGCGTCTCGTCCCTTGTAAAGACATTTTCCACGGAAATTACGCTGAAATATGTCACATAATTCCTCTTTGAGGAAAGAAGGCAGATACACAGCAGAATTTTAAAAGCACCACATCTTCGCACCTTGCACTCTTGCAGGATTTAAAAATCAAACCGGGAGGAAGAGGAGGTGGAGGGGTGGTGTAAAGTTTTTCTGAACTTCTGCAGTTTATCAAAACAATTACTTGAGATTTGATCCAGAATAATTGTATATATTTTTTCTGTAAGCATGTCCCACTTTGTTTTACCCATCATCCTCTCCTCCTCCAACCACCAGGTGGCGCCCTTCACCCACAGCTATGAGAGTCTTGTTACTCACATAGAAACGTTGCCCTGTTGTCTAATTGTTGATCTTCTTTTTATGTTTTCAGTCACGACAAACAGGAATCAGAGGAGGTGGTGCAGCTGCGGGAAGGTGGGAACTTTCTTTATATTCATTTCGTCAAGTGAAGAAATAAGTTTGCTTGTTATATGCTAGAAAACTGTTCAATATTATGGAATCGTCATGTTAACACGATAACACAAACTATTTCATGGATACTTTTCAAATATTATACCCACATTCCCTTCGTGTGAGGAAAAACTGTATGGATTTTGAGGAAGGACAGCTGTAACACACTAGAAGGTGCTTCTTCAGAAGTTTTCGGGCCATAATTAATCAACCGTCGATCTAATATATTCTACATTTGGTGTGTACGAAATGGCTCGAGGAGATCTGTGTTGTATATGTCATAGTTTATATTTTACTCACTAGGGAGAAAGCTCTATTTTTCTGACATAACTTCCCAACTGTTGGTCCAATTTATTCCTAATTTACCTCATGGGAGATTTAACTTCTATTTTTCATTGATTGTAATTGTTTATATTTCTCTCTTAATTTAAAAAAAAACCCACAATTATAACTTCTCAAGCATAAGTCCAGTATGTGTGTGTGTGTGTGTGTGTGTGTGTATATATATATATATATATATATATATATATATATATATATATATATATATATATATATATATATATATATATATATATAATTTACTTACTTGAGTCTGTAGGTTTTGTCTTTGTAGTTTGAAGCTCAGCCACTCACATCTGCTCTGGAGCAGCTTCACAGACTTTAAACTGTGTGTTGCAGGAGAGGCGGTGGGAGCGGAGGAGCAGAGTGGAGTGACCATCGCTGGTGTGCAACAGGCTGCGTTCACTGACCATAATGTGCAGTACCAGTTCCGTACGGAGAACAGTGGAGGACAGGTGAGCTCAGAGGATTTCCTTTCTGCGCCACGTTGTGTCTAACATGTTCTCTAGTTCTTAAATCGGGAAAAACAGATTTGGATTGAAATCCTTGGATGTTTGTAACTTTAACGGAGAAATACCTTTAATGTTGTAGATAATCAGCAAAAATAACAACTGCACCACTGGAAGTGTTTGATAAACATATTTTATGCAAGAATATTAGATTAGTTGAATAATCAGGCAGTCAATTGCAAAATTATTGTTGCAAAACTAATTTGATGTATATTGAAATTGATTTGGTTTGTTCATTTCTTACACAGAAATGTCTAAAACATGCTGGTTCCAGTTTAACACAGGAATGCAATAATATTGGTATCAGATATTAGTCCTGTACTGGCACCAAGTAGCCTGCCATAGAATTACTGCACAAAGTGAGAAAGAAAACATCTTTCAATTCAAGCAATTTGTTTAAACACATGAACGTGGATGTGTCCCCAGAGGAAGCCGAGATGTTATTAAGTCCTGACTGTATTTTGAGACCCCGGAGTAAACTTGTGAAGAACCTTAGTGAGATCGCTATTCTTCTCTGACCCAAGGTGACCTATCGTGTGGTTCAGGTAACAGACGATCACCTAGAATCCGCAGCTGACGGGGCCGGAGCTGTCAGTGTCGTTTCTACAGCAGCTTTTGCCGGAACCCCTCAGGCAGTTGCTCAGGTGTGTAAACAGCAGGTGTGATAAAGTCTTTTTGTCTGGTGCGGAGTGTTAATTAATCAGGAACCGCTACTGAAATGTGAGAATCTGACACGACAGACCCACTTAGAGATTCTATATAGGTTCTTTTATGTTAGTTTTATCTACTAAACTGTGTGGGATATTCAAACAAAATTTAACCAGAACAACCCGAGTGAACCGAAAATGCTTTAGTTTCCAATGACAATTTTGCTTAATAAGGCAGAAGGTTATCCATCACCTAAATCACCAGTGTGAAAAAGTATTTACCTCCCTGAATTTGTAATCTGGATGTTCCACCTTCAGCAGTAACAACTGCAACCAAACTCTTCTGATGGCTGGGAATCAGTCTCTGAAATCACTGCGGAATTTTGGCCCAGTCCTCTTTACAAAACGGCTGTAGTCCAGCCATGTTGGAGGGTTTGTGAGCAGGAACCAAACTTTTCAGGTCCACCACGGCATCTAAGTGGGATTTAGGTCCAGACTTTGACTAGAAAACTCCAGAACATGAATTCTATTCCTTTTGATCCATTCGGAGCTGGGATCATTGTGTTGCTGCACGTGCTTGGCAGAAGGCTGGACTCACTCAGGACTGTTGGTGAAAAAGACACACACAGTAGGATGCAGGCCATCTGGGACAATATCGACCACCATCTTCACATCGTTCTCTCAGGCTAGAGAAGCAGGGGAGGAATAAAGTATCTATTGATCTATTGTGGAAGAAATTTAGATGATGTTCCACAACTGTGAAGGTTCACTAGCGGTCCATATCTTCTCCATGTTTAGACAATGTGTCTCACTGTAGATCTGTGGAGGCCCAGAACATAAGAAACAGCTTCCAACCCTTCCCTAACTGATGGATTCACTCATCGTCTGGAGTTTCTTTTGATTCAGGCATAGTGTCGTACTTGTGAGACCTAAGAACCAACTTCCTCCTTTTGAAGATGGTCTATTGAAGTGATGAACAGGGCTGATAGTGGTCAGGTCTGGGTGGATCTAGTCCAGCTTGAACCACTTTCTATGGGTCAAATACCTTTTCACACAGACCCAATTGTAGTTAGAGAACCTGCTGAGTTCAACAAATTCAACGATCACATAAATGTTTTATTTTGATGGTTGAAGACTGGTTGTACAACTTTACCCTGACGCGTCTTTTTCCAGGCAGTCATCCAGAACCCTTTCAGTAACGGAGGCAGTCCTGGCGGGGAGACGGTAGGAGGAGAGACGAGATTTGCTTATTTTCCTGCTGCCACCGTAAGCGATGGAACAGCGGTGTCTGTTCAGGCCACCACCGACCCAACAATCACACAGGCAGGAGGTGAGAAAACGGCTGTGGTCCATTCCATGTAATAGCTGGGATAAAGCTGACCTCTTGTCTTTCAAAAAGGGGACAGAGGAGGGGTCAACATATTTCTTTAATTGAATGGATTACTTTTTTGGAGATTCCTTATAGATTTCAATCGTGACTGTATTGTGACTGATTTTCATGAAAGATGTTGCATCTGTTTTACTACAGGCTTCCCTTGTTATCTATGTTGATAAGGTTATGCTTTCAGCTGCACAAATTGGTCTCTTTCGTTTAGCAGGAATGCACTGAATCTACTAAAGGTCTTGATCCAATGAAGAACCCATTATAGAGACAGCGGAGTATCCTATGGATGTATTTTAGACGTTGATATCATTCGATTATGTTCATTTGATTGTTTGAGGCCAGTTAGGTGATTTTGATCAATAAGATGACTTGTGCAGCTCTAAGATCCAGGTGTGTGACGTGACTTGAGGTACAGGTGGACAGAGTTAGAAGCATGCAGGTACTTTGCACAGGATAGCTGTTTAGTTTAGCACCTTAGGGTGGTCCAGAAGTCTTATGAACTCTACCAAGGTGTTGTTGGTAGGTTTTTTATTTTTCAACAGGAAGTTCACAAAAAGATTTGATCAAAGGATGGAGCATAGGCCGGGACACAAACCCTGAGAATGAGGTGCAGATACGGGGGCGAGTCTTGGACTTCTATTTCTATTTTTCAGACCTTGTGACAAAGGGCATTATTGAACATTTCCCTTTACAGCTTAAAAATTTCCCAAACTTATAATTGAAGGATGGCCCTCATCTTATTTGTTCACTCTACTAGGTGCATTAACTGTTTTCCTTAAGAGAAATGAGATGTTCTTGTCGTCCTTTGACTCTGATCTATCTTTGTCTCTTGAAATCCAGGTCAATTTTATGTGATGATGAGCCCTCCAGAGGTGCTGCAGACGACGGCTCCTCGTACCATCGCACCGCGCACGCACACTTACACTGCGTGAGTATAACCACTTCCCTAAGTCACCAGATCACCATCACTCTCTCCCGACGTGTCTGGCCCCCTTCACATGTTCTCACCAGCTCTGTTACCCTGTAACTTCAATGGATCCGATGGGTCTCTCTCTCTCTCTCTTCCCTCAAAAATGATTGGTTTTGTTACTGTGTATATATGAAGATAGAATAAAATCTATATCATTTTAAAACAACCAACATCTGAAATGCACACTCTGTCCCACTAACCTGCCATCCCCAGAGACCTTGGTGAAACCGAGATGTTGCAGCATGGCAGTTCAAACTGGTGAGAATTTTCACATACGCCCCCACCCTGCCGTAATCGTGTGTTGTAGAGAGAGTGGATCATTAATCCATCACTAACATCCCTGTAAAATGAATTAAATGGTCAACGGAATAGCTGTTTCCAGAAATCTTTATGCTTCAGAGGGTCTTTGAAGGCTCTGATAAGATTACTTCCCAATAACAATAAAATTATTTAAATAAGACTGTAATTTTCCTTGAGAAAGTGTTTTGTACCGATTGGAGTGGCAGAGGAATGGAGATGGAATGGCTGCGCAGCCGGAAATGTACTATTAGGTTAAGAGAGTGTAAAGTCGAGATGATGGAGTACTTTGAAGAGCTGGGAGAGAGAGAGAGAGGATGCGTCAATTGTAAACCAGGACTTTGAAGGATCAATAGGGATGACGTGAGAGCATCTTTGAAGAGGACGAAGAATGGACGGTTGGTCCTGACATAGCGGTGGAGATACGGAAGTGTCTAGGAGACAAAGCAGTGGAGTATTTCACTAGGTTGTTCAACTTTAGAGAGCCATGGTAGGAATTGTGGGATTGCATGAAGTCTGGAGTGACAGAGAATTATGTTATGGTGGTAGAGGATATGACTGAGAGCAGAATGACCGCGGTGAGGTGTGAATTAGGAGTGAAGGATTGTTTTAAGGTGGAAGTGGGATTGCACCAAGGAACGAGGCTCGGTAATGTCATTTTACCAAAGTGAGCTTGATGGAGTGCTCTGAACAGGGTCACTCTTATTGATGTCAGACAATTCAGGTCAGGAGCATTTTTCTTGGCCTTCATGTGTTTGTCATACAAAGTTGTATGTGTTTTCATGAAATTAGTTTTGTTGCTTTTTTGCAGCACAGATACAACTCTAAAGCACTCTTTGCATATGATTTGGTCTCAAATAAAATCATCTGAAATGCTTCCAAAAAACAATGATGATGATTCACTTCAAGGGACAAATTCTTCATCAGCTTCCCCAAACATTTAATTTTCCTTTGGGCCTTCCTCTATCTGTCAGTGCTAGTCTTTTCAGCATTAATGTTAATTTATATTCATCGATGAAATGTTTACCCAGGCCGTGTAGGGCAGGGAGCTCTTAATTGTGGTAATCCATCACAATCGAATTGTGTAGTCCTATATCACAGAAATGGGAGTAAAATGCTGAGTTTGCAAAAATATCACAGTGCTCATTAAAGCTCCATCAAATGCTGCTTTCTGGTGGGTGACCCGGACGTGTATAATGACCGAAACAATTGCGACTTATCAAGATGTAAACTTGCGGTGCACATGGGTGCTCCTCACCAGCCAGACTTAAGGCTGTCATCGTGAGATTTTAGCTGACGATTGATTGTCATACAGGAAATTCTAGAATTAGTCTTATTACAATAATACAAACACACCAAGTGAAGAAATGCCATGTTTATATTAGACTTGTTGAAAAGCTTCAATAATGGCTCATTTCCTTGATGGACCAGTGTCCCTTTTGTCAGAGTTCAGGGAAACTTCCCTCATGATATCGGGCTCATGGTTTCTATTTGTACCAAAATGTGCCCACAGCAACATTTGACTTTGACTAAATTTGATTCTCCACTCAAAGCAGTCAAACATCAAAGCGTGAAAAATGACTTGGAGATATCGAGACATAACACAATTCTCTTACAATAAACTATTTTGCACAGATGGACTGATTATCAAAATTATGGGAATAATTGTCATTATTTAAAATAGTTGCTATCAATCTATTATATAATTATTGGGACAGGCTTATCCAGGATAAACAATAATCAAGTCAAAAAATGTGGACCATAGTTCAGATGTGTTAAACCCAATGTTTCTTTTTAATCTGGGTCCAAGTTCAGGTTTTTCAGATTTGGTCAAAACAGTGACATTTTATTCAATTTACATTATGAGGATTTTTTTGTCCCTGTCTTTACAGGAAGGTGGAGGGTCCACGGGCGCCCAGAGACGAGAGAAGAAGAGCACAGCATAATGAAGGTTTGTGGACGTAAACACGTTTGCCACTGAGCTTCAACATTATGAGGCTAAAAAAAAGCATTTTACCAAACGTTATGTTAGCTTAAAGGTGCACAGATGTATAGAAACCACAGTTTTATGCTTAGAATGAGTATGTTGTTTGTTTCTTTGCAGTGGAGAGAAGAAGAAGAGACAAGATTAACAACTGGATCGTCACACTTTCAAAAATAATCCCGGACTGCAGCATAGACACCAGAACAGGAGCAGTGAGTGCTCCACACAGATCAGGCCTTTAAATAACTTTTGCTTTGTTACTGTGCTGACTTATTTTATTTGTTTTGAGGCTGTTCAGTTCAACAGCAAAAACGCGTCAAGATAATTGTGATTGATAAAACCAGCTAACTTAAATGCGTTTTCTTCTTCTTCTCTGTGGTGTTAAATGCAGTTGGCATCCATTTAGTTGCGTTACTGCCATCTACTGGACTCAGCCAGCCACTATATTGTTTCATGGGTCATTTATAAATTTTAATACGCTCACTGAGTCCGAAAAAGAACTGGACTGATGTTGAGAAAGGTGGGTTATCTATTTCCGACACCAGGGGGAGCTTTATAGCCAAAGGTTTTCAGGCTATAACTTCTCAAAAGTTGGTCAAATTTAGTCAAAATTAACAGCATATGAATCTTGAGGAGGTCTTTCGGAATTGTTTCATAATTTCCACTAATAGTTAAGGTTTTTCTCACAAGGGGGACTTTTTTTTTGACAAAATACTGTTTTTCCATCATAACATTACTTTTGATTTTAGGAGTTCAATCAGGGGTATTTCTTGTACATCACAGGTGGAGGGGAGACTTTCCTAGTCTCCCCTCCACCTTTGATTTGTTTTTAGTTTCCCCATTTCTCCAGTTTTTGTGCGTACGCGTTGGTCAGTGTTTGTCACACACTCTGCCGTCAAGTTTGCTTTTCATAAATCCCATGGATTGCGTTTAAAGTGGTTTACCCTCTCTTTTGTGCATATGCAGAGTTTGTTAATGACATTTCACGTGTTTTGAGGTCTATTAGCTTTTTAAACTTGCATCTGCGTTATATTTTCAGAACTCTACGTCTTCAGGGCGCTGGTAGACACATTTTATTGGTGACATAAAGACTCAAACCTCACCAACTACAAACTTGAATCTGGTTACTTCATCCGCTCTCGTCTTTCATACATGCTCGGATCAAATTTGCTGAAAGTTAGATCGACACGCAGCGTGTGCCTACGGCTAAAGACGCTCATGTGGCATTACTTCTGCACTTTGATGATCTGACATTGACACTGAAGCTTTATCTGCACTGGTCCAGTCACTTTTCAACATCTCACTGTGATGCATATTTCAGAGTAAAGGAGGCATCCTGTCCAAAGCCTGTGACTACATCCGAGAGCTGCGTCAGAGTAACCAGCAGCTGCAGGAGAGCTACAAGGAAGTGGAGCGAGTGGAGATGGACAATGAGCTGCTTAGACAACAGGTTACCATCTCATATGAAGCCGCCCCTCTATGACAGCACTCATATCGTGGAGGGATAAATAATAAAGTAGAAATGGTTTCCACTTTAAAATAAGACTACCCTCATAGGGATTTTATAAATGGCTCATAACAGGACAGGTTTAAATTAAAAAAAAAGACATAATTAGGTTATTAATTAAGTTGTAATCATCATATGAATTATTACTAAACTTTTTACAAGCAATTTATTTTAACAATCAGTACAGACTCACTATTGTGCAAGCAACCGGTTCTTCACCTTTAGTATCTGACGAGTTTTGACAGCTTATAATGAGTTATAAAGTGTTCACAACTTACTTTATAAACGAGTTAAATACCATTTCATAAACCCATTATAAGGGTAGTCTTAATTAAGTGGTACCAAGAAGTTCAACTTAAACATACATGACGATAAAACCTCACACATTTCATACCTAGTGGGTGGAGTAAAGCAGATGAAGAATCTGATGAATGAAGAATCATCAGCAGATTTATTAGCATAGAAATAAAGATGAAACCTACTCATTGCAGGTTTTACTTGGATAAGAAGGCTAAGTGGCTCATATTTTATAACTTTAGCTTGACTTCTAATGAAACCACGTCTTCATGTAAATAGCCTGCTAGCATAATAATAGCATATATATATTTCATTACAGCAGTGGATGCTGTGTTCAAATCATAAGGGAGTTTATGCAATAAACGGTTTCCGTTTTGACAGCATCCACTGTGTAATTATGAGATTGGAACTTTTAACAAAAAGCATTTTTTGTCCTTTGCCTTGAGTCATCGAGTAATATGAATGCTCCCGAGTCAAAGGGCCTTTTCAGACAGGAGGAACCTTTTCATAGTTCTAAGAAGTTCTGGGAGTCCTCCCCTTTGTATGCCCAGTGGCTATTGTCACCATTATATCAATTCTCAATATGTATATTGTTCTGCACATATCTCATAAACTACACATTCTAGCTTAACAAACTAAACACACATTCATTAAATATAAGTAGCTGTGCATTTTGACCTACAAACTTTCTAGAAATGTAATTTTTTTGTAATGTAATTGTTTCCATGTAAATGTGATTTTTTTTTTTTTTTTTTTTTTTAGGTCATATTTTATAGGTACCTTATATGCCGCCAAATCTGCTAGTCTTTCTATCAGAACCAGCCTTATCTTTATCAGAAATTTGGGCCACAGTAGTTCTTCTCTGGGGGTGACACGGGCTAGCATGCACTCCCACGCACATCACGTCACACGCATCAGTTAATCTTGGTTCCCCGTTAACTGGCTCCATTTTATCTTCATCGAATAAATTTTTTTTATCATACTTTTCATTGACTACATTAGTTCTACCCACCTGCACCTCTTCCATCCTATTCATGTTTCTTTATTTTTCCTAGATCGAGGAACTGAAGAATGACAATGCACTGCTTCGAGCACAGCTACAGCAACACGGCGTAGAAGTCAACGGAGACGCAACGCCGCAGTGATAGTGAACTGGACACATGTAACATCACAAAAACAATATCGCCTCCTGCCTCCTACCCGAACTGAAACCAGGAAAGGACTGTGAGTGAAATGGACCACAAAAGACACACTGCACTGGAGAAGAACACTGAAGGACTGCAAACGCTGAGCAACCAGACATCTGTTAACTCTGTAGCTTTCCCAACGCCCTCTTCAAGGAGAAAGACAGGACATCTCTAAGCTTGCACCAAAATACATTTTCCTTTAAATTATGAGCCACTAAAGATTTCCTTTTAATAATTTGACATTTTTTATCCTGCTGCAAATGCGTTCTTATTTCTTTGTTTTTGCTGCTGTTGTTAGAATTTGCTGTTTTCGAAGCGACTAAATGTGACACGAGTGTGAGCTCCCTTTTACTTTTAATTTATTAGTCTTTGCGGAATGTGTCCACAAGAAGAGAAGCTGATCTCTGAATTAACTCTTAGCAACAAACAGAAATATTTGGATCATACTTGCTTTTAAGGATAGTTTTACTGTCAGTAGACCGTGTGTATATATCGATCTGTGTGCAGTTTGATTTCTTTTGTTTTTTTTTCTGCCTTTTACCACTGACACTCCAAGTACTAGGCAAATCTCACCAAACCTCATGTCAGTAAATTCTAATGCAGTAAAAGCAGAACAAAGTGTAGGCATGGAGGTTTTAATGTTGGTGCACGGCCTTAAGAGGAACCTGCGGGAGAATGTGGGTATAACATAGCTCAGGTAATCGGGATAGTAAACCCATGAAGTCTTTGCCTTGAGTTTTAGATTTCTGGTGCAATGTATGAAAGAATGGAGATGACTATCTTGATATGGGTCATTTCTGGGCATTAAATTTGATGTGTCTGTTTATCTGCTCACTGGTGTAATGCACTGAAACAGTGGTTTGGTCAGGAGATGTCCTGGTTGACCAGCTTCTGTCTTGCCCACTTATCCTACTGCGTTTAAGTGGACACCCACTTGGAGGTAGCGTCTTTGCAATATTTCTGAATTCTTAAAGGTTTTGGAAACTTGCTACTGACATAAAACCATAGTCCAGCCGTGGTCAGAAATGTGCTGAGCACAGATTGAACGTGAGTGATGATTTAACTAACCAGCTTTTGTCACAGCATGGAGATATAACCACTGGCATGACTAATTATATTACTACAATAAAACACAATTGTTAATACCAGAGTGGTTTCCACTCATGTCGCCCTATTGTGTATTTCAAGTTGCCATGGAGATGCTTGGATTTTTGAATTACTAATCTAGTTGTTCTTTCAATTGGCCAGATTTTGCGTTTGATGTCTGACACTGAGGCTCAGTGGTAGAATGATGAGATGCTCATGTGCTGAAACCGTGTGCAATTTAAGGTCAAAACCAACAGCAACTTTTTCAGCAGTACCTCTTCTGTGGGATCAGATAAGATGACCAGCCTTCACTCTCCACACGCAACAATGAGCCTTTGTTGTCCATGACACTGTTGCAGGTTCAAAAGTTGTCCTTCCCTAGCCCACTGTCGTAGGTACTAAACACTGCAGACCAAGAACACCCAACAGGACCTGTGGTTCTGGAGATGATCTGACTCAATCATTTGCCAATGCATTGCATTCCTTGTCAAAGTTGCTTTGATCTTCCCTTTTTCTAATTTTTCCAACTTCCAATATAAAGTTCAGAACAAAATTATCTCTTGCTGTCTGATATATCATGCACTTGTCAGTGGCTATAATGTTATGGCTAATCAGTTTATTTTATGCAGATTACAAAAGTTAACCCAATTTATCCAGTGAAAACCGAAGACCCCCTGATTTTAAAACTCATTGATTTAATGATAGAACATTTGTGATAAAGTGATAGATAAGGTTTTTTGTTAACGGCATTATGAAGAAACATCTAAAAGGTATGAAGGCAATCGACGGGGGATGAAGGAGAAACATTTGAAACTAAGTAAAAGGAAAAAAATGTTTTATGTTTCATTAATGTCAAATAATTCATTTGAATAGGCTGTGATGCAACTTAAAATATTTCAATATTTATTTTACATTCAAAATTTTCCTTTCAGAATGAAATGTATCAAACATTTCGTTGAAACCTTATATGGGCTGATGAACAGTCATTACTATAAATACACTGCTCAAAAAACAGAAAGGGAGCACATGATCATCACAGTGTAACTCCAAGTCAATCACACCTCCTGGATATCAACATGTTCAGTAATAGTAATAACAATAATGATTGGGAATCAAATTCACCTGATGTTGTGCAAATGTCACAGACAACAGGTGGAGATTGGAGATTAGCGAGACAACCCCTATTGTCTCGCTAATAGGAATGTTTTTGTAGGTGGTGGCCACGGACCATTTACCTCTCCTCGTCCTTTGTGGCCGATTCTTGGCTAGTTTTTCATTTTCCAGTCCCTCGACCCTAGTGGTGGTGTCTGCATTCCACAGAGGTTGCTCAGTTAGTACAGCTCCTCCAGGATGGCACATCCATATGCACCGTGGCCATAGGGTTTGCTGTGTCACCCAGAACAGTGTCAAGAGCGTGTAGGAGATACCAGGAGAGATGGAGGGGGCCGTAGGAGGGCAGATGAGAGCAGATTCACATTGAGAACATGTGACTGACGTGAGAGAGTCTGGAGACGCTGTAGAGAACATGCTGCTGTCTGAAACATCGACCAGCTCATTTGTTTGGGTCAGTGATGATCTGGGGAAGCATATCCTTGGAGGGCCGCACAATACTCCATATGCCAGCCAGGGGTACCCTGACCCGCTGTTAGGTACTGGAATTAGATCCTCTGACCCCCTGTCAGACTGTATGCTGGTACAGGGGGCCCTGGGTTCCTTCTGGTGCATGACAAATCCCAGCCTCAAGTGGCTGGTGTGTGTCAGTGGTTCCTGGATGACGAAGGCATCGATGCTATTGATTGGCCCGCCCGTACTTCAGACCTGACCTCCAATCCAGCACCTCTGGGACATTGTGTATCGTTGCATCCACTGCCCACACGTCGCGCCATAGACTGTCAAGGAGCTGACTGATGCCCTGATCTAGGTCTGGTGGGAGATCCCCCAGGAGACCATCTGTGGTCCGTATTAAGGAGCGCATACAGGCATGTGGAAGCCGTAGACACTACTGAGCCACATCATGAGATGTCTTGAGGAAATTCACAAAACATTGATCAACCACGGATCTAATTTCCACTTTGATTTTGAGTATGATTCTAAATCCAGTCCTCAATGGGTTAATGATTGGGACACTTTTGCTTTTTGCCACCTTGTCTCTTTTTTCTCCTTTATTGAACATGAAAAGGATGACAATCAGCTTATGTTCAAATTATATTACAAAAAAAAAACTTTTTGAATGCATACCATACTAATTACAGCCAAATAGTACAAGTCAACGACAAAACATTTCTTTACGTACAAATAAACAAGGACATAAACAGAATAAATTAAAGAATAAACAATAAGGTATATTAAAAAAATTATAAAAACATTTTTTTCTGATTTTTATGTTTTTAAATCTCAGGCATTTACTATACATACGAAATTCATTATAAAATGTATGAAGACTGCTGGAGTTTGCATAAATTAAGCTTCATGTTTATAGAGTTTTGCCAATACGAGAATTGTATGTATCATCAAACTATCAAGTTTGTCTCTGTTTACAATCCATAACTGCCAACTCCACAGGTACATGTGTACTTATGTGTGTGTTTGTTTTTTGTTTCAACAATTCTTCCAGTTGAGTCCAGAATAACTGGTAGTGACAGTAGCTTCAGAAGATGTGTTCAATGTGCAGACATTCCTACCTTCATACCTTCGAAATTAAAGCAGATTTTTTCTTTTAACGTCGATCAATATGGGATAATGTAATAATTCTGTTTTGAATCATTGTGCTTTGGCTGGTTCCATATCTCTAAAATACTATACTGGACCAATGTAGATATAGCTCAAGTGTCTGTCTAATCAGGCTAAGATTACCATTTTTATCAAGAAATTGAATTACCTCAATAATTATGTGCTGTGGTTCAACTTCCGGGTGTTTTTTATGTTATCACCAGAAAAAAAAACCCACATGATTTCTATACCTTCCCTTGTCATGTCATATGGATGTCGGCACAGCTTTGTATTATTGATTCCCGTCAAACCTTGCGTCGTCCTGTTGCCAGGAGACGGCTGGGGTCGGCGTTGCTATTGGAAACCAGCACGAGCTTCTCAACCCGAACGTTCCAGAACAATTCTGGTGAGTGAAATTCAGCGTGAAGAAATTAAGTTTAAAGTTTGTTGTTGATTTGAGGTTTATGCACAGCCGTAGATGAGATGTGACGTCACGTTCTGTGAGTTACCATGAATACCATTACTTACTCTGGTAAATAATTTACAACAGCTTTATAAACTGTGGTGAATGAAGTATTCAGATGCTTTTATCCTGGTAAAAGTTCCAATACCACTCTGAAAATATCCCACTGGAGGTATAATACCTGCATTCAAAACCTGCTTTTGAACAGAAAAAGAGACTTCTAAAACTATTTCATGAAAAAATATCGTGGAAAATGGTCAGTTTTCATTAGATTATCACAAACTTTTGGTAAAGCATGTTACTAGGAAACAATTTGACCCTTATTATACTTTTTGGGTTAGATTAAGTTACATAATTCTGTTTAGTAAGTATTCACATGCTTTGATATGCCCCCCAAAAAATCCTACTAATCGATTAAGACTTTCTCAATAGCCATTGTTAATGCCGTGTGGTTCCTTTGACATGTGGTGTCCTCCAGGGCTCCATCCATGGCCCCTTTATGTCACCAACATTTTATAAACCCTAGATAAAATTGTATCCATCCGTTAGCTTTTCTGTAATCTGGCTCAAAAACAAACAAACAGACAAACACACAGGATTGAGCTAATCTAATTAAAATGGACTATTTTCAAGGAAATACAACATTTCATCATGAAATAATTTAATAAGTCCGATTTTTTAAAACTTGCTTGATCAAACAATTTGTCATTTTATGGTAAGACGTAGAAGATGAAGAGTGTCTAAGATGTTAAGTTATTTAGGCAAAGAAATAAAATAAGCAAAGCTTTTTTGGTAGGGACATGTATAGATCTAATTCTGTTATGAAAAAGATAGTTGATAATAATTTGTTTTTGTGTGTCTAAAGACTCGACTGGTTGGAGGGGAGCAGGGAGATTGCTCCATAGTTTAGGAGCTTTAGCAGATAATAAGCATCACCTTTTATTTTGATAAAACCTGAGGTTCATGTCACAGCCAAAGGTTCTAGTAAGTCCCCTACATCTCTATTGTCTATCCAACTGTTCCAAAATGATCCTCCTGGTCCTATCCCACAACAACCTTGTAGAATAACATGAAATTTGTGGTATTCTTTATCAAATTTGATGCAGTAGTTATCAAAGAGTTTCAGAGCACATTCATTGATTGTTTTGTTTCATGGTGCAATATGTAATATAATGATCCTTTTTTATCAGAAAATAAATTCAGGTGAGGATAGAAATATGAGTATTGTTTGAGTTTAATCACAGATTACACAGGTAACATTTTTCTGACACTGAATGGAAATTATTTCAGGTCTTACTTGTCCATAGAAACCAAGGTGATACAAATGACAAATACACCTGATAGTTGTGGAGCTATTTGAAGTTTATTTTGGGGATGTACGTCAGACGAGGCTTAACTTAAAATAACCAACAGCTTCAGTTAGAGTGTCTTTGAGAAAATTCCATGATAAATAACTTGATTGCAGTGTTTGTGTTTGTGCAGCAGTAGGATGTCTGGTCTCCCTGCTAAGCCCGGCCTGCACCACAGTGTGTCAGAGTGGAACAGCAACAACCTCCTGCTGTCGGCCACAGCACAGCAGGAGCGACACCTTTCCAACAAGATCCGACAGGAAGGGAGGTCACTACTCAACGTGACCAACTGTCAGGTGGGTATTCTGTGAGGATGCCCATCAGAATACTAATCACTGAAACATTGTACCATCATGTTCTTTGCTCATTTCCTCTACAGACAGTCTGGGATGAGAGCAATACCTCCCGCAGGCTGAGTGAGCGGGCCTGGGATGTTGCTCGGTGGAAAGAGGTGTCAGAATCTTGCGCGAAGAAAGTGGATGAAGAGATGGAAGTTCTGACTGTGGTGATTTGTTTTGAAAGTTTTTAGTTACAACTGTGTCAATTTATGTTCCACATAATGGTAACAAACCAACACGTATTTCCACAAATCTGTGAAACCTTTGTGTGTGGACAGTCCAAGGAGCAAACAGAGCAAGCGCTAGCTGCCACTGCTGTTCCCGTGGAGGTCAGCACCGAGTGTCTGACACTGAGGGACGGGCGGCGAGGGTACGAGCTGGTTGTTGACCCTGTAGAGGAGGAGCTGAAGAAGGAAGTGCAGCTGATCGAAAAAGTGCAGCAGATTCTGCAGCAGCACATAGACAAGGCCTTTGAGCAGCTGTGGTGAGACACACCACAATGCGCTCTACAAGAGCACTTTTCCGTTTTTGCTTCTTCTCTGACCTCTGTTGCATCTCTCTCCCAGTACTTTACAAGAGGCTCGGCACCACCTGACCGCTGACATCCAGGACAAGATGGACGCTATGGACATTGATATGTCCTGCCTATCACTGACAATAAAGTCTCCTCAGATTTCTCTGAAGACCAACCCAACCCGTATTCCAGCAGGGTAATCTTGGGATCAACATATATATGAAATTACAGAACACTCAGACCCGGCGTTAGTTTTTCAATTGAAAAAAACATTAAACACTTAAAATTATATTTTATTATCCTTTTGCTAAATAATAATAATGTTTAGTTGTCAGTTTTCAATGTTGACTCATCCCTCACTGAGCAAAATGGTGTCGTTGCCGCAGTTCCTCCACCCCACAGGAGTGGGTCCAGTTCAGCCAGTTTATTGTGGCTCGTGCCCAGGAGGCCATGCAACAGTCTCAGCAGCTGAGAGAAGACATGAGTCTCACCAGAGCTCAGGTGTGGGTGTGTGTGTGTGATGTCACAAAACGTGCATGAATAATATTAGTGTCACTGAATAGATCAATCTGGCATATATTACAAATTTAAAGAGTGCTGTAGTATTTTGGTTAACATCGTATCATTTTATCTAAATAATATTAAGGTGCTTCACAAGGCAAAAATTATAATGGAGTAAAAACAATTGAAAACAATTGAAAATATTAGATCCTTCGTGTTAACGCAAAAACGCAAAACTATCTTACAGAGCATTTTTAAATGGTTTATCCACATATATCTTAGTGCGGGGAAGAACTGGATTGATTTTGCGAAAAAGTTCAGTTGCCTATTTCCGGCACTAGGGTTTTTTTCGGGCCATAATTTCTCAACCGTTGGTTGAATTTAATCCAAATTTGGTGCTTATGAATGGACTAATGGAGATCTATCTAGTATATACCGTATTTTACTCTAATAGTTCATATTTGACTAAATTGGGGGAGCTTTCTCTACGAAGAGCACTGTTTTTTGGACACAACTTCGCATTTAAAGTTCAATCAGGGACTTTGCTTGTACAATGCAATGGACTGGGCTAGGGTTAACTAGGGTTAACTCCTTTCAGTGATAGAGCCTTTCTGTTTGGGGCGACAGAGGAGGCCAAGTACTTTGTCAGATATTACATTTTTTGTAATCCAACTCAATGCCAACATTAGTTTTCAAATAAACATGGTTTTAATTTCATTGTCGCAGATATGCTACATCTGTATTTGTAGTTTTGTCCGGTACAGCGGAACAGCTCCAATAAAAACAATATAGCTCCGACTGAATTAATTAAACAGTGCTGTGGGTCTTAATGGATTGTTTAATTTATGTTTCCCTCATAAGTTTCCCAATTGACTCAGAATATTGAGCACCAAACTAATTTCACTTTTGCTCAACAGTGTAAAATATATAATTTTTGCCACAAATTCCTCCTCTGTCCCGTAAATCTCAGCTGCAGAATGAGTTGGACACTCAGCGCAGGGCCACAGATTTCGCTCTTCGTAAGCGAAATCACCACGAGGAACAGGCCCGCCATGAGCTGGAGTGGCAGATAAAAAGGGTAAGATGTCACATTCCTTATCTCAAGCTTTTTTATTTCCCCCTGCAGACTACAGTTTTAACACAAAGGGGCTCAATGAGATTTTAAGCCAACCTGTCATAGAGGGGAAGAAACAAGGTCCTCCTTCAAGGAGGTCAGGCATCTGTTTGCACTTTTAGCCAGACGGGCTTGATGGATTTTTGAGGAAACATGATAAGAAGGCTTGGGCTTGTGGCAGGGAAGAATTAAATAAGCTTTGGAGTGGATTTCAATTAAGGGGCGGAGACAGGCATTTTAATTTACTTTTTTAATTATGGCGAGACAGGCGTTTCAGCCTTTTCCATCAATTACACATAAAGATAAATGAAACTTGAAAGGATTATTGAAATACGACAAGGAAGATTACAAAATGATGAAATAATTTGTTTGCTTTTGGACCATCAACGAGGAGCAATAGGGCGCCACTGTGGAGCACCTAGGGAACAAAACAGAGTTCAGGGTTTACATCTACACTTCAAGGCTGAACACGGCTCAAACCACAGATGTTCCGACTTGGAGAGGACCACTCTACTCCCTGAGCTAGAGCCGTCCCATTAAAACTTTGTGTGAGGGTAGGGTGTTGCAAGATCCCAGGAATTCCTATACAGGAGTGCTGGACCAGCTCTAGGCTATATAAACTTTTGATGAGCTGACCTGGCTCGCTTCTCACTACCTCCAACTGGCTGATTGCCCTGCTAGCCCCTGTTAACGAAATACATCTTCAGCTAAACCCGTTCACGGTAGCTCTCCTCTGAATCATCATATTGCTACGAAATTATTCAGAGTATAAGAAGATAATAGTCTGCAAAAAATTTAGTTGACAAGTGTAACCCTAAAGAACCATTAAAGAAAAACAGACAGTTATATAGTGCGCATATAACCGTCTCTGTTTTCCTACCATCAGAGTGTAAAATCAGGGGGGAAATTTAATTTGTGCTTTGATATACATTTTTACAGTTCATCGCACGTAATTGCAACTGCATTGGGTAAATTCTCAGCAAAAATCAATCACTTAATCTCAATCAAGGAGTTGATGATTAAAAAAAACAGCTGATAACCTGACACAATTATTTGGATTTCCACACTTGCAGATATAGTAATCCCCTGCAGAGAATGAGGGCAGAGTGCAGAAAGAGAGTCTCGAAAATCCACTTTTACACTTTGTAAAATAATCCCAAGTCTTCTGGACATTAGGGTCCACTCAGTGTCTCCCAGATGGTATTAAAGGTCTATCTGAACCTTCTTCTTAGGGCAATCCATTCTATAACCCTCTGTAAGTCTCTCCTCTCTCTCTTCCTCATTCTCTTCTCCAACCAAGCTCTTATATTTCAAATCTGTACCTTGTAAGGACAAATCTTTTGACATTTTCATGCAATGCAATCGTAAATAATCATCCTGAATTTATCCAACCGGATCTTTTTTGACTGTTATTCCACCTCTCATCTTAAAATCTGATTATAAGCTTAACAGTGACCTTATTAAGTAGCAATAGCATATATTAAATGAAATGTTACATGATAACATTCTATAACAGTGCTCTGTGTTTTAGCTGGTCTTCATAAGGTAAACAATGGCCCTGATCAAAGCAGGCCTCAGACTGAGATTCTCATCTTTCTTGACGGCATGTGCCGGGAAGAACCCATAAAATGATTGAGCGTTTCCACCCAGAAGGAGAAATTTCCTTCCTGCATTGCAAGGAATGGGCTTTTGGAACGTTTTTCTCACATTCACATGAACTATTTGATGAACATGAGAAGGATGCGTTATTTGCCAAGGAAAAAAAACCCTCATATTTTGGATCTTGAAAAAACCTCTCCATTAGTATAATATTATAAAATCCGTCTGGCTGTCTTTGCATCTGTCCGTAGACTGAAGCTGAAATGGCAGAAATGGAGAGTGACATCCATGGGCTGGACCTGGATCTGCAGGCGAAGATGGCCTACCTGAAACTGGCTCACACCCGACTGGAAAACAGGACCAACAGGCCTGGCATGGACCTGTGCACAGACGAGGTCTAAATGAATGTAGAAATTTAACAGTTGCAGTAGAGGTGGTTAGGACAGCTTAGGCTATGTTTTAATGTTTTTTAAAAATTCAGAGGCGTTCCGCTGATGGATGTTTTCATTTGCAGGTGCAGCACGGCCTTACTAATGAAGTCCATCAGCTGGAGGCCACCATCATGGCTCTGAATCGGAAGCTCTCTGAAGCTCAGTGAGTCTAATTTTTTTTTCCCTGTGATGACAAAATAGTTAATAATTATATCCTCGAAAGTTTGGGATACAATGGAATCGTCATTGCAGATTCTTCGTATTAACTTGATAACTCAAAAACTTATTTATGGATCATTTTCAGATTTTAAGACTTCATAGACTTTAGTGGGAGGAAAAACTTGATTAATTTTAGGAAAGGTCGGTTGTGTATTTCTCACACTTGGGGCAACTTTATCTGAAAACATTTTCTGGCCTTAATTTCTCAAAAAATATATCATATTTTAGTCTATTAGTTCATATTTTGCTCACCAGGGTGAGCTTTTTTATGATTTTTTTTTTTTTTACAGGGAATGCTTCGATTAAAAATCTTTTTTTTCAGAGCACATTCAGAACAAAGCTAATCACCGACCCTCGGAGCCTCTTTTTAAACCCGAAAGCAAAAGAATCACTCTAAAACTGTTTCTCTCGACTTCCTCTCTTAGACAATCTCTGCAGAAGATGAAACTCCATTATTCTCGCATGCTGGAGAATCTCTCCAGGAAACTTGAATCTCTGTCTCTGGAACAACGAAGCATAAGCAGCCGTACCCGCTTCACATCCGTCTCCTGTACCGATAAAACCCAAGTGCTCCTGGTTCCACTCACCAACTCCAGCGGACGGAGCGACCTGCAGCTGCTGGCCCAGTGAGATGACGATACCCAGTGATTAAAGGGAAGAAATTTATCTGAACAAAGATATTAGAGTCATTATTCCATGCTATTCAGCCTGCAGCCATCAACAGGACATTTATACATTCTGCACATGACTCAGACGGAAATATTAAATGAATAAATCATCTTCATCTGTGCTGAAGAGCAAAGTGCCTTCCTTTATGTCATTTATTTATTTATTTCGAGGGCTATTATCCGATTGCAAATGTCCTGACTTACCTTGAGTATGTGTTGTGTGGTTAATATCCTTTCAGCTGTGTTGTCTTAATTTATCAGTCACTCTGCATGTGTTGTATATTGTATATTCTTCAATATAAAGAAATCCAGATTGTGTTCAATTTAATAGAATTTTGACATCTGAATGGACACCTGCATTTTTTTCCTTTAAGGATGCAGCGATTATTCTCGTGAAGCCTCTCGTTCATCTAAGGCCAGGACTTTTATCGACCATTAGCCTTAATGGCTTGTTTGACCTAGTTGTGCTGTTTGATCAACTGATGCCGTTAGGAGCAGGAGGCGAACATAATGACGTGAACTTTGACTCATTAAGTATACACAGATGAGATAAAAACTCTTGTAAACAAGCACTAAACACCAACCCTCAGACATAAATCTCCATGATTCTCCCCCCCCCCTAAGTGGTAAGAGCTTCAAATGGATGTGTTTGTGTCAGTTTTTGCAGGATATAGTGAGAGATATGTTTTTCAAAAGCTTTGATCTGTTTCTTGTCTCCTACAAGATTATAAAGTTGGATCTCCTCAGAGAAGAATAAATGATTTTGAGTTTTCTAGATATATTTTAGTTAGTAATACAGTTGGAAACTTGTCATCAACCCATATCAATTTCAGGGTTTAATAATTATGAGCTGGTCCAAACTTTAATTGGTTAGTCCCAATCAATCTTTGACTCAAGCACCACCCTCTCCCTGTTTAAGCTCCGCCTACTATGATACCAATACAAGTAATGGTGTGCCGATTAATCCAGTTTAAATCTGTGGCATTATAAAAATCTTACTAACAGTATGGCACAAGCTCTGTTCACATACAAGTCATGTTGGTTCATGAATTGTATCGCCTTAAGTTCACATAATGAACCACACTGGCAAAATTAGAAATCCACCCAACTACAAGTGGGACCTCAAGACACACTCTGATCCCTCACCACTCCTGTGCAGACACTGGCTCCAAACAATGTCACAGCAAAAGATAACAGCACCAATATATGAGATAATTGGTGCAATCAGCTTTCGGAGAGGGAAACATTGAAGGCTGAAAGGAGCATAATAGCCCCCTTTAGGACACATTCAATCAACGGTTTAATGATAATGTATCAGGCATTAAGGCAAATTCAAAGTGGTCTCTCTAGGTAAGGTTAGGATTCAACTAAATGTGAAAAAAATGTCCTTTATAGGCATTCATAGTCCTACACAGTCCTAACCATCAGACAGCAGACGGTGATGCATTCAGTCAATGGAGTACCGGGAGATGGTAGACACCAAAAACACAGCTAAAAGAGAGAATATGTAACCTAAATGCATCTTCTAGACCTTTAATGTCCTGATCAAAGGTTTGGTTGAGCACATTTTGTGTCACTACTTCTTTTTGAAAAATGTGTGCAATGTAACTGAACCTGAGCCTTATAATATGATTCAGAGGCAGCATGTTTGTGCTGAAGAGTGAGTGGCAAAGGGTAGAACTCTGGGGACACAACAGATCGAAGGGGCAAATCCGCGGAGGAAGCATGAAAAATGGCTATTGAGAAAGTCCTTTTCAATTAGTGGGAGTATGGCATTATGTAAGCATGTCAAGACTCACTAACAGAATTATGTAACTGGATAAAACAAATAGTCTGATGTATGTATCAGACAATTAGATTTTTTCAATGACATAATTGTGCAGTTTTGTAAGTGATATCAAAATAATAATCGTGTATATGTATGTTTCGAAAAGCGGATCGACTTTGTTTCTTTTCAAAGAGTTTGCTGGTGACGATCTAACTCCTTCAATAAAATGTCCCACGATTATATTCTGCTCTATTTTCTTCAAAGCATCACGCCTGCCAGACTCACATACACACGTTTGTGTGTGTGTATGTGTGTGTGCGTACACACACACATACACACACACAAACGCACACACCATAAAAACCATAAAATTATAAGAAGCACCTTCATGTCACAAAGAAGTGACCGTCTCCCAAAGCCCCGCCCACCCTGTCCTCTTATCGACCCTTTTATGATTATACTGCCTAGCCGTCCACTTCATTTTGACCAACATCTGTCTTAATGTCAGCCATGCACCTCCTGACGCTCTGAATTATTCTGAATCATTTCACCTAAGGGCCTAGATGCTACCTGTCTGTTTCCTCCAATCAGAGGGCAATTAAGGCTACCTGGTGCCGGCTAAATGCCCCGTACTTCTGCCTGACTTGATGCATCTCCTTATCCACATCTCTGTCACGATGTCATGTGCACCTCGCCCCTTTCTTTTCCCACATGCACTGTTGTGTGCTCTGCATCTGGTTTTCTTGTGCTCTCACATGTCATGGAGAGATTAGCTGAGCACGATGGAGGGAGGAACACGGAGCTCCCTTACCAGCTTAGAAACGGAAGCTGTTTCCCTAAAGGAGAATCAGTCTTTGGATTCTTAGTGGAGACGATCTGAGGACAACCCTGCAGCTGACTGAAGTTATTCCTCTTTTTGTCGGTATCCTTCAGACCTTTCCTGCCAGGTTAAGCTGTTTTTGAGGATCTGCCCTCGTCATGGTGAACTGGAAACAATCCTGCATGTTTTGTGGACGCCACATCCTAAATTGAAGAAATGGAAGTGGATTCCAAGGATTTTGTCGCTCTCTCTATAAACACCTTCACCCTTCTCCTGGGCCTTCCTGCCAACATGCTGGTCCTCCTTGTGTATGTGCGTAAGGCCTGTAAGCGTGGCGCAACACCTAATGTGGTCTACGCCCTCAACCTGTGCATTGCCAACCTGGCACTCGTAGCCTGGCTTCCTGTCAAATCTATGGAGACGTTGTTGAAGGAATGGCAGCTGCCAGAGCCCATTTGTCCCATCTACAGCTTTTTCCTCATCTCCTCCCTCTATGGCAGCTGTCTGTTCATCACAGCGGTGACGGTGGGGCGCTACCTCAGCATCGCATTCCCCATTACCTATAAGAGGTATCGCCGTGCTCGACTCTCTTGCTTCGTAAGTGCTGCCTTGTGGGCATTGGTGCTGATTCACCTCAGCGTTGCCCTGGTAGCTGAACGAGGGGCTCACTTTGTCTCCACCAAGGAGGACACTTCAGCCTGCTACAACCACTTCAATGCCTCCCAGCTGGAAATCCTGCTGCCTTTACGCTTTGAGATGGCCATTGTTTTGTTTACTTTGCCTCTTATTGTGACATCTTTCTGCACACTGCGCTGCGTCACCCTTGTGTGGCACTCAAAATTGCGTCCTGTGGGCAAGAGGAGAGTCCTGGCTGTGAGTCTCTCCACGCTGGCGGTGTTTGTGGTGTGCTATGCCCCCTACAACACATCCCACATTGTGGGCTTTGTTTTAAGGAAAAACGTTGCATGGAGGAAATACGCAATGCTAACAAGCTCCTTCAATGTGTTCCTGGAGCCTGTAGTGATGCTTATGTTGTCTCCAGCAGTGTCAAGAGGAATCATGGGAAGAATGTGTGGGGGGCAAAGCCAATTCAGCCGGATTGATGGGTTTCGGCATCGAAGTAATAGCGCTAATGGCATTGCAAATGTCAAGGCAACACCTAGGCTCTCTGAGAGGAGCCAGGTAGGGGCTGAGGTGACAAAAGTCTGTCAGAGTGATGTCAGAGTGGGTGGAGCTTTCAGTGATAAGGATTTAAATTCTTAAAAGTTATTGTGACTAATTCAAAAGGAGAAAAAAAAGCTAAAAAAAACTCATGAGCAGTGTGATAGGAGCTGTTTTGATTTAATCAAGCATAAGCACTGCTACCACATGATATCCTGTATTCCTATCTGGAGTGGATTAAACCTTTGAAGACTGGGGTCATGTTGAAATGAACCCTCACCCCAACCCCTTTGCCATTAAATCATTTTTACACCTTAACCTACTGTATGAACATCCTGATCCCGGGGATATGAAGGGTTAGGAGTCACGCCACCTTAATCTTAGACTCAATAAAGCTGAGGGGTTCACATGATGGGACTGGCAGAAGCTGTGAGTAAAAAGGACCAACCAGTAAATTTGGACATGCATGTTTTTGAAAGGACATGAATGAAACAGAGCTGCACTTTTTTTCAAAAACTGTTATTTTGCAAGTTTTAGTTGATTTTTTTTAGAGAAAGTGCGTTCAATGATTTTTCCCAAAAAGTGAATAAAACACATTTACCAAGACAGATGTTTGACTAGTGATTAATTTGTGACAGTTTGCAGGCGGACTGCTGGCAGATACTAGTTCCACCTTTCCTTCCTTCATTGTGACAAGTCAAAGCTGATCCACGGGATCATATCGGTTTATCAATCATTTTACATTAATGTTGTTAAGGTCATTAATTATCAATTTTAATGAACATTACACTGCCAACTACTGGCATGGCGTGCAAACTACAGCATTTTCAATATTTTCTGTAGCTCCATTGGTTAATTTTCACAATTTATAAAAAAATCGGTTTTTAGCAAAAACTTTGTCCTGTAAATGGACCTAATTTCTTTGTCAATCAAATTTTGCAACAATTGAATTCAGAATAAAGAGTGACCCTCACAAGTGTGCCACAAGGACTGTTCTCTTTAAATAATGAAGACAATGTGTTCAAATACACATAATAGCAGGATACATTGCACAATGAACCATTGCAACTAGAAATATAGGAGTCCTTATGAAAATACAACGCAGAGCACAGTTTCAAAAGTTTATGTATTTATGTAATGATTTAATATTTTTGCTCATCATTTTCATCAAAACATTTCAACAACACATCATAAATGTGTGAAAATGTATATAGAATTAAATATCAACTACTGAGCTACAGCTACATAAAAGAATGAAGAACATTGTATGCATTAAAATAGGGGAATAGATATTCAATAGGATATATGCTATCTGCTTCTCTGTCTCATCATTAGAGTTTGTTTTTGTCAGTAATAAATTAATAAAAGCATGTGTTTCTGATAGTTTCAGAATCACATTATAAAGAGATACACAATACTACACTTAAAACTACTTTAAATGTTTTATGCTTTACTAGGCAATGTTACAGCGTTTCTTTGAACTGTTGGACGTCATGAGATCTAAATGTCATCTTTACTGATGAGCTTATCGGTCTCTGAATGATTTTTTATCACATGGTTTCTAGAGGTATGAGAAGGTGACCACCAGAGCAACCCTTTATAAAACACTCATCATACTTTATATACCCTAAACCTGCTATATGTAATAAATAACACATTATAATAAGCCTTATAACATCTGTTTTCTTTTATATGGGCTTCAATACTCGATAGTGAGTCCAAATGAACTCTGAGAAATTTCTCATTAAATGAATTATTGGGGATACAAAATGGACTAAATGTGCTTTTGTGCTTGAGTAGTTGACAAGGAACTAGTCAGCTATCGGAAATTTAACATACAAATACAAATTTAACAACATTTTAGGACTATTTTTTTTCACTTCCCTATTTTAAGAATAGATAATAAAATTGAATTTTATCGTTTATTGAGACATCCTAGAAGAAAACATCTCGTCATTTGTGAGGAAGCTTTGGCATCAATGAACATTTCAAATGGACAACGGACCCAAGTATACTTCAAAGTCAACCAAGGCTTGGGTTCACAAGAAGTCCTGGAACATTCTAGAGTGATAATAGCAGCCATCGGACTCTCTCCTGAATCTTATATAAAATATCTGCTGGGATCTGAAGAAGGTGCCTTCAGCATGTAAATTCAGGAATAATCCAGAACTGGAGGCCTTAAAACATTAATGAACCAAATATATTATTAGAGTTAAATATTTCTGCTTCCAACATATAGTAAAATAAATAGTATTGATATCGTAGCTGCAGCACGTCTGTGAAGAACACATGAAAGCCCTGAGTGATTTTAGTGGTTATTGGAGGCCAGCTAATCTTCTACCCTGCAGGGCCGTAGAATGAATGATTGTTTTAATATGGAATGGAATATTGTAATTGTATGGTTATGCTACGTTAAATGGACATTAATTATTAGAAATCTTCTCCCTCTTATGAATTGGAGGGGATGCTCACACGGGTTGGAAAAATGTAGCATGTAATAATCAGGAGGTAGCGTTTTTCAATATTAAAGTTGAGAAGGAAACAATCATGCAAATGAACCCCAATACATAATTTCATGTTATGAAAACCATGTCACGTCAACGTCCTGTTCAACTGTAACTATAACTGATGTTTATCATTTTCGGTCATGAAAAAATAGGATCATCATGTTACAAAGCATTGTTTAATATAAAGAGTTATAAATCTAAAGATAAGGTCAATTTGATAGTTAAGATCAGGACTGAAATGCGTTATAAACATATAACAGTTTGTGGCCGTTTCAGGTTTTAGGTGTATTTTTTTTATCTAATTCTGAAGAAATGTAATAATCAAGAACTATAAAATGAATGTTATCACTAACCCTTTCATGAGGAGGAGGCATAAACAATATATACCTATTCAATAAATAGGATTTTTTTTTTCATATTAAAACATGCAAGGTCTTACCAAAAAGAATTATCTAACTTGATACAACCAAAAAAAGTTTAATAATCGTCAAATAGTTTTCTAAAGGCATGCTTTGCCAAAATGTTTAGCTAATTTAATCAAAATGGAGTATTTTTGAGGACCTGAAAATTCCATCATGAAACAAATTCAACAAATAACAACAAGTCTTATATGAAAACAAGCTTACCAAAACAATTTCTCATTTCATGGTTAAGTTACAGTGTATGTATAAATGCCCAAAAGAAATAAAAAAAATGCAAAGAATTTTCATTTTTCTATAGTTTTTTTTCTTGATGAATAATATAAAGGATTAAAGTTGAAGGACAATACAAGGTGCTGCAAAGAATCATTCTCCTGTGTTGCAGACTTTCTGTATTTTGGCGAGCATATCGACTGTTTGATGATCCATTTTATAAACATGTCAGGTTTTTATATGTCTTTAATGTTCAACCTGCTGAGCAGCCTGCTTGGCGCCACACCAAACCTTTGTTGCTCTGCAGACAGAGTATAAAAAGGGGGCTGGTTTAGGGGGCTGTGGTACAGAGCAAGAGATCACAGTGGAGCTGAGCGAATCCACGCCCTACAGAATGATCCTCAGTGACCGTCAACACCAGTCAGCCGCCAGAACTGGAAAATATCCCACTATACAGGTAAGTCAGCCTGAACTCTTCTTTAATACTGATGAAATGAAAGATTTCATATTTTTGTCTTCTTAAATTCCCAATACCTACAACATGGATTCATTTGTCTCAGTTAAAGGTGTGATGTAACATGTATTAAATTGACTAGACCCTTGATAAATATACACTATTTTTGAGTTGTGCACTTACACTATCCCAAATGTTTCCAAGCATTTTCATCTTTTCAAACCAAAAGAGTCCATACTGAAAATAGTGGCCGTAAATACACAGTAATTTACTGTGTAACTTTATAATGTAGTATTTCATGTATTTAGTAGTAGCACAGAAAACTTATACAGATCACCCATTTAACCAGAGACAAGTGATGTCAGAAAAATGTTGATTATCTGGTTATGATGGTTACATGTCATCGAGTGGGATGTAAGTTGCAGCAAGTGAGCGTGAAGCTGATGTTGGAAGGAGATAAATGGACTAGTAGAGGGACATGAGAGACTTTGACAAGCTAAAACTGTGACTAAACAATGCATGAAGATCTCCCTCAATGGTTTAAAGGCAATTATAATTTTGACTTGACTCGACTTGAACAAATGTTAGTTGCCTCTTTCAGAATTTCCACCAGAGGATTATAATGTTATGGCTGACAGTTGTACATACTAAAAGTAATTACAGTTTGTGGTCAAATCATGTAAAAGTGACTGTAATCGATAATTTCCCTAAGTATAACATTTACCTAATTGTTTTCGAACATTTTGGCAGTGATAATGCAGTTGGCTGTAGCTCAGTGGGTAGAGCAGCTGTCTCCCAACTGGAAGATCAGAAGGTAGCTAGTTCGAGTCCCATCAGGGTCTACTTATTTTAGGGTCATTGAGCAAGACCCTGAAACCCTAGCTCCCCAGGGGCTTCAATGGGGCTACCCACTCCCTCAGGGATGGGTCAAATGCAGAGAAATAATTTAACTAGGTTGTACTGTGTATGGGTGTATGTGATGAATAAAGGATTTCATCTTCTAAAAAAAAAAAAATGTGTTTTTTTTTTTCAAAATGTAAAAATGCATCGAAATCAGGTTTTCTTTTCTTGTTTTTGCTAATCATTGACGCAACCCGCACACAGGTAATAACACAACATAATGCACTTATCAGTTAGTGTATGAAAAATAATGTTTTTGTCATTCAAAAAGCACAGGTGCATCAAGTAAACAAGGTGTCATTTAGATTTAAATTCCTGAAAACAAATGAATGTTTAATAGCTATGATCTGATTGAATTTAGCTAAGAGCAAGTCAGTAAAAGTGTTAAACAATTTTAATATGTAATATTTTATGGCAGTTTAAAGACATCTATGTACTAAAAGGGGATCTGCGTAAAGCTGGAGTGGAGCAGAAGGGTTGATTACTGTGAAGGGGGAAGAGGAAGTTGCTGACGTGACAAACCATCCAGTGAATAAAGCTTGAAAATATTACCTTATCAGTCAATATTTGTGACCAAGCCTCATCAGCAGTCGATTAACAATGAAGATCTCCCATGATGCCACACTGTATGTCCTTTAACTTTAGCCTACAAACCATTAGTTTGTTAATGGAATATTTGATTGGAATTGTAATTATTAAAAAAAGTATTTAAAGTTATTATTTATTAATCAGGCCCAATGTTCGCTCCCTTGATAATTTGGAATTATTTTATCTTTATATGATTGCATTATTAATTCAGAGCCTCTGATTGTTAATATGCATTGGATTTGGCACAAAAGATTAACACTCATGTGATGAAGGCTCCAAGTCTGAAATGCAACCGGATTTTAAAAAAAATACAAAGTAGCCACTTTACAGCCACTGTAAAAAAAGTACATCAGTATGTGCACTGGAAAGAAAACCTGTATAATTAACGGTAAGATACCAGTAGCTGTATTTCCCAGAATTGTACCATAAAAAATACGGTAGCCATGATCAGACCGTCAAGGTAAATTACCATAAAAATAAAACATTAAATAAATAAAAAATAAACAATTCAGACTTTTATTTATATGTATAACCGATTTTTTTCCTGTTACTCTAAAACTATAGTAACTATAGTTTATAGTACTATAGAATGCTCTTGCTAAATGGTTGAAGTTTTTTTCAGAACGAGAAATTCTTTATTGATACCCGAGTGGAACCTGGTTTAATGCAAGAAAGAAATCGAATAAGAAATAAGAAAACAATTTATAAAATAATATATATGACAACATATGAATCTGAGAATATATTCTGGTAATACAAGAATATTAGACTTATATTATTACACTATTACAAGTTTGGTGCAAATAGGCATGTGGCAGATGAAAAGCTAAAATCAACGTGTATACCAGCAAAATCTGTAGTTTAGAAAATAATAATACTTTCACGGTAATTGGCTTGCTTTTGACGTCATGGTATTTTTTTCTGTTAATTTTATGAAAATGGCCCTCTGCTGGCCAGCACACACACATAACGCCTCCCTGTTCTGAGGTCAGACGCTGCAACATCTGCCCTGCTATTAGTCACCATCAAGATCTTTCACACAAAAAATTGTGACATCATGTCTCAATTTTAATCTCCGACCGGCTTTTCAGCTGTTGCCAGGCAATGATGTTTGGACAGAGAGGGGGGGCAAAGATAGAGTCTGGAGGCTTATTAAATTTTCCCTGTTGGAGGTGAGATAGTCGGAATTCAGTAGGATGACATTATGAGAGCAATATACTGTCCTGATTAAACAGTCTGCTTCCAGAAGGCAAAGCATGAGGCCAGAGCCCTGCAGCATCAGACAGAACCGCCGCACAGTGATGGAGAAGGTGGCCCTACAGGATTCACAGAGGTGAGTTTATCCCGCTCAAGAAGAACTGACTTCTGTTCAGCAGCAGGGATGGATTGAATGCTTATAAATGTCTTCTTTTTAAGATTATTCCCATTAATTGACTGTTGCCAGGAAGTGAATTAAGACTTCTTTATTTTAAAGTTTTTATTAAAAAGTTATATTTACCTAATTATAGTGAAAAGTAAACTTTTCAGTTAATCTGAGACAATCCTACAAGCTCAGCTGCAACAGCACAACAATATCCTTTTCATCTTTGTCTTTCTGCTGTTCCCTTTCGAGGTCGCTAAAGCAGATTTTCTGTTTCCATCCATAAGCTGGTACACTTCTGCCTAACAAGTCCCAGTGAGGGTATTGGGAACCTGAGTGGAAATAAGTTTTGTGTTCCGCATATTGATCCTTGCCCGTTTATCCGGGCTTGGGACCGGCACTAAAAGAACACTGACTATCGACCCCTATGTGGTTGGGTTAAATATCCACTGTTTAATAAAAAAAAATTCTAAGAAACAGAACATCACAAAAGCTTAACCTAGTTCTGTCAGCTTGTTCCACAAAAGTAAGTAAATAAATCTGAATAAATGGGAAAAAGATAAGAAAAGTAATTCTTACAAAATACTTTTAAGCAAATGTCCCTAAAATGTCTTAATTAAATGCTCATTAATTTAATTAAAGACATTTTTGCCTGACATGTTTATAAAAATGGATCATCAGGCAGTCGTTATACTCGTCAAAACACAGAATCAATCAATCTTTATTTATATAGCGCCAATTCACAAAAACAGTTGTCTCAAGGTGTTTTCCAGAAAGAGCAGGTCTACACCAAACTCTTTATATAATTATCTACGGAGACCCAAATAATTCCTCCGAGAGCAAGCACTTGGCGACAATGACGAAACAAAACTGCCTTTTAAGAATCAACCTCAACAAAGTATTTGGTTTAATTTCGGATATTAGTCTTGACTCATATTTGAGAGACTCAAAATTGCAGCATCCAGCTGCTCCAGGACCAGGAGATTATTAACTTTGTGTCATAAATTCATTTATAGTGTCATAAATTCATTTATAGTATTCATTTGACTGTGTTCGTAGTCCTGCATGGGACTGAAGGCCACAGAGAAATTAAGGCAAAGTTGACAAATTATGGCGGAATTTTAACTCCAAATGATTTTCAGCCATAATTTCTCAACCGTTGGTCCAATTTAGTGCACATGAATCGACTCCAGGAGAACTACCTTGTATACATCATATTTTACTCTAATAGTTCGTATTTTAACCACTAGGAGGAACTTTTTCACAACATACACTTTATAGGACTTTATTCACCTTTAAATTGTAGAGTTTAATCAGGGGGATTGCTTGTACTATGTACAATAAGGATTGGGGACTTTTGGGATTACACCCTAAGTGTTGTGGACGACAACTGAGCTAGATGTTCGTGGAATTTGTTAGAAATATATATATATATATATATGTATGTAGAGGTACAGAGAGAAAGAGAAGGAGAGAGATGGAGAGAGGCACCACCACCTGCTAAGTGCCAGATCATCATCATCTGGATCTCTATTTGACAACATTTTGACCCCCACCAGATCAGAGTTTTGCTTCTAGATGCTGTATTTATGTTGTACCTCCAAAAATGTTACTTGTGGACACTGAGCTATGTCTTAATGATTGTATGCTAACATTTGTCTGTATGCACTAAAGGGTAGCAGAGGCTGATAAAATAAGTTTTATAGTTCATAAATCAACATAAATAAATTAGAGGCGCTACAATCGATCAGCACCTGGATGCTTATTTTGATGTGATCCCTGAGTCACCTCAATATGGCCAATTCCGTTCTAGTTACAACCTACATGGTTGTGCAAATACACAGCTGATCATCAACCAAGAAGGAAAACAGATCTCTAATGGCTTCAAGCAAGTGATCGCCAGTCGGTATTTTTCAACTGTGAATTACAAAACCATAGAAGAACTGCCAGCTTCAATGAGAAAAGCAAAAACAACGAAGATTTTTGAACTTTTCTGGGATTTCTCTTGCTGTTGGGGCAACAGAAAAGGCCTAGTTATTTCTTGGGTGCCTACAGTCAACAGACTGGTGAAACAGCTGAAATTAGCCATAATATCCATAATGTTGTGTTTTGTCTGACCTTGTTTATTGTAAGAACTGCACTCGATGAGTTGTCCCTGGTGGGATAAATATAGTTGTTTGAATTGAATTGAATATTAGGCCAAAGCTGCCGCCTTTACTGTTGTTGTTATAGTCTATTATTGGGGATTTTCCACAACATCATAATCCAATAAACAAAATATATTATTATTTCGTGCACACAGTGGTATCGTTGACAGTCGCAGAATGAGAACATGACCTCACTCAACATGCACATTGTGCAATCGTGCGTTCTACAAAGAGGAGCAGAGACAGTGAACAGGTTGACCGCGGTTTCCACCAGTTGTTCGTGAAAGAAACTATAACCAAAACTGACACAACTGTGACAACAATCCAAGTTCATTATCAAAGACCGTTTATTGCACTCCTGGACTGCTGCTGTTTTTCTAACAGACATAGACCAGACTTGTTTACGCAAGAAACTCTTTATATACACTAACAAATGGTCCTTCGAGCCGGATTTATACAAGCTGCGCTATGGCCACACCCAGAGAGTTTTATGATTGGCAGTGTTAGAATAATCGTGAACGCCTGGATGATGCAGCACAAAGATGAGGTGGAGAGGAGACGGTGCACCAAAGTATTTTTGTTTATTTACAGCTGTTATGAAATGGGTGATAGATGTATCGCAGTAACAACTTTTTGCAGTCTTACTAAAGCCCTGGACAGATAGAAAAATGGCGCCTTTGATGCAGTTGGACTGCGTGCCCTAGTTGGACATCAACGTTTACCGTTGTATGTCAATAACATGGAAATGTTCATTTTTGTCAAGTAAAATAAAGATTAACACGATTTCACCCAACAATTAATATTAAAACCCTGTTGTAATTAAACCCCCACATTACCGCATGCCTAAATTTATAATAATTAAGTAAATAAAAGCCAACTACGAAACACCCCTTTCATCTCCTATCACGTGGACTCTGCCGGAACCTTTTAAGAGTGCTTGTTTCCCTAGGACTCTTTTGACTTCTGACTAATTTCTGACTAAGGAACACCACTGGCCTCCGCTCTCCCTCCACCTCCTGCAGCAGCACCACTCCAAGGCCGACTCCGGAAGCGTCCGTCTGCAGGGTGAAAGGTTTGTCAAAATCTGGACTGTGGAGGACCGAGTGAGTGCGGATAGAATCCTTTAGGTCTCTGAAGGCTCTGTCACACTCATCATTCAAGTCTACTTGGTTGGAAACTTTGGCTTTAGTCAGGTCATTTAGCACCGCCGCTCTGTCTGCAAAATGAGGAACAAACTTGCGATACCATCCCACCAGGCCAAGGAACCTTTTCACCTTCCTCTTGGTTGTTAGAACTGGGAAATAATTAATGGCCCTCCACCTTAACCAGTGGTGGTTTGATCTTCCCAAAGCCAATAACATAGCCCAGGTACTCATCCACTTCAATTTGGGCAATAGCACACTTATGAGGGTTGATGGTGAGACCTGCTGCTCTGATTTGTTGTAGGACCTGCTCAAGGTGACCCTTGTGTTCCTCCCAGGTTTGGTACACTGCATTCAGATATCAGAAATCAATGCAAAATCTGAGAGATCCATCTTTCTTTGGAACATGCACAACAGGACTACACCACTCACTGCAAGAGACTTCAACTATCCCCAGCTCCACCATCAGCTTGATCTCTTTCTTCAGAATAGGAATCAACCGCTCAGGAATTCTGTAGCTCTTCTGCCGGACTGGAGCGTTTTCCTTCAACCAAATCTTGTGTTGAACCAGCGAGGTGAAACCCGGTGCCTCTCTTAAGAGTACAGTGTCAAGAAGGGGCTTGATCTCTACCTGCTGTGTGAGTGATAGATGTGACTGGTCGAAACCATTACAGTGATAACACCGAACTTCCTGTTTGAAGGATCTTGGAAGATTTTGAGAACGGCTCTGAACATGAGGACTGAACTGCTTGTTAGTGGAGAACTGTCTATTTTGTGACTGACCAGCCACAAAACCCCCAGTGTAAGTCTCCCCCAGTGGACTTACTTGACTGGGCTAGATGGTTCTCCGATCCAAAGGCGGCGCCGCCGGTCCCTTTTCTGGCTGATGTGAATACTTCTGCAAGGCGAGCAGCTTCTTCTGCTAATTGGGGTCGTGTTCTCCGATCCAGATCTCCAGCTCTGGATGTACCACTCTCAGGTATTGTTCAAGAATAATGGTCTCAGTTATGGCCTCCAGGGTTGTCTTCTCTGGCTTGACCCATTAGGAGAAAAGATCCTTCAGTAGAACGTACGGTTCTTGTGGTATCTCTCCAGGCCCAATCTTCATGGAGCGAAAACTTCTTTGGTAGGTATCAGGTGTCATTTCAAATTTTTCTAATATTGCTGCTTTTACTCTCGTAATTTTCGGAGTCTCTAATGTCCATCAGCACATAAGCAATTCGAGCTTTACCTGTGGGCAGGGGAACAAGACCACAGCCCACAGCCCACTCACTTTTGGGCCAACGACACACGAGCCATACTCTCAAACGTGGTCAGGAAGTTTTCAACATCATCCTCTGAGGATAATGGCAGCTGTTTGGGTTCACTTTGGTCAAGTGGTTACCTCTGTCTACTCCAACCTTGACTCCATTGGCCAGTTGTCTCTCCTGGATCATCATCGTCATCGTCATTGTCATCATCATCATCATCATTTCCGTAGGTCTGGACTTCACGCTCCTGTCTGGATTCTTTTTTCATCATATAGATAGATAGATAGATAGATAGCCTTTATTAGTCCCACAATGGGGAAATTGCAATGTTACAGCAGCAGAGCATGTTACAGAGTAAGAATAACACAGAGTAAGAATAACATCGTGTTATGTGCAATTAAAATAAATTAAAATAAATTAAATTAAAATTAAACGTTATGTGCAATTAAAATAAATTAAAAGGTAGATGTGTGTGTAAGTGTGTGTGTAGTTGTGTAGGTGTGTGTGTTGCTAACAGTGCTGGTTGTGGAGTCTGACTGCTGCAGGAAGGAACGATCGGCGATATCGCTCCTTCACACACTTGGGGTGAAGGAGCGATATCGCCGATCGTGCACCTGTTGCTGCATGTGTGAAAATTGATGCTGCATGCTTTTCCATGTGTTTATCTCTCTCCGACTTTGACTTGACGAGAGATTTCACCAGAACCTCCAGCTTTTCCTCTGCTTTAGCGTCTTCCATGGTGCCAGGGTCCGTTGAAGAGCAAGCCTGCTCTGATTCCTCTTGACCACTTTTCTTTCCACCTCTTGTCATAATTACTGCAGTGTAGGCATCCCACTTCTGACACACTTGTTAGAATGATCGTGAGCGGCTGGATGAAGCAGCAAAAAGTTGAACTGGAGTGGAGATGGAACACCAAACTATTTTTGTTTATTTACAGCGTCTATCAAATTCCACCACAGGTATCGCAGTAACAACTTTTAGCAGTCTTACTAAGGCAGACCCGGACAGATAGAAAATAGCGCTTTTTATAAAGTTGGACTTCATGCCCTCATTTGATATCACCATTTACCGGTGTATGTCAATCACATAGAAATGTTCAATTATGTCTAGTAAAATAAAGATTCACACAATTTCAACAATTAATATTAAAACGCTGTTGTAATTAAACCCCCACATAACCAAATGCCTAAATAATAATAAGTACATAAAAGCCAACTACGAAACACCCCTTTCCTCCTCTATCACATGGACTCTCTTAAGAGTGCTTGTTTCCCTAGGACTCTTTTGGCCCTGTTTCACCGACGCAGCCTGAGCCCTCAGTTTCAGTGCTCAGTCTGTGCCTACAGCTGTGCTATTACAGCCTTTGGCCCCTACGGCTCCTGCTTTGACAACTCAGTCTGCGCCTGCCCCAAATGAACAGCTATATAGTTCATCACACAGGTAATAGCAGCCTGCTTCACAGCCATACCAACCTGTTCCATACCCTGCACACTCTCCTGTACAATCCGTTACCCGACACCTGCTCATGCTCCCGAGAACTCTAATACCCCCAGTATGATGGAAATTGCCATTGCAGCATCATTTGGCATCCCCGTGCCCAAATTAACTGTATTCAGCTCTGGCAGAGAAAGTGACTTCCTCATGCTGAAAAAGGGAATGGACAGTGTGCTCGGTCTTCACAGACATTTATCTGAGGACTACAAGTATCAAGTCCTCCTTGATCATCTCCAGTTCCCCTTTGCACTCAAAATAGCTAAGCGGGCTGTTAACAGTTCGACTCCATACAAAAGCACCATGCAAGCCCTCACACAAAGATTCGGCCAACCCAGACAGCTGGGGAAAAAGAGAGCTCAAGGCCATTTTGAATGCGCCGGTTGTGAAGGCAAGTGTTTATCAAAGATTTGAGGACATTGCTGCATCAGTCAGAAATCTTGTAGGAACAATACATTCAATAGGCAGCCCCTCTGCATCGGAGCTGATGTGTGGGTCCCATGTTGACACCTTACTCACCAAACTACTGGCTAACTTCAGAGATGCATGTGCTGAACACTGCTTTAACAGTGGGATAATCCGGAGTAGCAGCAGTAGGACAAACAGTCTTCCAGATCTAACGGAGTGGCCCGAGAAAAAAGTGAGTTGTCCCTAGCTGGATAATATACCAACAAAAGCCAAATCAACAGAATGTGAGTTATGGCTGACTGCTAACAAGAAAGACCTGCAGGAGTCTACACTCGGTCTCCTGTGGCATTGCCAACTGACACATTGGGGTACAATCATCGTACCATCTCCTCAACCTAAACCACAAAGAGGGCTTGAAGATCGCATACTACACGTGTGGTAGGCTTGGGACAGTGAGTTGTTGCAATTACGAAACATCAGCCTACCACGATGTTACACTTGCATGCCAGCACCCCTGTTGACGTTCATCTTCTCTGACCCCGCAAATCCACCTTCTGGGGCAACATCACGGTGACCAGTACCAGAGTTCAAGACCAGAGCCAGAGTTCAAGACCAGAGCCAGGCCTATAAGCCCTAGCAGTCGCCTACTGTCCCTGTCCCCAGTGTATGACAATACTGTAGGATTAATCCAAATTGGAGGTCGGCTTCGGAAGGCAAAAGATCTTAAGGAGGAGTCAATACACCCCATCGTGATGGCCCCAGACCATCCTGTCACAAAACTCTTGCTCCAGGACTACGATAACCATGTAGTACATTCAGGTCCTGACATTGTATTCATAGAGGTAAGGAGGACATCTTGAATACTTTGTGGAAGACAAGTGGTCATGAAAAACCAACATGTCTGTGTAGAGTTTTGTAAGTGATGCAACAAACCTGTCGTTCCTCAAATGACGGACCTACCAGCCGCACCACTACGCATCGACCAACCACCACCGGATTCGACTGTTTTTGCCCATACACCATAAAAATAGGCCGTCAACATGAGAACAGTTGGGGCATAATATTTAAATGCCTCACCACAAGATGCATGCATTTAGATAAACTTGAGTCAAGTGGAAGAGGAACAGAGCATCAAATTCAAATTTAACCCACCACAGTCGCTACACTTCAGTGGTTCATGGGAAAGGGAGATGAATCAGCTAAGGCCTCCCTGCAAGTGGTTCTAAAGGACCAAACGGTGCCAGAAGAGGTCCTGATGACTGTGTTAATAGAAAATAAGAAGATTCTCAACTCAAAGTCCCTTGGTTACGCTCGTGTGACATAGCTGATCTCGATCCTATTACGCCCAATATCCTGCTCATGGGGCAGAGGATGCATCCTTGCCACGAGTAATGTATGGCATCAGTGATCTGCTAGGACGTCAGCACTGGAGACAGTCAAATACTGGCTCAATTCACCAGGAAATACCTTCCTAACCTTCAGCTCCGTTGAAAGTGGCACACCTCTAACCCGGACCTCACTACAGACCAGTGGTCATGATTGTTCACCCTCAGTAGCCGAGAGCTTTTTGGCCAGTTGGACGGGTAACCAAAGTAATTCCCAGCGACGATGGCAGGATTCGCACAGTTGAGGTGAATATAAAGGGGACTACATATATTCATCCTGTAGCCAAGATCATTGCACTACAAAAAATGTCAGAGGACTGAGCAGCCGCTTTCATTGTGCAGCAGGTACATTTGTGTTATTACAACTTCACTGATTGAATTTGGGGGCGGCTTTTCAAATTTCCCTGCTCTCTAACTCCTGCGTGCAGGTCCAACATAATAATTGAACAGACTCAAAAGACCATGATGTCACTAAACATGCACACTGTGTAATCTAAGTCTGCCAAGAGGAGCAGAGACTGTGAACAGCCTGACCGCGGTTTCTACGAGTTGTGCGTGAATGAAACTATAACCACAACTGACATAACTGTCACAACTATGAGAACATGCACAACTACATTATTAAAGAGTGTTGACTGAACTCCTGGACTGCTGCGGTTTTTCAAACAAGAAGACCTAGGCCAGACTTGTATACGCCAGCAACTCTTCAGCTATACACTCACATGACTTGAAACTGTTGTGACGTAAATAGTGAGGTCAGTGCTGCCATTTGGAGGTTTCAACTCAGGGGGCAACGGATGGCTAAACAAATTGCTGCATGGTCAAGTCAAAGGCCAAAAGGAACCAGTCAGAGGTTGAAAGATCTTCTACGTTGGGTCCGAGGCTACATTCTGTTTATTTTTCTTGTGCTAAATACAAAGAATGATCCTCTCTCGCTCAAAAAAATCACAAATTTTCCTTCTTTTTATTAAAAATCCTCTGATAATTGTTTTGACTTTTCCCCCAAAACCATGAATATCAATCTAATTCAACCCCGAATCAGAAGGATTCAGCCGCTGAATGTTTGCACAAAATGTAATGTTTCTGAGCCCTCAGTCAAATGCCATCCATTGTTGTGAAACTAAGCTTGACTTTATTATAAAACCTCGGAACGAGTTTACAGAGAAAAATAATTGTAAGAAATATTGACTCTTGAAGGTTTTTTTCTTCTATCAATAATGCTTCATGTTTTATTGTCTACAGTGTCTGAGCGAGCCGCCGTCATGTTGAACAGCCACCTGTTGCTCACCGTCTACATCTTCACCTTCCTTATGGGGGTCCCCGCCAATATCCTGGCATTCTACACCTTCTACTGTAAGGTGCGGCGTCGGGCAGCCCCCATAGACGTTCTCCTCCTCGGCCTTACCATCTCTGACCTCATCTTCCTCACGTTCCTGCCTTTCAAAATGAAAGAGGCGGCTGACGGCATGGCGTGGATGCTGCCCTACCCCCTCTGCCCCTTCACTGGTTTTGTGTTCTATGTCACCATCTACAACAGCACCCTACTCCTCACCGCCGTCAGCGTGGAGCGATACCTGGGGGTCGCCTATCCCCTCAGGTACTCCTTATGTCGCAGGCCTCGCTATGCTGTCCTGGCCAGTATCATGTTCTGGGTGGTAACCTCTCTGAACCTCAGCATCGTCTACATCATTCCCTACGCCCAGTGGAGCAAAGGTGCAAAGTGCGACATCAACAATGGCACTATCGCCGGCAGCCCTGCGCCACCCCCGCCCACCTGCTACCTAGATTTTTCAGAGGATGAGCTCAACATCGTTGTACCAGTGCGCCTGGAGCTCTTCCTCGTCCTCTTCTGCATCCCTTTTGTGATCTGCTGCTTCTGTTACGTCAACTTCATTCTTATCCTGTCCCGCCTTCCAAACATTGGAAGGCGTCGGAGGCTGCGTGCTATCGGTCTCGCTCTAGGCACACTAATCGTGTTCGCCGTCTGTTTCGGGCCTTACAACGCCTCCCATGTGGTGGGATTTGTTCATCAGGAGAGTGAGGACTGGAGGAACGTGGCCTTGCTGTCCAGCACCTTCAACGCCTGCCTGGACCCATTCATCTTCTACTTCTCATCAGCAGCAGTCAGGAGCATGTTGAAACGCTGCTTCAGGAGCATCATGGGGAAGCTGCACATCTTGAGGTGTAGGCAGGGTCCTCGCTGTCCTCACCTCAGACCCTCAAAGGCAGAGAAGTACAAGGAAACTCCCATTCCTTGAATATGTTTTGATATACTATTGATGTCCTTGTTTTGGAAAGATGGTTGCTGTTTATTTCATGCTAAACTTCAAAATGCACCAAATGGAGGACTGGTTGAGAAATGATTATTCTCTAAAATCTGGTATCAGCTTTAAGCAAACTTTAGCTGGAAGGGATGCTTGCTCTGAGCTCATTGTTTCCATTATTTATCTGCTAATTTTGTTTTTGTTACAATACAAAATTACAGATCTTATATCAGAACCTTGAAGATTTACATCTAAGAGTGTTACTTGTTTATCCATTAAATGTATAAATGTAAGTGTAGTATTAATACTAAGGTGGTCAGATCTCAAGTAATAATTATTTGTTGGCTCGTATTCAGCCTTTTTCCAAACGTTCGCGGAGAATCTTTCATATGTCTTGATGTTAGGAAAATATGAAATGACAAACAAATATTTCGCACATGTACTTCTTACCAGGTGCTTAGGACAGGAAATGGTCTCCAAAAATGGCAAACAAAAAGGAATTCCTGCACACTGAATAACTTGCAAACAAATACTATTTATTTCAGGTTTCGGTGTTCAGGCAAATTATTTTTGAAAATGAGGGCTCCTCAGAAATATACAACCAACTTTTTCCCAAAATGAATCTACTTCTTCCTTGCACTCAGGTCTATGTGGGTTTTAACAATTTGCAAATGATCCATGAAAGGTTTTTAGAGTTACCAAGTTAATAAGAGGGATCGGCGGGTGTGCGGCGGCGATGTTGATTCCATAATATCCCACACATTGTGGGATATTTGACACTTTCAACTAACTTAAAAAAATTACTGAGATTTTTTTTACCTGAATTTATTTGTTTCTCTCCAGTTAGATTACTTATACTTTAAATCACTCACACAAAGTCAAAAACATTTTTGTTATAAAAAGTTACTATGTCTTTTTTACTTATTCAACCCTTTAATGTCCTCACCAAGAAAATAAATATATACAAAATAATATTTTATAACTATTGTTATCAAATATAACTATTGTCATGTCTCTACATAATTTATTTATTTGGGAGATTGATGATTTATTAATAGAATATATCAGACACTAAATATGACAATGACAAATCGTTGATTGTTGATCTGTGATATGTTTAAATTGAGTATTTCACTGATCTAAGTTAAATTAGTCATTATTTAGTTTTAATTAGATTAGCTAAATTAGATGCTCAACATTTAGGTGAAGCATGTTTTTAGCAAACCATTTACCTCTTATTAAACCTTGTTTTGTTGTATCAAGTTACATAATTCTGTTAAGTGAGTCCCCACAGGCTTAATACACAAGGATAGTTGTTACAAATTGAATTATAATCCATCAACATTAGTTAATTTTTATAATTGACTAAACCTAAATCAGTATATTTTCTTAAATCGTTGACCAAAATGCTACGTCATGATGTCCGTGACACGGAAACCTGGTTTGAGGTCAATTGAAAACAAAAAAAAAACAGGGTTAAACTGGAAACCATGTAACTCTGTTAGAGTGAGGTGAAAAAGCAAAAACCAACCAACAAAAGTCAACGTAAAAAAAGGCTGAAGAGACTAAATACAGATTTGAGAGGCTCTCAAATGTGAACCTATATGATTGGATGCAGAAACTATTCCCTATGAAATATATAATTCCTCCAGCTATTTCCGTGTCCATAAAGAATGAACTCTTTGGTATTTGTATTTTGTTTCCAACTGCTTTCACGATCAACAACATTCCGCCAACTTTCAAACACGTTATCAAGATAAAATGCAGTAAAACTAGTAGAAACATTCACTCGGGCAGCAATTTTCTCCCACGCCAGTTTTCTCTTCAATACTGATGAAGCCGCTATTTTAAAAAACTTATCTGCTTCTGAGTGTTTTAAAATTATGGCAATCACACTGGTTGCCATGGTGAATCATAGTATCTTAGCTCCATTGATGATGGCTTTTGATCGCCCTCGTTCACAAGTTTAACTTAGAGTTAAGAAACTCAGTGTTGATTGAACCAAGTCAGCCCTTGGGGCCATTCCGTGCTTGTTCTCCCCGTGTCTGCAAGGGGTCTCCAGGGACTTCTTCCCATAGTCCAAAAACATCTAGTATAGATGACTCTAAGTTATCCTTAGGTGTGAATTTGAGAGTGCATGCTTGTCTGTTTCTATGCATTACACTAGTCCAGTGTTGAGCTGGCAACTCGTCCAGCGGGTACCACCACCCCTCGCCAAATGTCAGCATGGATGGGCTCCATACCTTTGCTTCACAAGCGCCAACCATGGGCCCAACACGGCATTGCAAATAATGGAGAGAGTGATTCGGATCAACAGAACTGTGCCAATCATCCTCTCTCACTTTTCTCCGAGCCATTCTCTCTCTCTCCTGCAACCGATCGAAACCAAACCCTCACTTCCTACAACATCCATCTTGGTTGTCTCACAAACTTCAGTTTTGATGGTGGTGGTGATGTAGCTGACTCAAGACCCTACCAATATCCTCTTGTAAGAGCCGGATACACATCACTTGTAATCATGAATATGAACAATCAATACAACCATATTTGACAAAAGGAAAAATCTGACCTGAACAATGAGGTTTGTAGTCTCTATCCTGCATAATGCAGTGATCTGCTGAAACTGTCTGTGAGACGGGAAGACAAAAGTAAAAGAGAGATTCAGGATTCTCTTACAAATTATTTTTGATGTTTGAAGCTAAGCAGAGACATTGAGCAATGTTTTACCGCCAGGAGCTGCGCCATCTGACCCCTGGGGATAAATAATAAAGGCGGAAACACTCTTCTCAGGGCAAAGACATGCTGCATCAATTATAGATGTTCTGTATGTGTGACTCAGAGCGCTGCACGGAGTGTATTTAATCAAAGATGGTTGTTTTATGGGAGAGGGATAAAGCAATTTAAAGACAGGAGATGCTCAAATACATAAGCAGGAAGTGGTGACTATACACTGTCAGGCTAATTTGGAGTGTAAACAGGAGGAGGAGGAGATTACACAACGCTGTACAGTGGTGCAGATATAAAGGTGTCTGACTGTTCTGGAGGGACTTCAAACAGGAAGTGACTGATAACCACCCACTGGCTATTTCCTGTCAGTAATTACTAGCCCAGCACTCCTATGCAGACGGAAAGGGTGTACACACACTGATAACATCCCTTTATAGAGTCGGGCGCTTAGCAAAGCTACCAGGGTTGTTCATTTATGAGTCTATTGCGCATATACACACACACGGATTAAGTTCAATGAATCTAATGTCGTAGTTTTCTCCACTTGACATTCAGTATCGAGTTTTCTCGATATTGAATGTCGTCTGATATTCAGTATGTTCATGAGTTTGCTGAACATACTGAATATCAGACGGAGCCGATGATGTTCTGACATGTGACAATTATGCTGATGCTGTCCTCAGCTATTTCATGCTGTATTCAGCTATTAACCAGTAGAAACACAGAATAATACAGAGCTCCTCCATGTCCGCTGTTTGGTTGGTAGAAGGATGAATACAAACATGACTCAGCAGATTTCCACAATATTAAGAGGCGTGGTTTAACGAACAGGAGGGACCTAATTAAAAAAATAATAGCAGCTCTTCAAACGCAATTCAGCAAATAACAAAGAAACCTAAGTAATCACAAAATACAAAATTTAAATGAGAATTTTATTTATTGAATTGAAAAGGTTCTCCAATACCAACCTGGTGTGCGTGAAAAATAATTTACCCCCTTAGAATGTTAGTAAAGTTGTTTAAGTTTAGCTTGGGCATTAAATAAATCTACAAAACTGCATTAAGAACTGGTTCTAGTTGGACTCGACCCACCCAGACCTGATCACTACCACACCATCACTTCAATAGACCATCTGCAGAAGCAGGAAGTTAGCTCATAGTTCTCACTAGTAGCACACTATGCCAAATCAAAGGAAACTCCAGAGGGTGACTGAAATCCATCAGCCTGAGAAGAGTTCTGTTTCGAAGGTTCTGGGACTCGATAGAGCCACAAAGAGACACATTATGTTCACATGGAGAAGACCTGGAACAATAGTGAACCTTCACAGAAATGGACCACCTTCCAATACTCCTCCTAAAGCACGCTGAAGACACAAAGAATCCAAAGAAAACATCGAAGGAACTGCAGACATCTCACACCTCAATAAGTCAGAGGTCATGGCTGCACAATTCAAAAGACAATCGTCTTAAATGGCATCATGGGAGAGGGGTGAGGAGGAAGCCACTGCTTACCCATGTGAACATCAAGGCTGGACTGGTGCAATGAGCAAAAGCTAATGTTAGCATCCACACATGAGTGAACATGAACTTCAGCAGGCTTAATGTTCATCGTGTCCATCTTAGATTCTTTGAACTCAGCATCTCTGATCGAAGATGCAAAGTTTATTATCTCTGGCTGGCGAAGTCAGTTCACCTCTTCATGAAGTGAGGGGAGTCATAAAGACTTCGGTGATTTTTGCTCTGCAGCATCACCTTGAGATTGACCTTTATGGTTGAGTGTGAAATGTGTCAGCAACTATTGAATGTATGATCAGGTCACCCTAAGGACGGTTTGCAGTCATGTCATACAGGAAATTTACTCTAGTTACTCCAGTTAGTCCATACTTATATTTGATAGGAGGTTTGGTCGCCAAACAGCTCAAGAACAGGCTGAAACAAAATGTAACAAACAATTTAATAACAATTAAGGTGGGTGCTGGTGATGCATATGAGTGCATTGAACACATACGTATGTTGAGCTCAGCGATGTTGAGCTCATCAAATATGAATAATTTCAAGATACTGAAAAAATAATTGTTAATTCCTATTTTTCTTTATGGTTATGGTCAATTTATATCATCGCAAATAGAGTTTTTTCCCGTTGCAGGCCATCTGTGTCCATGGACAATCCTTTTCCTGTATATCACTAAATTTCAACTTGATCAAATCTTACTTGTACAGAGTAGGATTAGGGACACATGACAAAAACAGAAAATCAGATATCAGTGGGTGGTACCATTGCCTCAATTTGCAATAATAGTAAATTGGGGACCCTAAATCAATCATAGGAGTGAATGGTGGTTTCTATGCATCAGCACTGTGATGAACAAATACCTTGTCCAGGATGTACACTGCCTCTCACCAAAATGTCCGCTGGGATAGGATCCAACCCCCTTCTGACCTTGAACAGGATAAACAGTTACAGAAAAGTACAATTTTGGGAAGCAACTAAAGACGATACATAGTTTATACAGAATCAGATGTTTAACTTGAAAAAGCTAATATAAAAGTAATATTCATAAAAGAAATATATTAAAAAACACAAAATTTCAGCATTTTCAAAATTGTAAACTGCACATGGATATAATAATTTAAAAAACGGAATAGATTTGTCTCTAGCTAACTTAAGTTTAACTGATAGTGACCCAGAATTTAAGATTTCACCAAAATCATAGATCTAACTTCAGAGAAAATAATAAATTCAGTTGTAACAAATTTCCCTTTTTAACTTTTCAATGAGTCATTCTTTTTGATGTACTGTAGAAGAGCATTATTTTTTTTTTATTTATTTACCTTTATTTAACCAGGAAGTCCCATTGAGATCAGAAATCTCTTTTACAAGGGAGAGCTGGCCAAAGTAGCAGCCATACAAAATCAAAACTATATGAAACACGTACATGATACAAAAATGAACAATTAAACAGAATGACAGCTATTCAAGCAACCACTTGGAAGGGCGCAGATGGAAACTACTAGAGCTGACAGAGAGAAGAGTACTGGGGTATTCTGGGAGTTTACCAAGCAGAGCTTTATATACAAACATATAACAGTGTTGTTGTACATGAATGGTTAATGACGTCCAGCCAACTAATTCATAGAGAATGCAGTGGTGAGTCAGAGATTTTGCATTTGAAATTAAACGTAGAGAAGCACCCTTATGTCTAGTTATATTTTCTGAAGAGAGTTATATTTTCTGAAGAGAAGGAACAGGTTGACACAAACACTGTACTGCACTGAAAGAGTAGAGTCCACTGAGAAGAGCTAACGTGTGTTCTAACTCCCCCACGAAGTTCTACAAAGACTGACCGTTAAACCTTGAGGTGATTAAACCATCCAATAACCTTACTAGAAAAGTTTTACACACTTTATTTTGAAACAGTGTCACAGCTCTTGTCAATCAATTGTATAATTGAATCATTTTAGAATTCTGAATTTTAAGAGCCAACTATGATGTGCTGAATTCTAACACTAGTCTGAACTTTAGGCATTGCCACCTTTTGCAAATGTTATAAGATCACATCACACACATGAGAGTCAACAGAATATACCCCCTGACCCGAGGTCACCTCCATCCTTCACACCTGCTGCAGTCTCACTGGCTTTGTGATCCTGTTTCTAAACCTCCCAGCATCCTTTCATGAGCGCTGATGAAACATGGCGCTGACGCAGACCAAACACTGGAAACAAATATCTTTCATGTATTGAGTATTTATTCAAAAAAAAAAAAATTAAATAAAAGGGATCCACAGAGAACCAGGATCAGCCGGTTAAGACGAAAAAGGTCCTGGCAGAGAGTTTGACTTCTAAAAGTGACACATTTAGATAATAATCAGGCAAAAAAAACAAGAGCACATTAATAAACGGTGAAACCCACACATTATTTATCTTTCTGTATGATACGCAGCAAACCACAGTGATTTAGAGATTTCTTATTATGGGGGATCTTTTAATGTAGTAGGGCGCTCGTGGAGGAACAACTCAAATGCAAAGTATGTAAACATCTAAGTTTAACATGAGAAGATGGAGCCAAATGAGTCCAACGCTGACAGGAGATTGCACAGACGCTTCATTATTGCCGCCCATTCAAGAATGAACACAAATGTTTAAGGAGGAAGCAAGCAAGAAGTCTCTACATAAATATACGCTACTTAGCATCAATAACACCAGAGCAATGAGAGTTTAGGTTTTGGGTTGTACTCACGAGTGCCTGTCTATTAAACAGATACCCCACAGGCCTTTTGGTCCGGTCAGCTCCACACTGATCACGTCTGCATACTTTTGTGTTCTTGGCATATTTCAGCGGTATCCACACAATCACACACACAAACAAACAAACACAGTCACATCTTACAGTATTGTCATATATCAATATAAATTCATCAATGTAGATTTCTTTGATTAATTCATCGGTTTCAGCACCATCAGGAAAGGCACAGTCCGCTCAGTCTCAGAGGAACCCTCAACCCTCTTCCTCCTGTGAACGTACAGCACAGAAATGTCCTACATCCTCATCAATTCAATCTTTGATTAGTTTTTGAGATGAACAAAACAGCAGAGTGCTTTCACAGTTCTTCAAGGAGGAGGGTTGATGGTTCATTGCTTCACTTACACAACAAAAATCGACCCCCGACGGTCTCCACAAAACACATCAACGCAGCAAACAAGTCAGTTCAGCTTCTCACACCAGTAAATCTATTGCATTATTAGATTTTGGAAAAAAAAAACAATCTGAGAAAACCACAATTATTAGACGCCATATTCCCCACAGCTACAACGCCTCTGCTACAGATAGGACTCTGTTAGAAAACCATAAGTGGTGTGTGCATTACTTTAATATCTCTAGATATAAATATATCTCAGTTCACACTTAAAATCTCTGATTCTGGAGGAGAAAGGTATCTGCAGTCGGGGGCCGTAGACGGCTGACAGGCTCCAGGGGTGGATTTGACTGTACGTGGCGTCATGAGCAGAGGAGGGTTCTTGTGATAAGGCTCTATGAAAACAGTGGGAAATGACCAGAGTGTCGGCAAACATTGTTAGACATGTCAACCACCAACCAACTTTCTTCAAGTAAAATCAAATGCTGGTAATGTTACAGTAAGAAGAATCTTCAGGGTCATGGGGGGGGGGGGGTATTCAGAGTTTAAAATTATTTATGTGTCCAAATAAATGTCTCAGCATAACGTCTCTGTTTAACTTTCAAAAAATAAATTTCCCACTGAGAGACTCTGTATTCCTATATGACCTGTGAACATATGATGACATGTCAAATTAGTTTGTTTTCATGTAGCAGCTTGGTTCTGGTGACATCAGAACAGAGCTCATCAGCAGCTTGGTGCTATACGGCTATGAGAGAGCTAAGCCCGCCGCCCCCCTCTCTTTATCCCGACCAGGCACGTTGGTTTGGTCCAAGTGATGAAACCTGAAAGCTACACCCGTTTTCAACTACACTATTAAAACCTGACTATTAAAACAGAGAGAAGTTGGCATCCAAAGAGTGAGAGTATTATAACAGAAAACCTTTTCCCTACTGAATCATGACTGTGTTGTCTACCCATTAGAAATGTTTTTTATTTGAAATAAAAACTGCTAAATCTGAAGAAATAATTGATAGGAAAAGTTTGAGCTTAAAATTTTAAAATCCCTTTCCTAATTTCAGCCACTCAGATATGAGAATATTGACCAAACAAGAAATAAGATGTATCTTTATTGGTTGTCAGGAATGAACTATTCCATTTTTTCGAGGCCCCACTTAGATCGATTAAACACACTTGTGTGCAACTGAAGCAGAAAAAGGTGTTTCCTACTGCATTATGACACTGTTTTTTATCAATCAGGGCGTACTTTTTGTATAAAACATGCTGGAAAAGTGCATGCGTGAAACAAATTACATTTTAAATTAAAATCTAAAAAAAGGCCTTTTCTAATTTCAATTTTTCTTTAATATGAGAATAGTGAACACACAGGTAATCCAATAAATCTGTTCGGTCTGTTGGAAATCATTGAAGATTTTTTATGGACAAAGAATTTAGGAGGAAAGCAATTTCTAAATTGCAGTCCCGTTCAGTATGAGATGAGTTCTTATAAGTGAAAGTAGTTTTGCACAGTCCTCCTCTGAAAACTAAAGCAGTTGAGTCTGAAATATGGAAATGACTGATGGGACACTCTGGTGGGTTCACCACATGAAGACACACTACTATAGAGGCAGACAATGTCGACTTTCTAATGCCTGCTCATTTATTCACATTTACAATCTGCATCTTACTGAAATGGGCCTTTTGTTGTCTTCATTAAAGAAATCTCTGGGATTTGAACCCAACAAAAATCATCAAGAGGCACAGATCATAAACTCAGTGCATGTCAACATTCTTAAATAATCTTTTACTGGGATCATTTAAAGGTTGAGACATAACTTTGTTTACTACTCACTGGACTATTATTTTGCGAGTAGAAGAAATCCTTTTGGGTTTTTGTTGTGTGTGATGAAACTTGTATGATATCCATGATAACACATTTAATGCCAACTTCAGACTATGCAATACTTTTGTCTTCAACCATTCAACATGTAGATTAGGTGATCACCGCACCATCACTGCCTAACCTCATCATTCGTGGTAAGGAAGCGTTCTGGGTCATGCTAGCAGTCGCATGTTTAGAAGTAGACCTGCTCCTACATGTAATGACAAGAAATTATATCCTTCAAAGAGAACTTCTACCTTTCAAGGTTGTTCTGCTTAGCAACAGTGACATCCTGGAGTCTACTCTCAGCCACTAATTTTTGTGTTCACTCTAATACTACTGATCGACTTCAGAATAGGTCGGGACAACTGGGAAAAATTCTGACATACTAGCCTTCAGACTGGTGTCATGAAGCGTCACATCGCTATTCAATGTTCAGGTCATATTTAAAGACATGATCGTTAGTTGTTGCAGACATATTTGGGCCAGAGGCATGAGATTTTTTGGTATCCTAGAGGCATTGTAATCAGATGCCCGAACCACCTCAACTGGCTCCCCAGCAACACTCTCCAGCTCATCCTGTACTTTGTATCTCATCTGGCCTGGGAACCCCTTGAAATCCCTCAGGATCTACGGGAGAGTGTGGCTGGGGATAGGGATATCAGGAATCCGATCAAGGATAAGCAGCAGAAAATGGATGAATGGATGGAATTTATTAGCAATGACCATAGGGTGTTCAACAATTATGACGTCTGAACCCGGCATCAGTATATGTGGAGATAATTGATCACTAGAAATCAAATAATTTTTTCATTGAGTAATCACACAAAGTTGGCCGAGGTCGACTACAGACCAAATGCGTCAGGGTAAGTGCTGGGTTTTTTAAAATTCCTCTCACTACATTCCTTAATATAGGCACCGAACCGACACACGATGAAAAGCTATCAGTCCCACCAATAGTTCACTGTCAAACATGATCAGGCACTTTGTTTAATCTCTCCATTCACCACCAAACCTCATGACTGACCTCTCATCTGTGCCATCACTCTCACCTGCACACGAGAGCCAAAACGTTCCAAAACACCGTCACTTTCCAAATCTCACTCACGAATAAGTTTAGCGCACCATTACTCTTCGTAAACATTTTTGGATGAACCTGCTCGATCCGAGTGTGAACACCATATTGCACTGAAGTTGCTCAAAACTAAACTGGTCATGTCCGCGTGTAAAAAGGTTTGTGGTATAAACCGTCTGCTGTATTGCTGAAATGTTAATTTAAGTTAAAAAAGAAAAAAGCTCATAAATAACAGTAGGAATAAAACACACAACAAACATTTGGTTTAACACTTTGACCCAAGCTGACCTAGAAAAGAATATTAAAATTGTCCACTTTGTGACCATGGTGTTGTGTTCTACCAGTCCTCGTTATGCACCTCACCTCACAGTAAGGCATCAAGCGATACACAATAAATCAATGATGGCTTACGTAGGTTTGTTTAAAAAAATCAATCTTAAGATTTCATTCAGTGTGTCACTATGTTGGTAGAGTGCAGAGTTATGCTTCTTACTGTCAGGTTAACGACTGAGGAACCGTTGGCTTAAAGGGAGAAGAGTAAACGCTAAGGTAGTCTGCCGGTACCAGCATTCTCAGCTAATGTGTTGCCATGGCAACACGGCATTACACAAAACTTTAAGAACAAGACTGGCTAAAAACCCACACACAACCATGTAAAAAACATCTACAGTCGAAAGCAGCAACATGACGCTCGGCAGGAGGTTAGATCCTCACTGGTTCGGCTTCATGCCCCCCCCATGCACTAAAAAAACCCAGCAGTTGTTGTGTCCCTGCTGCTCTGTTGCTCCTTAAACACACGAGAGAAAATATAACTCAGAGCTGCTGTCAACAACTGGAACGTGAGGACGTGACCTGTTAGCTTTAAGGAGACAATTAGGTGAGTGAGAGATGCAGAAACCATTGGCTTGTTTCATTTTGCATAATGTGGCTGTAGCCCCTCTCTGACTAATTACATCCTCACACAGCCTTCATCATCGTGGTTGGATGACCAACGCTACAGCAGCCCTGGGGAGGTCCAATCAGCTAGATGACACGAGGAGTCTGATGGTAGTTGAACGCCAAGGTTTGTTGAAAATGACGGAGGGAAGAGGAGGAGGAGTTCAGGCGAAGTACATGGTCCTGAGTGTGTCATGGTGGATCTGAACAGCCTTAGCCAGTGCCGAGGGGTCCCTGCCGTTACTCTGGCCTGAGATATGGCTGCCCTCCGCACTACCAGGAGGAAATATCAGAAGTTAGTGAAGAAAAGAAATGTTGAATATGGCAACATTGTTGTAATTTATTGGTATATGCTATGATTAATAATTTACTCCCACCTAGAAGATTTTACCAATTAAATGAAACGTATAAAACCTAATCCCCTCAAAAATATAATAATAATAAAATCATAGAGCTTAGTCTTATATTTGAGATTTACCAAGCCAGGAGGGCTCCCCACAAATACGTACACCAACAGATTACTGAAGAACCAAATGTTCTTGACACATTTATGTCTTTATGACATCTAGCAATCAAAAACCCTTAACACACATAGCAGAGAACACACTCCCTCTTATAAATATGTAAACACTGATGTGATTGATATCTTCAACAAGCATTGACATTTATCTCTTTGAGGCCAAGAAAACAAACAATGTAACCTGTCCTACTCACTGGTTATTTTAAGTTAAGTCTCACCTGAACTACGTATTCAAAACCAAACAACAATCAGGTCTATTTGCATGT